>VXBJ01005137.1:150025-272178 GCA_013400055.1 Nycticryphes semicollaris
GGGGGTGGGGTGGAGGATAAGAAGCCACAAAAAACCCAGTATATTTTAGTGAGCTGAGCATGTATAGAACAAAATGGTTTGCAAAGACTCTACTTCCACCAGGTCTTATTGAGGCCTTATACTGTCATTCTGTCTCACATTTTCTGACCAGCTTCCCACATTGTCCACCTTTGCACACAAGATAGCACATTTTAAAAGACACACATTTTAAAAGAACAAGGTTCTAACTTTGGGCACTGATGAAATACAAATTTTGAAAAAACACCACCATAGCTTCCCTCCTTATATAATATTCCCATACCTTTCAAAAAATAGTCTTCCATTCCTGAAGAGTGGCAGGTAAGTGGAAAGTTTTACAACACAATCACTTAAAGAAATACCCAGGCAAAAGAAAACCTTTCTCAGCCCAAGACAATTGAGATCATAAACAATCAAAATATACAGGAGCAATGATTTGTTTCCAGTAGAAAGCCTGAAGATACGGGCATACTTTAAGACAGGTGACCATGGAACAATTTGGGGCAGCAGTCTGGTAAACTACAAGAGTCCTCTCCAGAAGCTGACTGGTCCCTCACTGTTTCCCCACTAACCTCTGCTCCGAGAGCAGAAATAAAAACTGATTCAGCTGATAAATCATAAAATAGTTTCAGTTGGAAGGGACCTTTAAAGGTCATCTAGTCCAAACCCCTGCAATGAGCAGGGACACCTTCAACTAGATCAGGTTGCTCAGAGCCCTGCGCAATCTGACCTTGGGTGTTTCCAGGGATGGGAAACCTACTCCCTCCCTGGATGACCTGTTCCAGGGTTTCAGCACCCTCCTTGTAAAAAAATTCTTCCTTACACCTAATCTATTCTCTTTTAGTTTAAAATCATTACCCCTCGTCCTATCACAACAGGCTCTACTAAAAAGCCTGTCTACATCTTTCTTATAAGTCCTCTTTAAGTATCGAAAGGACACAGTAAGATCTCCCCAGAGCCTTCTCTGCATTAAAAATAACGTTTCAGAATTTTATTTAGCAGGACTACTTTTCAGCCAGGTAAGTCACCCAATTCACTTGTTAGTTACACAGGCTTTTGCTGTAAACAAGCATCCAGGGACAAGAAATTAGAGACTGGGGACTATTTTCTTTATCAGAATTGTTAGTTTAAATGTACATGAAATTACTGGGAACTTGACAACTGAGACAGTAACTACTGACATAAATTATCGGTATGTTTTTCTTATCACTTGCATTTTAGCTCCCAGAGCTCTGCCTCCTCTCTGAGCCAGCAACCTTTCTCAGTGTGAGACTCCTGCCAGTATATACCTTTTGCTCCCTCCTATGGTCACCTTTCTCACCAAAAAGGTCTACCCATCACTGAATTTTGCTGTAATTAAATAGATCAATCTTTCAAAGAAAAGTATGAAGACTACATGGATCACAAAAAGCAGGGAATGTTTGCAAAACAATGCGTCATCTGGATGCAGTAAGCTTCATTTATTTTTCTTTTGCCTCTCTATTTTTGTTTTATACTGTTGACTCCAAGTTTTAATGACAGAGATATTTTAAGCATTCCTGACCTAGAGAAGTGCTAAGAATAAGAAAGCTTTTATAAAGAAAACATTGTCCATCTGAAGCAAAAGTCAGTGTATGGTCCACCTAAGTGAACTATGCACATTGCATATGAAGAGCAGATAACTTTTCAGACCAAAAAGAACTCAATTTAGAAGTCAGTGATACATGCATAAAGAAACAGATAGGCTGTAGGATTCAGCGAGCCTGATTAAGAGAAGCGTAGTGGGATTCATGACAAAAATAGATGCTATAGAGCAAAATTCAGCTCAGGTGGAAAATACCCACACAAAATACCTTAATAGCTGTGCTTACAAGGGACAGTGACAAGATATCCAATGGAGACAGCATAAAGCCAGGATTAAAAACCTCTTTGAGGTGCAATCTGAGCAAATTGCACAGGTCTCTAACAAGAAAGCAACTTTCCTTTACTCTACCCCTAGAAGTGTCATTTCTATTTTAGGAGCAGTTATTATGCCCCATATAATGACCAGGATGAAAATGCTTTTGGACTACAATGCATTCTCAATTATGTCAGTGATTATATGAATATGCTCAGTGAGCTGACAACAGAGTTAATACAGTTCCACACTGGCATAAGGAAAACAAGCACAAAATATTTCTTTGATTGTAGCAGATAGATTACATAGAAGCTCATCAAGGTCTGGTCTTCTCAAGTAAAGCAAGTAAGCAGTGTAATACTAGAAATTAGAGTAGATAATTCCTACAAGTATGCTGGTGTGAGTAGCGCCACATTAACAGTGTTAATGTTTGAACTTCCAGTACTTTTACAGCTACAGGATGTCCTCTGTGGCTATATGGCCCTATTTTTGAGGCCCCAAAAATGTGAACAAGTTAATCATGCAAATCTACGAAGTACTCCATCCTCAACTGTTAAAGCAAAACCAGTAGTTGCTTTAGTGATAAAGCAGACATATTCTATTAAAATTGAATACTCTTAAGAACCTAGGTTTTAGAAGAGTCACTAGCCAGTCTTCTATTTTGTAATCCCAAAAGCAAAAGAAAAGTTCAGCAATGGTATGATTAAGTCATCTGGTAATTATCTTCCTGAATAAGACAAAGTTCCACCCTTTCACCCCTACCCTCTATCAACCTTGAGGTTCAGCTGCTCTGCCCTTCCCCTTCACCTCCACTGCCAGGGTCCATCAGAGCACACAGACCCCTTGATGAACACGTTTCAATTTGGAATACACAGCAGGGTGGACAAACACTATTTACATGCCCCAGAAGGACAAAGTTGACAGTATCTCTCTTCAAGTCTGTTTCATTACCCATGAGTATCCTGATCTAGTTGAAGATGTCCCTGCTCATTGCAGGGGGTTGGACTAGATGACCTTTAAAGGTCCCTTCCAACCCAAACTATTCTATGATTCTGTGCCGTAAGAACTACTACCCTGAAGGAATCTGCCAGTCCAGTACTCTGATATTATCCTCAATGTAACTATAAGATAAGAAAAAGTACTTTTTCTTTCCTTTTTTTTTTTCCCCAAATGAAAACTACAGACTGAAGAGCAGCAGAACACACAGGAACAGGCAAAGAGAAATATTATTCATACACGCAGAGAAATGTACCTAACACATTAGTTCCTAATATTCCTGCCTACATTTTGTGATTCTAGCCAGTAGTTCTTAAGGTGCTCATAAAATCAGAGCTGAGGATCCAGCTATTCAGTAACACCTTTAAACAACATGAACAGACAATGTTTTAGGAGTGGAACCCTTACTTTCTTTTACAGTTCAACTTATTGAACTGACGGTGATGGTTCTAATTTGCTTCTCTCCCTTCCTTCATCTTCATTCAACAGGAAAGTATTTCAACTTTTTCAAAGCAGGGGGGAGTCAGACAGCAGTTTTCATAAAAATATTAGTGCTCCTTCACCATAGTCCAATTCAACCATTGCCTGCCTACACGATAAACAAAGTCAACCAGTAACTGCTCCAGTGTGCTGCTACATCCTACATAGAATTACTAGCACAGTCCCTTGTCCACGAGGCTAAGCTGTACCCAAATCAGAAACTGAGGCCTTTCCTCATACTTCCCATGTAAATATACTTTCAGTGAGAAAGTACACAACCACATAAATAGGATTAACATAGGCACCACATAATTGGCTGTTGCTGAGCACAAGATACAATGGTAACTAAGAATCCCCGGGGTATGATAATGAGGCTGAGGTGAATGTTGCTCTTAGCTCCCCATATGAGATAGGCAGTCACACGTGAGTACCAAAAAAAAGAGTGCAGGTAATTTAATCAAAAGTACACATGCCAAATAATCTGAGTCTTTCCTTTAATCTACAAAAAAAATTGCAATTCTAACCTGTAAAAATACCATAGAGATCTTATTTCACCTCCATATAAATCAATGATAAATTGGTGATGAATGAATCAATGAGGTAACTGTGATAATCAGTACATTGTTTTAATTATTATTCCAGTCAGGAATGCCCAGTGAGCATTATGTGTAACTTCACGTTATAAACTTTGACAGGGATTCAGCCTGCCTTCCTTCCAACAGTGTTGGAAACTTATAGCTTATTTAAAATAAACAAGTATTCTTTGGCTGGTTCTCTCTTCAGCTCAATCTCTCACAGTAGGAAAGGGTCAAAGTTCCTATGGTTCCTAATGGCATTAAAGGGAGGATTAGTATAGGCAACAACGTGTTATGATAAAGGCAACATCTCCCTTTTGCAAACCCCTGTCCTCCCACCACTATTTGAACAGAACAAACTGTTAGGGGCACACTGGCTGACCTCATCTCCTGAAGAAATACTATCTGGAATCACCTTGTAATGAAATAGACAATAATGTATGCACTTAATCTTTAATAATACGGTATTTTAGCATGCTTGCTACTCACAAAACCTCTCCCAGGCATCAACAACATAACCAGCATTAACTGCAGTAGACTCACAGACTCTAACACTGGCTGTACAAATTGTGACTGCTTGTGACTATTTTTGTTTTGGTTTTGTTCTGTTATTCAGTCAAATTCTCTTCATATGTACTCGGTGTAAATTCAAAAGTTCTGGAGTTTGCGTCTCTTTTGTGCCAAAAATTTTGAAGCCTTTAACTTTCAAGATGGTGCATGAAACCTACAGCATATCTTTATGCCTCTTCCCTCTAGTATGTATAGTTTTATTTTGAAAGCATGCAAGATGGTCAAATGCAATAGCTACTCAAGGCAAAGAGATTCATCCCCTACTTATCAATTCTAACAAATGAGCCAATTACTTCAGCAGTTCTTTCACTGGTGCAATTTCATTCTAAACCTCTAGTAGAAGTTCTGCTGCTTTTACCTGGATAAGAAGTTAACAATATCTGTACTTTCAAACTTTTGCTCTAAGAAAATATTTACAGTAGTTTCTACTTTTCAAGAAAGTTATTTCTGGCAAAGGTAGATCTGATTTTTTCTCTTTAAATTATTTTAGTAAGCTGTGCTTGTGCCCACAGAAGAATTATTTTTATCAGTTACAAATAAACAAACCAATTGTGACGGAACACCAGGTCACAGTGCAACAAATTCCCAAATCCTCACGATGTTCAGCACAGGCATAAACCAACAATCAAGAAGCAAAAAAGAAGGAAAACAGAATTGCATTTTAACAACCAGTGCTAATACTATATGGATGTAAAGCACTGCCTATAACCACTGTAATGCTACTTCTAATTCTAAAATACCAGAAGACCAACACAACCATAACCTTTGGTGTTAATGACTTTTCCTGCACTGAAATTTTCCTGTGAAGGATCACAGAATCATAGAATGGTCCAGGCTGGAAAGGACTTCTAGCGTCATCTAGTCTACCTCCCTGCAGTCAGCAGGGACACCCACAACTAGACCAGGTTGCCCAGGGCCTCGTCGAGCCTCACCTTGAATATCTCCAGGGAAGGGGCCTCAACCACCTCCCTGGGCAACCTGTTCCAGTGTTCCACCACCCTCACAGTAAAAAACCTATTCCTAATATCCAGTCTTCTCCAGCTTGAAGCCATTGCCCCTTGTGCTGTCACTCAGTGGGATATAGAAAACTATATTCAGGCTAGAAAGATGTATGAAGTGAACATAAGTTGGTATGAAACTGACTCAACTCTAAGTATAAAAAGAAAAAATAAAAAACTGTTTTCCACAAATCTGAGGTGAGAAGAATCTGCTGCAATCACGTAGAGACTAGAGCACTTAAATTGCTTTTGCAGCTGTTTTAAGAATGGCTCCACACTACCACTGTCATTTAGTCAGGCCTGAGGGGTGGGGAAACAAAACAGTTTATTACTCACCTGTATTATCCAGAATGTGAGGCTACTACAAAAGATGAGGGCCAAGAATACCTCCTTCTGTCTGTGTCACTGATCATCCTCACAGACTCCTTACTGTCAGGGTATCTGGTTTTCAGGAGAGCGTAGCATACTCTGGATCCACAGTTATGACCTAAATTTCTAATAATTTCTCTCCTCTTGTGAACCTTAACCACTCTTTTTTCAGAATACATTTCTCATTCTGCTAATATGGACAGTGTGACATTGAAACATTAAACCATAATTTAAACCTGAAGTAAATAATCTAGTAAAACAAAATCAATTAAAATATTAGAAGAACAGAAAAATATTTACCTTTTGAAAATCAGAAATTACTCAGTAGAAATTTCCATTGTAGAGAATATCTTCCTTCCCTAGAAGAAAAAAAAAAAAAGAAAAAAGAAAATTAAAAAAACCCCACCTTTATTGTGCATAGTAATATTTAATTACCTAATAAAAACATAGTGAACTACTTCAAGATATCCTTTCTCCCAGTAATAATTTCTCCTTACGGACAAGAATATGTACACTATAGCAAACATAGATATTGCACACTCAGTGGGTTTTTGTCTGAAGTTAATTTTATTTTGAAATTTCCTTCTATCCTTGTTATCTAAGCAAAAGCATCATAGCTACAGCTGAAACTAACACATGGTATCTGTTCTTCCAAGCACTGAAAACTAGAAAGTAACACTAGACAATGGAGACCAAGAATGGAACAGTGTGTCAGGAGCAAAATAAAAATTAAAAAAAAAAATTTTCTGAGGTAGTATGACCTGATATAATCAGGTCTGTTTCTCATCCCAGTTTTGGGTAAAAAGTAAATTACACCATCATTAGTGCTAAAGCATACTTCCCCCATTGCTTTTACCAACACTTTAGAGTATGAAAGTATCAACTAATTCACTGGTGTTCGCTACTTCTGTCTATCCCCCTTCTATTTGTGTGGGGATGGAGTTGGCAACACAGGGCCATTCCACATTTCTGTGCTTCTGGGCAGCACAAGCAGGTGAAGGGACTCATACCATTCCCACAGCTCCAGACATTAGGGCAGCAATAGAGTCACAGCAGAGCCTAGTGACATTCTAGCATTTTCACCTGCTGCAATATACTCCATCCGTCATAAAGTCGAGGGCTTCAAGGAAAAACTGACCTCTTCCCAAGCTTCCTCTGAGGAATCACTTGTACAGAATATCCTTGTGCCTGTCACCTCTGTATCAATAACACCAACTGCTTTGCTGTTGTTACTTCCACCTTCCCTCCACCCCCTGTTTGGTGTTTTTGTTGTTTTTTTTTTTTTTTAAAAAATGCACAAACCCAATTGATTTCTATATCTAAGCCATTTATACGAGAGCTCAAAATGGACATAAGCACAACAGCCACTCACCAAGCAAAGCAGCAGATTTACAGAAACCGGAACAAAAAGGACAAAAGAACATTCAAAATGGAAATCAAATCCAAATTTAGATTAGAAATGGATGAATTGTAAGAGATGTTTTAAAGGAAAAAAATAACAAGCATGTTCAGCACTGAAAATAATACTAAATGAACTGTAGCATTTTCAAATGAATCTCTATCAAGAGCCCCTGAATGTTAGGACAGAAGCAGTATTTTTCTCTCTTTCATTTTTTCCTTTAAAGTAAAAATAGATTGAAGCCTAATATTGGAAGGATGTACTAGGCATGTACTCGGGATTAAATGTGACCCGCTATCTAAGTTTTATGAGGTACAGAGGTAAAAAAAAAAAAAAAAAGGGGGGCGGGGGGGAGAGAAAAAGGAAAAAGCCTCAGGAAGATGAGAAAGAGAAAGGTTCTATAAAACGAGTGTCTCAGCCAAGAGAGGCTGGAGCATGTTGTAGGTCTAGCATTTGCCTTGAAAACACACAGTGCATGAAACGCCCCAAACAGTACACTTTAGAGACTGAGAACCACAGCAATCAAATTTCAGCAATGAGAGCAGTTAAAGAAAATAGTTTCCTGTTCCGCTGAATTCTCCCCGAAGTTGCCAAAAACTTCCATTAAAAGAGAAATATTTGCAAAACAAATAGCAGCTCTGAAAGGATGATGGCTAGGTATTTCGTTCTCATTAAATACTGACAGTGCCGTCTTCCAGTAAAATACTACACAGCGCCTTTGCTTGATTGTTTTTAATTTTTTTAAATGCCTCAAGCCGTCTCAATTTGCTAGTTCACTTTCAGGCTGTCCTCCGTAGCTCACAGTTGCACAACAAGATATCACTGGGTCTCCACCACCACCCAGCTGCACACAAAAGTGTCCTTACACTCACTTCTGGGGTCAACTAAAGCCAACTTAATGCTGGAAAAAACCCGCTAGTCAAAACACGTTTCTGTTGGAAAAACAAAGACATTACAACAATATTTTCAAGCATACAAGCTACTCTATTAGTCTGCAATGAGAGATACACCTCAGGTATTTTTGTTCTCTTCCAGATTGTAGTCAAATTTCAACAAGGTTGCATCAGCATAAAACCCAGCATAGCTCCACTGAAATCAGTAGCATCACACTATACCTAATGCACGTAACAGAAACAGAATCTGCTTCCTAACTAAAATTAACCATCTACAGCTTTCTGTGTAAAATTGCCATTGGGCTCTGAAAATTCTCACGTCCCATGTAAAAAGATGGGTGCAATCTAACAAATTTAATGAAAAAAAAAAAATTGGTTTCTTTTTAGTTATGCAAATACCAAAAATCTTTTTCTTTTCACCAGTCAAGTATTTGTTCAGAGGCTTATTTGTGTTCAAAAATCTCCAGTGGCCCTTTCAGTAAGGCTGTAAATTCTCCGAGAGAAACACGTAGAGCCAGAGTCAAGTCTCAGTTACACAGGCAGAAACACTGAGCAATCCATAATTCCCACTAACCTAACTACTGCCACAGGAATGGATGGCAGCTGCAGACTCAGCTTTATCCTTTGTTCCAGAGCTGCTTGTAGAGACTTAAATAAAAAATCCTACAATTTTAATTTCTCTCCTGTTTAAAAAAACAACAACAACAAAAAACCCCACCCCAAGCAAGTAAATAATTTTTAGAAGAGGTGAGCAAGCCGATACACTGATACCTACTTTTTTCAAGAGCATCATTAATTTTATGTTCCTTGCTTCCTGAGCACTTCACCAGATAGATACCACGGGACTCAATTGCAACTGATCACTTACAGAAGTGTTGAGGCATCCAGTTCTGAAGTGGCTAATGTTTACCATTGGCCAAAACACAGATTTCTTAACCACCGTCCAGTAAGGCATGACTTAGTTTCTCGACTAGTCACCTGGACTTTCCTGTCACCTTAAATATACCATCTGGGTTGGCCCCCTCTCTCTTTCTTCATGTGACTTAACCTCCTACTAATCTACTAGGAAAGGACTTAAATTTTCATAACACCCAGCTAAGTCATGATAATCTTTCAAAGATATGGACAACATTCAACATGACTCTGGGCTGGTCCACAGATTATTTTTTTTTATTATCATTTTATCTTAAAGCAGAAACCAAGTTTTCATCAACAGGGATCTAACATACAAGTTTCTTTTTCACAGATCACTCTCTGAAATGATAAGGGAGAATGACCTGACAGAAACACACTTCTAGAAGTCTATAACCTTCCTATCTATGGACACTCGGCTATGGATGAAGAGCACCTCCTTGAGCTACCCACCAGGAGACTGAAACTTTAGAATTCCAATTAGGACCTTTCACCTGATGCAAATTAAAAGTGAAGTACCCAATTTAGAAAAGTCCATTAGAATCTTAATTTAAACATGGTAATTTTACTCCGTCAATATTGACAGAAACAGTCATTACAGTCATATCCTGAAACAGTCATTACCTACCAAACCCTCACTTACTTTGTGCTAAAAAGAAAGATAAAACATATCTGTTTATTAGTTATTTTTAGGCACAAGATTTTTAACATTTTTCAGATTTTGAATTCCCTATGCAGCAATCTGGACGCATAAGATTCTAAAAACGTCCTTCATTACTTTGCAATTGTTTTTCAAGATCTGAAAGAAAACACAACACTCAAACCCAAAAAACACCAACACACAAAACCAAAAAACCTGGAAACAAAAATAAAAAATAAATTCAAAAACCCACCAAACCCCACTCTCGCTCTACCACTAGGTCTGCAATAAGATGCTACCAGGTGGTATACGCTTGTGGGCAGGAAACCACACTCACCGAATCCATGCCAGCTGCTGTCTTCAACAGGGTGAACTGTTCTAGCAACATCCATGCTGTCAAATCACTCATTCTCATTTGAAGCCTTTGAGAAACCTCAGCTCCTTCCTGGAGTGGAGCCTTGCCAGGGACATCAGTCTGTTCCTGGTGACACACTCTAGACACAATTGAGTGGCTTCCTGCTCAAAGCATTGCTTAATTTGAGCCTCTGGCATATCTTTATGGAACATTTCACATACTAATCCAGAAGATCAGCAGGCTCTTCAGTTACCAGATAACTCTCCACCAATACTGACCTGGATGACACTGACTATGGGGACGTATGGCTGTCTATCCCAAGTAAATAAAAAACTTGACAGTACGACTCAGAAACAAAAGAAGCAGCTAAATACAAAAACACAATTACTGGTCAATAATTTCAGAAACAGTAAAAAACCACCACCACAACAAAATAACTTTTAATCCATTTCTGCCAAGACAATACTAAGAAGGAAATCACATCCATAAAACACATATGGTTTTATTAAGGACTGCTGCATTTAGCTTCACAGAATTGACAGACACTTGTTAAAGAAAGAAAGTATACAACCTGCTGCTAGTGCCACAAACAATACACACTAATTACTAATCCTACATCTGACACGCGGTCACGAGTCAAGAGACTTCAACTCAGCATCAGGGTACATATTCCTGACACAGGCAGACTATTTCCACAGACTCCAAGTAATTTGGAGCCCAGAAATTCTACTATATGAAAAACATATCGATCAGCAATTGTTAAGTGCACCCTCCAAAATTATTTGTAAATAATAAAATCTTTCAGACTTCTTTCTGCAGTGAAAAAATTATATGATAAAAATCACATAAATTAAGCCAAGCAATAAATTACAGCAACATTTGTGCAAGATACAACAGTTACCACAAACTCTCATCAGGTTGTAGGTGTAACAGGCCTAAGAAATACAATCTGTGCCACAAAATTTCAGGTTATCTTGAATGTAACAGCTATATACTATCCTAAAGTTTCTGCAGGTAGTTTTACCTACGTTTTAGGATGTTGTTTTGTTTTTCTAATGAGAAAAAAATGTACTCCTCTACTTTTACAGTCACCTATAGTAATTCTCTGGAACCAAAATTACCATGCAGTTTAAGAGCTTTTCAATCTACAAAGTTACTCATTGCTGATGAAAGCTTTATCAATCCAAGACTGCTTTTACTCAGCTTGTGTGCCAGTAAAATTCATTATTTTCATTTAAAAAAAAACTGCATTCCAAGTAAGAGTGAAGTTTAGGAGTGTCTCACCATATCCAAAGAGAACAGAAATGAAGGAGCAATCCTAGACTCCCAACATAAAGCCAGGGCAATATGCAGCAGGTGAGAAGATGGGAAGAGGATGGATACTCCTTTCAGGCCAGCAAGCCAACCACCTGCCAGTGCTTTAAATCAGTAAGACTAAATGTAATCATCTAAGGTCTCCAGGGAAAGCTCAGTAAAATCACAGAAATCCTACTGGATTTTGGGGATGTGCCCTGTATTCCAGAAACGGGGAGCTTGCTTCTTGTCATTCATGTTCTGAAACACAGGCCAGCAACTGCAACATTGCATGTTGTGACCTACACTTCTATTATCCCAGTCCTCCATAACAGCACTAGAGAGGAATTATGTATACTTTTCCCCTTGAATATTTACTGAGATAATTGCATACTGGTTTTAACACAAGATGTATTGCACAGTGCAAAATAACACGGAATGGGCATGCCATTTTATCCAAACCTCTTTGTCCCATAACACATGGGACGTAGCTGATCATATTGGTTATGTTCCTCCAGGAATATATGACAGCAAACGCTTCCAAATGTACCAAATGGATGGACCCAGCTTTTTCAGCAGCCATATTAAATTATAGTTTGAAAAAAAAATTAAAAAAACCCCTATTTTACAAAACATTATTAATTACTCAAGCCATCTGTGCTGCTAGAGAACACTCCCTTCTATCTTCCCTCCCTTGTTTCCTTCCTACTGGGCTGCACAGAGAAGATGCAGCAGTATATTTACAACCATTTTTATGCTAGCAGATGTACACCACAACAAAACTGCTTTGCTGCAAGTTCAAGAAAAAAAGTGGCGGGAAGACATTTACATAACCAGACATTATCAACAAAAGCAACAGAGGATGGTAAACCACAGGCCACAGACATTCAATTCATACAAGTATCTCTTCCTCTTTTTCACTCTGCTTTCTATTTTGCTTTAATTCCATACGAGAATCTTACTGGTAGTCACTTCATAATGCACTGCAAGGCCCAAATGCCAGAAGCTTTTCTTGTCTCAACAAAATGTACAGAGCTGAAATTAAATTGTAACTGGCTTAAATACACTTTTATGTGGCTTCTACCCACCTAGAACACACACCCTGTTCAAAGTAAACATGTCTAGTCACTGGATAATATGAAGTATGAAAGAAAAATATACACTGTAATAAACAGATACATTTCAAAACAATTTTGATTATGATTGCTGAATCTGGCTGCAAGCTGCTAGCTAAAAGTAATATTGTTGTGATATGAATAGCACGGTATTTCAATGCAAGAAAGTAAATCTATTGTTCCAGACAGTAGCACGGGAGTTGAAATCCACCCAAGAAAACCATTTGCATTATCAGTTTGCATTATTCTGCCGTAACATTTTGACACTGGGTTTAAACATTAAGCTGCAAGTACAATACCTCTTTTTTAAAACTGATCCAATTTCTTGGGGCAAAATCTGATAGAGCCAGCCAGATTTCCTGCCCACTAGTTCCTCCCAAGCAATTGACAGTTTAATTTTTTATTTGTCCAGTAAACAGACCAAAGCATTACACATCTGCAACAGAGGTTTACAGAACCACACTGGGCAAACATCCTGGGCCCAGTGCTGCAGGCGTTATTGAAACACATCTCTTACGATAGTAGACAGCACTAGTCTGTGCTAGGTTGTCCAATGTAAAAACCTACACTTAAAAGTCAATAACTTTGAAGTCTCACTTGACCAAGAACTATTAAACATGCAGCTCAAATTGTTAGGCTGACCTTTACTATATGTAATTAGAATCGTTTCACACTTACATTCTGTTGCCTATATACTAAAAATTGTGTCCAGCTCTCCTGCTATACTGGTGTTACAAATTCTTTTGGAGAAGGAGCGTTTTTAACAATGTACAACACCTAAAAAAAAAAAAGATTCCAGAACCACTGTTAAATCACCAAGTGTTATAAGACTGCAAAGTGTCAAATCATTTTTATCGTAGCTGAAACATCCTTCTAGATCTATGCTTTGTACATTAGGTTGCAATTTCTGCCGAGCCTCTTCTATTTCTTCTCTAATCCAACTGTGCAGTGGAGGTTGTTCAGTGTTTGTTCTTTGTTGCCTTTCACAGAACTAAAAGAGGGATGGAACAGAAACAACATGACCCATATCAAGTAGCTTTAAAACTGACAAAGATGTTCAGTAGCAGGCGTGATGTCTGCAGCTACTTCAGTTCACCGAAAAAAAGATACACTTTTTTTATATGTACACATGGTTTTGACTTGAGAGTGTCATTTTAAGCAAGCTCTGCTGATTCAGGCTATCTCCATGCAGTTGCTAAGAAAAAAAAAGCGGCAGTGTTCCCAAGTTATCCTCTGATTTAAAGGTTTACACAGGGAATCCTCCTACCTAGAAATAACACTAAGAGGCACATTTACATTTTTTTTGGAAGACTGGTGTCAAAGATTATAAAAAAAAAAGACTGCTTGATAAATATCCTATATCAGACTGTACTTCTAGAAGTGGAAAAAATGGAACTTTGCTACTGCTGGGCTATAAATCAAAACTGAATCTGCTCCTCAGCAAAGGTATTGAAGACAACAGTCTCTAATACTGCACGACATGCCAATCTAAGCAGTATGAGCAGTGCCTTGCTCCATACATTAAGCTGCACTCGTGGGAGTTTGTCCTGGTACAGAATGTCCACGCCCCTGATTTGCTACATTTTGATTTGCAAGTCAAGGTTAAGAAGTGATTTACCAGAATCCCTGTTGCTAACACAAACGCTGCAGGCTTCTGTAAGCCCTCTTATCACACTAAAAAAAACCCCAAAAAGTCTCAACAATTGGAATATAAAAAGATCTGAAATTGTTATATTTATTCTGAAAGCTGCTTTATACCTTTGGACACTTAAGCACATTGAACTGAACAATATGGATATGGATACCATTTCTTTTTAACTTACATAAAATAGTGTCATATATATATATTTTCCAATTAAAAACACTGTGTTGCAGTGTATTATCTCATTTGAGGTATCAGAGAGTGGGCACTGATATAAAAAAAAAGTAAAATAAGGCTGCATTGTAATAAATGCCATAAAATAAATAACGCAAGGATAGTTCCTGCCCCAGAAACCTTACAATTTAGGACATGAAGAAAGAATCCTTAAGGGATCATACCAAACCTACCTAACATTCCTGAATTGACGTTTACATTGTGCTGTACTTTAGTTCATACTTTAAGGGCTGAGCTGAAAGTATGCATATTGTTCCAATGCGCGCTGCTAAAGGCTGTTTGTATCCCACTGTTCACAAGACAATGAGCCTTCATGTCAGGCATCATCACTGAAGATAGGTATTGAAAAAATACAATAACCAGAACACAGCAGGGAGAGGGTGGGGGGCAGGTGCAAGTGTGTCTTACTGTATTTAACCCAGGTCCTGGTTTAGAACAAAGAAATCCAATGTTAGAAGTGCACTACAGCCAGATATGCCTATGCCCAAGAGACATGAGGAGGGAGGAAGGGGGCTAAGTGGTGGAGTCACCAAACCAGTATCAAACAGCAAAGAATGAGCTCTCGGGCTGGGCCCTTACCCCTCCTGTGTCACAACAGCTTCCATACTCTAACCCAGTGACACGGCCACACTTACTGCAGGCTCAAATGTGCCCTGACAGCCGCTCCTTGCTCTGCTGAAACTGAACTAAAATTTAATTTTGAAGAAATGATATCAGCCTCAATATAGTCATCTACAATTCCAGCAATTTCTCTCCCTCCTGAAATGGTGCAGTCTTTGACATCTGATCTCACAATCTAGGGGACTGTTTCTTTCTGAAAAAGACCATTTTTAGCAGGTACAGGTCAGCCTAGTGCTACAGTCAGAAGCATTTGCATCTTGAGCCACCTTTATGGTTATACACTTCACTTTGGAAGAAATAATTGGATGCATAACTAATAGGATATTGTTGAATGTAGTTATGAAGCCAAATGAAGCATTTCACCTGCAAAACCGACAGACTTGTTTAATCATATTTCAGGCTCTGAAGGGCTAGGTTTGTGCAGTTGCCAGTGTGCTTGTACCTAGGGGAGTTTTACTTCTCATAGATGGCATTCCTCCTGCCAAGTAACTCCTGACACTATTTAGATTCTCGTTACCTTTCTTCTGTCAGGTCTCATTTCATGATTAAAAAAAAACACAACAAAACAGAAGCTATTCAATTATCTATCAGATAGAATAGCCTCCTCCTTTCCCTTCCCTCCCCTCCCTCCGCTCCGTGTCTTCTGCTTTGCTTCTGAGTGTTATTAAGCAACCACCAACTTTTTAGAGGCAGTGAGTAGATTGGTACAGAAAAATAACAATTAACTACAACACCACTCAAGGGGTGTCAAAATACGCTGCAGACAAGTGTCATCCAGGCTTTACTAATACTTCTGAAGGTGACCATAAAATCTGCTTCTACATATGGAAAGCCACAAGGACGGGAAAAATTAAGTGACTTGCTATAACTTTTGCAAGGCCAAAACACGAGCCAAACGGGAAACCAATACTAGCAGCACAGAACTAGATGTGATCTACAGAGCTGCTTACCTTATCAAGTCCAAACAAGAATGAAAAATATAAGACTGAAATAAACAGTTCATATACCCCGCTTCTCATCAGTTTTCCAAAGAACATTATCTCACGGGCTTTGCTCAGAATGAGCTGCACTGAGAGGAGAACGAGCTGCGTGTCCAGTGATGTACTACTCATACAGTAATGTTTTGTCTTATTGTTTTCCCTTTGAACAGCAAAAGGAAGACACCAGTAGAGTGGACACACAGAATTCTGGCCTATGAATCTTGCTTGTTCAAATTACAGATGCATAAATCCAGTTGCAGTAGTAATACAGTAAGAGAGAACAGATAAATCGCAACAACCTTCCAAAAGGCACCTTAGATGAGGTGCAGTAATTTTGAGCTGAATACAAGGCTCAAACTGACTTAGGTACATGCTTGTAACACCTACATTTTGTCAATAGACACTGCTGAACATGAAGAGACAACTTCTGTTACAATTATGTTTCGGTCATTAAGAGATGAGCTAATTTACCAGCTGAATTGAAGACTACTCACCTAAGCAAAACATGCCCTGCTAAAGCCTTTAAGACAATACTCCATAATTCCTAAAACCCAAGACATGACGATAGCATGAAGAAATCAAGGCGGGGGGCGGGTGAGAAGAGAGTCATACACTTTTGGTCATTTTTACATAAGAATTCCTTTACATGATTTAAAATAAAAAAATAAGAAAAAAAACCACCACACTCACAAAAAAGAGTCAGAAATTTATTTCTATTTCATGTATACAGAAGCACCTGCTTTTTAATCAAAATTATGAGCTACCTTCTTAGCAACTCAGGGTAATGGTTTATGAAATTAAGCAGTATTACCAGAAAAACAATTATCATTTAAATTATGAAGTACTTTTTAAAGGACCTTTACCTATACCTAACAAATACCATAGGTCTACAATTTTACAGCTTTTGGGTATATACTTTTATAGCTCTTAACAGAACTAACACTTAACTCTGATACTTCCACACATCCGTCAGATGAACCAGGCAAAGCAACCCCTTATGATCCAAGTTTTAGTTAAAATTTCAAATGACTGCCATTTCGACCTGTGAATTTCAAAATCTGTTTTCCAGTTTTCAAAAGCCTTAAAGTAATCACCACATTGTTCAGTACCTGAATCATGGAAAACTACTCACCATATCAATCATTTGATGATTCAAAATTACCTGAAGAACTACCTGTGTATCTTTCTGCCAAATTTCAGATCAATTAAATAGATTTTTTTTTTTTTTAAGAATAAACACATGAGATCTGCGATTACATCTTTGTTTTCACAATATTAATATTCATTTTTTCTACTGTGGGGAAGGAAGGTGGTTATACAAAATTAAAGCAAGCAGTGTCTTTTCAAGGATAAATTAGAAATGAAAGCAGGATGAGAACAGTGAAGATTACGGGGCACTGTTTACTTAATTGCGCATAACTAAATCAAAGATATATGAATCAGAGCATGTACTTCTTGACAGATTGATTCAATTTATTTAGTTTTGAAAAATGAATGTCAAAGACCATCATAAAAAAAATAACCCCAGGAATAAAGCTCACTTTTTCTTAAGAAGTACTCCTTGCCAATTCACAGCTACTCATGTAAGTATTGCTTTCACCTCATGTGTTTTAAAACACAAGTATTTAGAAATTATGCATTTGTATAGCAAAGAATTACTGCAAACATATACTTTTGCACAGAACTTGGAGAGCATCCTTTATCTACCTTAAAAAAAAAAAAGGCCAAAAAACCCCCAAACAAACAAAAAACTCTAAATAAATCAACTGGCAGACTGTTACCATAGCCAAAACCCAATACGTTTTATTTTTTCGGAGGCTGCAATTCAGTGAAAGAATCAGCACTGAAAATGAAGATGCAGCAGAGCAACGGTGATTAAGTTTTTATATGTGATCTGGACTGTCAGGTAAAGGTCTAAGTGAGCTGTGATTCTTCTATCCACACAGGGACCATGGTTTTGCAGTACAGGCTTCATTAATAAGAATTCTTCTAAATTAACCAGAGTAGAATAAATCAAGATTTATACCTTCCATACTAACTGAAAAAGAACATGCAATAGGAACAACACTCAGTATTTCTCCATAGTAATGATCCCACAGCTTTCTAGAGAGGCAAAAGCAAAACACAGAAGACTGATACTGCTGGGGGTTTTTTCCTGTCCACCTGTACCTGTACACCTTTACTACCAGCTCACTCCAGAAAATTAAGAGATCACTTGTCTTTCTTTTTCAGTGTGAAGGTAATTAACATCCACGTTTGCAAAAGAGATGTGGGATACTCTCTCCTATGAGTGCAATCCACGCATCCATTCACAAAAGTACTAATACAGGTTACTAAGGTCACCAGCAGTACATCAATTTTTTTAACCAGCCTTGCATCAGAGAAAGGTAAGTACTGTATGTGTCCAATGTGTCAGTGTTCATTAATTCAACAAGGAAGAGATGGCAATCTCTCCCATAAAATCAGTGCAAATACTTCTACTACCCGACAGAAAAACGAATTTTCTCTATGTATGAAGACACACACAGAAAATGGCACACAAACTATTTCTGTATGACTTTTCAAAGTTGATCTTATCCTTTTATTAGAGTACCTCAAAGTAGACCACTTTATCAATACCTGTTGGCCTGCCTAGGCATACTGATTTCAGTATTTTCTCAGTCTGGAAGAAAAAATTAAAATATAAAAGCATGCAGAGACAAGCATACATAATGCTTTAGGATGCATCCAAGTAGAAAGGAGTCTACTTGAAGTTAGTGAAATTATATAAACGGTATCTGACTGCAGGGAAGCAGCAACCTGTGCAATTAAAAAACTATGTCTGATTTATTCTGACCTGGGACAAGGTCTTCTCAGAAGCCAGTTGTCTTTCCTGCCACCTGCTACAGTCACAGGTCAACAAAAAGCTACGATGTAACCAGAGCATCAGCAAAAAGAACAGCCAGACTCTGCTAGATACTGCCAGATTTGAAGTATTTGGAAACATTCTCTGTATCAGTACATTTGTGGCAGACAGGTTAAAGCACCAACAGTCCTTCCCCTGCGTAAATGTATATGTAGAGTGGGAGCTACTACCCCTAGCTTTAGAGCAACTAGAGGCCCATGCCAGGGTCTCGCAGCCCCAGCTGTTGTGCCTGAGAGAATATGGCACCATCACCTCCCCCACGGGAACCGAGCAGCAGCTGAATCTCCTCCTCCTCACTCAGACTGTCCTATTTGAGCCCCCAATTATTCTCCCAGGTCACATCTCTCCCCTCCTCCCCACTCCCAGAAGCCCCCACCTTCTGCTTCAGCATGGGAATTCACCAATCAAAGCGAGTAAGTGCATCATGTGAGGGATGGCAGACATGCCAAGGGGAATTTCCAAGAGCTCCCCTGCACCTGCAGCATACACGGATACAGGAGATTTCCAATGCAGAAACTACAGGCTGAGCGGAGATGTTTAAGTATTCCCTTTACCTGCAACTAACAGCTCTTATGCCAGACTGCAGCACCTAATTTGCAAGCTGCTCTGATATACCTGCAATCACATTCCATCTTGCCTTGTCATTTAATGTATGACAATTATTCCTAAGCGTATTTTGCTAGGGAAGCAGTACACAAATAACACAGACTGAAAAACCAGAAAGCAGTAATTACTCAGTCTATTCTTTGCTGATGTCGGACATGCAGTACAGCTCTCTGAATCCAGCAGAGTGCCCAATTAATCTGCACCAATCCTCAAGAACTACATCTGAAAAAAAAATATAATAAAATCATATCATCCAATAGCCCCTGTCTGCCTTGCAGTCAAGATTTAGGAGCAATACACAGTCCGTTTCATCACCACAACATGCCAGACAACCTCTTCTTTAACAGAGTTGTGCTTTATTGTCATCTCTGCAAACAAACCTACTGTGAATTCATCAGCCTCTCCCCCCACCTTTGCCCCTTCTTCCTCAAAAATGGTTTTCCTTCCCTGATCAGGGTCGTCCATAGAAAAGATTATACCAAGTCTGTTTGGTTCAATAGATAGTGTTAGCACAGCCAGAGTAATCACTCCATGGGTCTGTTTCATACTTCCCAATGTGGCATTCATCCTCCATTTTCACTCACTCTTTTCTGAGGGGAATCATGTAAGAGCCAGAGTAACGTGCCCTTGTCATGTCTATGTAACAAAACAAAAAACACAAAAACACAAAAACAAAAACAAAACAATGAAAAAAAAGCAAGCAACTTCCATGTAGGTATCAATATTCAAAGTTGTTGTTTGATGGTTGTGGGTTGTTTTTGTTTTTGTTTTTTTTTGTTTGGATTGGTTTCATGCAACAAGTATACCATAATTTGCGTATTTCAAAATAAATAGGCTTTTACTATTATGAATTCCTTTCCTTCCTATGTTTCCTTTTAGCAGTGCAGATTCCAAAGAGCAGAGATCCTAGATCTGGAGCACAGCCTCAGCTAAGAGGAGAATACATGCAACAAGTATACCACGTACAACGTTTTCAGTGATGAACAGCTCCACAAGCTTAGGAAGGAAAACCAAAAAGCAAATGAGAGAGATACGGCAATTTCAAGCATGGGAAGTAAGTATGTTCAAGAAGGAGAAAGATCAGAACACAAAACACCCTGTAGAGTTTTGGAATGGCCTAAAAGATCAAGGAGGAAGAATTACCACTTCGTTATGAGAAGTTCTTTCATCCAGCCTATCTGGTTCAAAACCACAGCTTACATCTCACAAGACCTTCCTTATTACTTGTTATTTTCCACAACATCACACTGTTCACAGGATCATGGAAACTTTAGATCACTGGAATCCAAGAGATGCTTCTTATTAACCTTTCAAGTCCTTATTCTATTTGCCCCCTTTATTAGTCACTAACCTCCCAATTGATTGCTTCCAGTTTGCAGGAGTGTGCGTTCAAGTCAATATAAAACTGCTGGAAAAATAAATCTATCTATAACTTCAGGAATAAATAGCCTGCTCTTTAATACCTTTTTCATACCCATTGCTTCCTTACCAATGCACGCAAACACTTCTGAGATTGAATATATATTTTTTCTCAGATGTCAGATTGCTAGAACAACTGCAGATATAAAATGCTTTTATATAACTATTTGATAGGTGGATTACATCTGTAAATTTTTATCTGTTCATATTTTCAGATGGTATTACACATAAAAACAACAGAATACAAGCATCAAGCCTAGATTAAAACTTTTCAAGTAAATCAGTACAATATATGAAAAGGCACAAGGAAGGGCATTCAATCCAAACAGTCATTCTTGAACACAGCATCTATAACATTATACATCTTCTTGTGGTCTTCTAAAATTAACAGTTGCAAGATTAGCTCACAAGGAAAGTTACAATTTGAGAGTCCCAAAGTCATCTGAATGGAGACAGTTTTTTCAGAAATGAGAGGGCAGAGATATATGGTTACTTCAGCAATATCAATTTAAAGAATTCCACAAACAGACCTTGCAATAGACCACATTCAAGACAGCCTCACCTCATTTGCCTAAAGCTCCCAGATACTGTTACTACTTAACGAAATAAGCTCTTATTTTGAGAAAAGACCAAAAGAGTCATCCTTAACTGCCAAAGTATAGGATCTCATGGTGGTACCGTAGCAGCTTCAATGTAAAATGGAAAGCAAGGCCCTTATTTTAGATGTGTGACAGCTGCCAATCGCCTACTTAACTCAATTTTAATTACTTGCTATTATAAAAAGAAAGATGAGAGACACAACATCAGGAACTAGGAGCACTCACTCATTACAGATTAGATTTTCTATCAGACAGCATTCAGCAATTGCAGAAAAGCAGATTATGGATTCCCCTGCTCATTAAACAAACGAGTTAGTCATTAAATGGCAGGACAAGTGAGACTGCTCCACACCATATCTTTGTAATCTATGCTGTCTGTCCCACGATCGGCTATTAGCCATTGGCAAGACAGGGTCAAGACAGAGCTCAAAAACAGTAACTGGCAATAAGAAAGGAAGAGAAGCCACAGAGAGATTGAAGTATAGCCCCATCTGCAACAGAAACCTAAACCATGAAAAAGGCAAGTGGCCTGAAAAGCTGGAGACCTTGTTTTTTCTTCCTTTTCATGAGCAGGTAGACTATATTAACCCAACCTAGACCTCTCAGTGACACCTGCACAGGTTCCATTCCACAGTAATACTCACTGGTGCTTCTTAGAACTCTGGAGGTGAAACAAAACATTACAACCATTCACAAATACCATTCATCCAAGCCTAATAACAGGGCAACCAGGACAGTATGACTTCCTAACAGTCTGCCTAAGGGCTAGGGTCTTCAGTAGAAAGAGTTTTGTTTCACTCGTCTCCTAAAAACAAGATTCTTTTGCTTTTGCACATATATAGCTTTAATGACTTCTTCATCCAGTGGACAATACCTGGAATGACCTGTATAGCCAAACTGACAAAAGAAACCACAGCACTTTACTACCTTAAATAAATTGACGTAGGTCTTCAAAAGGAAGGGATCTAAGTATTGATTTTCTTCCAAGATCCCAGCAGCAAGAACCCCACATGGAAAAGATCAACAACTCATCATCCTGAAGTCTGCTGGAGAAGATCTCTAAAGCCATAATTGTGCCGCACCATCTATTTCTGTGCCTCACATAAGCCGCTCGAGAGCACCTTGCCCTGAAACTACAGAGTCCCAGCATTAGCAGTGTGAGTACAGCTGTGAGAGAGCTGTCCTGGTACTCTTCCCCATGTTATGGCCCTATTCCACACACTCAGATACATCAGCATGTCCCCCTGAAGCATGGAAGCTACTATGAGGCATAATTAATTGATTAATTCCAGGGTGGCTGGGAATCTATCTCCTTCTGCAGTTCCACAAGCCTCTTTATCCATAATTACAAAATTTCCAGAAACCGCTATCGTAAGAAAATGGGTGAGGACCAACAAGATAGACTTTCACAGCTTAGTGCTCACCGAACAAGAATGCAAGCAAAGCAGGCACAAACGTCAAAGCACAGTATTTTTGGCATTTATACCATTGCCAGCCCATCTATTCAAACCCCCTGCAGATCAACTCTTTGGGATTACAAAGTCCAAAAATCACAAGGCAAAGTCAAATCAACACACACTTTTCCTTCAGCTGCAAGGGGACTACAAAGCCCTCTCTCAGAAAATCCCACAAAACAAAATTTGTTGGAGCCTTTGATGTACGTGGTTAGGCAATTTTGATTTGGTAAGTGTTATGCATGCATATTTCATAAGAACAAGATGTCCTAAACAGTATAATCAAAAAAATTTTGAAGAGTTAAGTGTCTGGGTCATAAACGTATCTGCTATGCACAACTTCTGCAGATATCAAGGAGTCTTCCCAAAACTGGATATATTACATATTTTGCAAAATTAGTGAATTAACTCAAGCCATCAATTTTACAATTTTTGAAGTAGTACAATGCATCTATTTATTAGACAATGGAACCAAGCCCAGGCTACTGATTAGCCATCCTGCAAATAATGCTTATGCAACCTTCAATAATGATTTCTACTAATAACCAACCAGAGATTTTATGATTTGGAAAATTTCACTTCTAAACTAATTTACAACAAATCCCTAAATCTAATGGGACAAATGATTGAAACTACAGAGGAAATCAACCTTCTCCAAAATCAATAAGGTAACAATTTTCATCACTAGACTTTCTTAGGCAAGATGCCCACATTAAGTTTTTGTTAGTATTCCTTTAGTTCAGTTAGTATTCCTTTCTCCCTTTCCTCTGGAAAAGGGATTAATTCCATTTAAAGGAAAATATTGAAAAGCAGTTTCAGACTTCGGTCTTCAGCAAAATACAAAGAGGAAGGAATAGTAATTGAGCTGTTGAAACCACCAAGGAGAGCAAACCACTGAACAACACAAACAGACTGCAAAAAATGACAAGTTGAAAAAAAAAAATACATCTCAATAAGCACAGAAATTATACCCCTACACATTTTCAACATGGTATGCATAAACCTGGTGAAAATACAGCCATCAGTTCCCACAAAGCTGTAACAAATACTTGACAGACTCACAACATAGCTCCAAGTTCATCACCACAGACAGATATTACTGCAACAAATGGTCGAAGCCTGCAACAGAAGTCAGCAGCATGTATCAAGCCCAAACAACCCACTGTTATTTTAGAAAAGGTGAAAGTGGAACACAACCATTGATTTGAGGTGATATATAACAAAGAGGTGTTTCCTGTTAGTAAGGGAAATTCATATGAATTCTCTCTCCTCCCCCTTTTGGTCTTTCTCTCATTCCCCTCAAGGTTCTTTCTCCCCTGCAAGCTAAGAAAAAGCAGAGTGTAGGTTATGCATAAATTCATGACAGAAAATACTGTTTTAGAACAAAGCTCCTGTGCGTGGGCGCATGTCTATAAAATAAAAGGCATTGTTACTCTGCCAAGTACGTATCCACATCCAGTAATCAAATCAGATCTTAAGATTTTATTTTGACAGTTACTTGCAGTTATATTTTCACGCGAGGTATTACTTTCATATTAGTACCTGGGTTTTAGTGATATAATCAAAAGAGGAATCAAAACTGACAGGCAGAGTGGTATTAACAGTTGTGGAAGAGAATTCTCATCCCTGAAATCTGTAATTTATTCTTAATTACTTTACAAAGTTATCAGTTGCAGAGAGGGATAAATCTGTTCCCAACTAGTATTGAGAAACTGTCTCTGTATAATACAGTCTCTCAGCTCTATATAGCTAAAATTATTTAGCAATACTAGGCATTCTCAATCCAGAGTTGACATTACTCTTCCAGAAGTTAGAGAAAATAACCTAAAGCAAGCAGTATCATTAGCTTGCTAAAACTGCTCAAGTAAACTACAGAATACAAGCACCAACACAAATGCGTTACTGAAGATTCTGCCCCATCCTCTTGCAGAATCAGAAATGCGACATTTTCTCTGGAATCCTCATTAAGTCCAATTATTGAACTGAAAATTCCATGGTGCAACATCAAGTGAAGTTTGGAAAACACAAACCTTATTTAGCATGGTTATTTACCACGATGCACACTTTACTGAAGATTTATACTGTGCAAGATTTTGATTTCGTGTAGCCCTCGCTGCCTACCTTTCTTACAGATGCATCCCCATGGACACTTTAACATTATATAAACTCCTCTGGAGATAAAGACTATCCTGTAACTTTCCAAAATCACCTCCCTTTGAGAAAGTATTACCTAACAAACAAACATCATAAACCTCACAAATGCCTTAGATTCCGGAGTTTCTACTTGATGCCAGCATAAAAGAATATTTGCAATTTATTTTTGATATTAAAAAAAAAAAAAAAGACCAAGGCTGGGTGCCTGGAAAAGATAAACAGGATTAAGTAACAGGTGTCTGACTGCACATAATTCAAAGTCATGCACCAGATAGGGTGCATCGCCTTGCTGGCAAAATGGAAACATTGGTGTTGCACCTTCCTTTGAAAATTAGCACCAAGTGATTGGAACACATCTATGTAAATTATGCATACAGAGACACTCAGAGACAACACCAGCACTTGTATCCCGAGAGACCTTTCAATAAAACAAGCAAAAAAAATCTTCAAAGGTGTGCTTTCCTTTGTCCAAGGAAAACAAGGGGGGAAAAAAGGAAAAGAAAAAGAAAAAAAGAAGGAGGGGGGAATAACCAAACCACCACAAGAAAGTTAAACTTAACTACACAGAGAAACATTTGTCACACCGCCCAACACTGACAAAATCCGGAGACACTCAGAAACTACAGCGAGCTGCACAGCTGGCAGCGAAGATGAGACTACTTCAATCACCAGTCACACACAGAGGCAGATACAAAACCCCCCACACGTACACACGGACATAGATGTGTGTGTACGTCCATGCCCTCCGAGGCAGCGGGCCGGTGCGCCGAGGCCGGGGGGGGCCGGAGCCGGCAGAGCCGCCCGGCGGCTGCCCCGGGCGGGCGGCGCGGGTAGCCCAAGGTTACGGCCCGGAGCGGAGGGACGGGCAGAGCCGCTACCCGTGAAGGACGCGATGCCAGAGCCGCCACACCCGGCCGCCCCCAACGCTCGCCCTCAACGGCCGCCACCGCCCCGCGCGCGCAGCCCCTCACAGTCGCCTTACCTCAGCCGCCGCCGGGGCGGGAGGCAGGGCGGGCGCCGCCGCCGGCCCCGCCGCGCTGCGCAGGGTGCCGGGGCTGCGCCGAGGCGACGACCTCCACCACCTCCTCCTCCGCTGCACACTGTGCCTCTAATGTATGTGTGTCTGTGTGTGTGTGCAACCCGCCCGCCTCACAGCGGCGGCTCCTCCTTCCCCCTCTCCCTCCTTTCTCTTCCCTCCTCCCCCGCCCCGGCGGCCTCCGCAGCGCGGAGAAACGCGGCAGGGAATGGGGAAACCCCACCGCCTCAACAGACGCCTGGGCTGGGCGGGCCGCGCCGTGCTCCCCCCCCCTCCTCCTCCTCCGGACGCGGGCACTCGCCTCCCCCCGCCGCACAGGGCCGCGGGAAGCGCATGGCAAGTGGGTGGTGCGGCCGCGGGTGCGGAGCTCCGCCTGCGCGGCCCCCGGGTGCGGCCGGGTACGCGGCCCCCGCGCCCGGTGGTACCTCACTACTCTACAACAGGCAGAGCTGTATAGACACACGCGTACCGCGCCGGGGGCTGGGCGGGCGGCGTTCCTGTGAGGATGCCCGCGCTCGGCGTGCCTATGTTTACTACATGTATTGAAAGGGCGGCTGAATGGGCGAGAAGGAAATCCCCCAAGTGCGCCCCGCTCCCGGCCAGGCCTGCTGGCTTCAACGCACAGCCGAGAAGAAAAAAAGGGATGTTTCAGAGGCTGCTGGAAGGTTCCCAAACTCGCATAGTTTTTCTCTCAAAATTGCACTTGGACTGCTCAAGGTTTATGTGAAGTGAGTGGTAGAGGAGGCTTTACACCAGCTGAGCTATGCACAGAGGCCGTCAGGAGCACGGGATTCCCTCTCCGAATATCCTCCATGCAGCCCTCTCACAGCTCATGACTGGCTGCGAGCCACTGCCATGGACAGCCTATGTAGCACCCTGTGCCTTGGCCTGTGCTCCTTTACTGTCATCATGTGCCTGGTATCAGTTGTCCCCTCTCTTTCTTGATTTTACATGAAGTGCTTTCCTCTGTGTCAAGAAAAAAACAGAAAACACGCACAAAGTACTGAGTTTTATAGCAGAAGCAGGTTCCCCATCCATTTTCTGCTACAGCCCAACCCCTTGGACTTTGTTAGGGAGCTATTGCGTTTGGCCAGCCAGGGCCTGCAGCCTGGCCATCCTGAAGGGACGTGGGCGCCGAGAGCTGGTGGTAGCACTCAAGCAAGGAGAGGCAGCAAGCTACAGCTGAAGAAGTTATCTAGGGTGAGCTGAGGAAGCAGTGGAACAAAATCTAAAATAGTTTTGCTAGACAGTCATAATAAGAGTATTGCGTTGCATTGCCACAAACTACTCAATCTGGTAGTGCCCTGGCCAGTGCTTACCATTATATTATCCTAAACCATAAACTAAAAATCCAACTTGGAATGAGACACCCCCACTCTGGTGCTATACCAGGATATGATAAAAAATATTCTCCCTTCAAGAACTGACAGAGGTGCTCCTGGAGCTCCCAAGGAGAAGTAGGGAAAGGGGTGACCGAGAACAACAGCAACAATGATGCATGATTTCAGAGACAACTGTCAGCTCAGCAGACCTACACACTGAGGGGTTTCTGTAACTGAGGCAAGTGTTACTTTACGAAGATGTTTATATTTGTTTATCTCTACTTAATTAGAAATTTCTCATGGGTATGATGGTAGAGGCATTGCTTTAGAAATACATGAAGGGGAGCAAGGCTGCAGCTAAAGCTCAGGGTGGGCATCTTGTGCAAAAGGAAGTGCAGGAAGGAAATAACAAAAGGAACCTGCATAAGAAGCACACGAGCTGGATGAAGGCCAGTATTGCTGGCAGGGCTAAAGGGATCGAGTTAACATGGAGGATAAAGGAGCAGTAATCATAGCTATGAAAGATGAAAGGCATTGGCTTGAGTGTGAGATGGACACAGGGCTAATGAAGAGGTTTTGGTTTGTGGTTCCAGAAGTGTTTGCTTCTAAATGAATGAAATGGATACATTTGTGGGTTTACAAATGAAGTGTTCCATGCTCTATGCCTTTTTCATTGCTTTTTTGTTGGCTTCTTTTTTTTCCTTTTTGCACGTAATTTAAGTAAATTATTACAAAAGTAGTAATAAAAAGTACTTTCATTCCAGTTGAGGCATAATGGCTTACTCACTAGCAAACAGTACTGGACTCTTACTAGGAATCCCTGTGTGGTTTGTGCTCAGACCTCTACAGCTTGCACTGGCTGTAAGCACAGGTGCTGTTATTCTGATCTATAATGTGGTCTGGCTTTTCCCATGATTTCTTACTTCTCCCCTCCCCCCTGCAGATGGCTTCAGCACGGCAATAGGTCATGGTGGTCTGCCTGTGTGAGGAGTTTTTATTCTGCGGCAAAATTCAGGCCTATTTGTCTTCATTATTGTGGGTCTTAAAACAGTTTTAACAAAATGTAGGGGCTCAACCTATTTGGATAACTGCATGAAATTCAGGAAAGTACTGTCATCTCAGAATTAGTGGAAGTATAGTTTCTTTAGAAAAAGCATTTCTTTGTTCTTGCAAACTCTTTCCCTTTCCGACGTCAGCTCTCTGACCGGACTTGTTCACTGAAAGAAGGATATTCATCAAAGGAACAATTGTCAGGACCCAGGCTCTGCAAAAAAGCTAGAGGTACTGACAATGTCAGTTTTAACAGCAAGTGGACTTTACATTAAAAGGTGTTTAAAGTCATAGAAAGTAAGGCCTGAAAGCAAGGGTCTCAAACTCTCCACACAGCTGTAAATGGCAAGGTCAAGCCCACATATCAAGATTAATTCCCGTGTTGAGAGATTCATTGTGGTACAACTCTGTTTACACCCTTGGACAACTAAAGACAAGGCAACAGATGACGATGCTTTCATCTTTGTTTCTCCACTGATTTCCTCCTGACTTCAGCAGTCAGTGTGTTAGGGATCAGTTAGGAGTGAATCTGAGGACCTCAGATGTCTAGTTGCGGACAAGATACAGCTGTACTGTTTCATTTTCTGCCTTGTAAGGCAGTATTTCCCTCATTAAGAGTGGCCTGTCAATATGGGACAATGTTTGTTACAGCTTTATAAATACTTCATATAAACATATGCAAATGCTAAACATTTCGCCCTTGTGACTTAGAAAAAAAGACTTGGGGAAAGATGAACAATGCCAACAATTCATGTCAGTTGAAAACAAAATGCCACAGGAAAAAGAGCCAAAAAATCTTAATCTTGGAAGTGATCAGCCTCTGGTAGAGGTAGGGCACCACATCACCTGATCTGTCAGCAGAAAACTACAGCTGTCTTTGGGGGGACCTACTCAATCTGCAGCATATTGAGATTAATTTTTTTTTTTTTCCCCCAAGACGTTGAAATTTTGGTAAAGTCACATGATCTTTCACTTTGATTTCTTATGCAATATAAGGGTGCAGGACACTTCACAATCACAAGCCAGTGTCTCAGAATATCCAAACGAGTTTATTCTCAGTGTGTTATTTCCAGATTGTCTAAGGCAAAAATTTTCCTTGGACGTCAGCATGTGTACTGATAGAACATACGTAGTAGGTATAGAAACACTCTAGATATTTCAAGTTTGAACATGCAAAATTCAGTGAGAATATTGAAGCTGTAGGTTTACACCGTTAGCTCACAGTCGGACAAGCTGTGATACATCCCGTGTTCATGTAGCATGTGTAGTGCGTATTATAGATTTATATTACCTCTTGGTTGGACCATTAATTTCTTTATTTCTAAGCCTGGATGTTCCTAGTATAAATATGTTGATGTGG
Organism: Nycticryphes semicollaris; assembly: GCA_013400055.1. Lineage (NCBI taxonomy): Eukaryota > Metazoa > Chordata > Aves > Charadriiformes > Rostratulidae > Nycticryphes > Nycticryphes semicollaris. The sequence goes on from VXBJ01005137.1 coordinate 179,897, forward strand.
AATACTAAGGAAAGCTTCATGTGTATAATTAAGCACCATTATAAAATACTTGAATAAATGCCCTCTTTGAAGCTTTTGTTTTGGTCATCTTATAAATAGATACTATGGTGCTGTGACACACGTGATTCCAGAGCTGGCAATGAAAGACATTTTTCCATGATCGCAGTCCTTAACATGTGCAAGCTTAAGAGGACTCTTCATCTTTTTCAACCTACATGGCACAAAACCAGTTTCCGATTCCATAGGTAGTATGTCTGCATAGGCTTTTGAGGCAGACTGGTCTGCCTGTGCTCAGAGCTTACTGGAAACAGCATTAGCATGATGCTCAAGCTAATATTCCTCACGATATGGCTTATTAAGCTGGGCCTGGTTCTGTACACAGTAGCTGTGTACAGAACTGCGTGTAGCTACATGGCTTTTGATCTGCATGCTCCCCAGGGAGGACTTTACTGCTTCTTCTGCCAAAAGGCTTTACTCAATGTGTTATCATATACCACTAATGGTACTGCGGTTGGTATTGATGGGTAAAATACTGGTCTCAGTAAAGTCAATAGCACAACATTCACTTACACCAGTGATTTTCCAAGTCTTACATTGCAGCCAAATCTGCATGTCTTTAATGTGAAAGGCAATACAATGATCACTCAAAAGGCAAACTGCAGATTGAAGCAGAAATATATTGATTTCTCATCTGCTTCCAAAAAATGGCTGGGGCAAATAATTTTGATTAAAAATACTTTCTTTTCTTTTTTTTTTCATAACCATTTTCGTGAACATTGCTGGACAATTTTGTTACAGCTTGAGGCAGACAGCAAGCTTGGAATATTTTAGTCTGGTAGTTAAAATTTTGGCAAAATATTGAAAGTCTCGGCAGTTTTAACTGTAGATGTCTCTACCAGCTGTCCCTTGCAAAATGCTCGGCTATGAAAATATTTTGGTTAAGCAGGACACAGCAAAATGGAAGAAATTTTCTTCTTCAAGCTTTCCTTTTTTGCAGGTTTTTTTTCACAGGATTCTTCATTTTCCACACCTGTGAATACCATCCTGTTCAAGACTGGTCATGATCCCAGTCATTTGTACTAGCTCTGTTATCTTTGTGTTGCAGACCCATATCCCATCAAATGCTTTGATTTAAAAAGCTCAGGTTACCTTGTTAAACATAAGTCCCCTTGATAAGCAAAATTTCTTCTTGATTCATTATAAAATAAAATCGTCTATGATAATTTTTCAGGCAATCTGTTAGCTTCTTCTTTGGCTTTTCAGGAAGCTAGGTCCACACAAAGAGGCACGTAATAGGAAAGAGTGGGAGCAAAGGGAATGTTTTTTACTCTGCCTACAATATAATATTCATGACAGACATTGCAATTATTATTTTTGAGGTCTTTCTTATTAAAAGGAGTGACTACTACTATGCAAGAGTGTGATAGCAGCTCTATTCATCATACTAAATACTCTCATCCTTGTACTGGGGTAATCTAAAACCTTGTGGGTTTATGCTCCAGGTCTTCTGAATGCAGTACGTTAGAAGCATGGGGCTGGAGAAGAGGCCCTTCAGAAGCTGGATAATGCTGCAATGAGGGAAACAGAGCTTTCAGCATAACGCTGCTAATAAGATTGTATTTTTCCATTTGGGCATTAGAAGAAAGGGGTTGAGTTTCTTTGCCCTGTTTAATGACAAGAAATTAAATTTAGCATTGAACAGTACTTCTTGAATCTTTTAAGGTACCAGTATCTCCACCTTCCAAAAGAATGGCATCAGTATCAAAAATATCACAGTACTGTTGATACAGTCAGCTTTTAAACATGAGACAAGAATCTCTGTCCTTCTTCAGGAGCCCCATTCCCCACCTCCTATGACCTGAACAAGGGTAGGATTTGTTCCTGATGAACTTCACTCTGTGCTAGAGGCAGCAGCCCAAGGTAGCTCTGGGGTTCCTTTCTCACTTTTGAGACATCATCACTCATTACTGTCTTACAAAGAGCATTGCACCTCCAGTCTCGCCTCCATGTATTTATGCAACACTGATGAGGCTAAGATTGCCTGCTGAGCTCTCAAACCTGCAAGTACTCCCCCTTCTCAGCCTACTGAGTAAGTCTCTGCAGTGGTGCAAATCACGTTTTGCCTGGTGTTCCGGTGAGCTGAAAGTGGTTGGTGTTGCCTGCAAGTAAATTGTAAGAGTGTCAGCACAACCTCTGCTGAGAGAATATCCAGCATTGTAAATAATATATAGAAAGCCAAGCAGATAACATAGAAACCTGCTCATTGGCATTCATGAAGGAAAAATTATTAATCCACTGTAACAAATATGTGCTCACTTGGAAATACTCTGCTATAATTATTCATGCAAAATGCAAGGATTTTTAAGCTTAGGAATTTTCAGTCTAAAGAAAGACTTCAGCAGTAAAAGAAGACAAAGCGGTCCAACCCAAGCATCTTCCTGTGTGATTTTTAGCAGTTGACTGTCCTTTGTTTTCAGTCCCATCAGATGTTAATCAACACCCATTGTCCTAGTACCTCAATATTTGTTTGGTTTATAATAATGGAGGTAAACTCACCATCACTAAATTTAAGTGGGAAAATCAAAGATGCTCTCTAACATTAGTGGCAAGTTTTTGCAGTAGCTCTTCAAAGTAAACAGTGAAGTCTAGAGACTCTTCAGTTTGTGGTTTTTCTGTTTTTATCACAGATTACATGACACTGCGCTTGCAGTGGAAAGTCCCTTCCAGTCCTATGTAAATATTTTTTAAATCTGCTTCTCTATATTTTCCTTTAAAACTTCTAGGAAAAGTAACTCAACTAAAAACATTACCCTGTATACCCCTCCTATGGACATACCTTCTTGTTCTTCCTTTTCTAGGTCTCAATTTGTTTTCTTTCTTGAAACTTTCCTGGGAAATTCTTGTATCATGTCATTGATCTCATTAAAGGACAGTAAGCATTTTGATGGCATCTGAGTCTGTATATGCATTTGTACAATGTAAGTCTTAGTGCCTGGAGGCTTTCTGTAGTGCCTCAACATCAGAGATGTCCCTTGGCATTCGTGATGTGTACAATCAGATGGTGATTCTGGATAGAATAGTCAATAAACAAAAATCACATCAGCAAACTGTCTGAATATCCTTGATATTTCAATTCTGCTGCTGCTGCTTGTCACATTTTTCCTCTGGTATTGCAAAACGTCAGTTACATCAGGTGGACTCGCCTCACTTTCCTCCCCACCTGGGAGTCAGTGAAATGTGTTTTGTAGACAGTGAGTGTGTGCTGCTCACTTCACCTTACAGTCAGTGACAAGGCACAACCCTGTCTGCTGGTGAAAAGGGAGGGCTAGAAGGACAGTGCAGGACACCTGTATGCCAGAGGGACCCGAATATATTAATGCCACCCACTGCTGAGCCATCTGCAGGTTATTGCACATGATAGTGTCTTGATGGACAGTGAGTTATTAGAAAGGAGTCACACCACGTCCACTGCCAGGGCTTAAGTGCATCTCCTCCTGCTATGCTGTTATTTATCTCTTCACCTTATTTTCAGCATTTGCTTTTAATTTGTATACTGGCAGTGGCACATGGCAGCAGTCCACAAATGCACAAAATAGCAGCTGGTTGAGCCCCAAAGGAGCTGTCTTTTGGCAATAAAATTGAGGAGCAGACAGCAAACCACATTTTAGTAGGTACAGAACAGGTTGGTCACTTGTGTGCTTATGTACGTGCTTACTGCAGGGTAGGTTACTTAGGCACGGACAGCAAGAATGTGTCAGTGGGCTGTGTCATTCCCTAGGGACTGGTGGGATGGGGATTACAGGAGGTCCCTTTGAAGGGACCTCTTTGACACTGGTGCAGTATGCACAGCCATGGGTATCCTGCATGCACTTACATCACTCAAGGAAACTACAGTTACCCACCTCAATTCCTCCTTTTGACATGAATAGTTACCACATCCTCTTCTTGATTAATTAAGTTGCAGCTGAATAATTCAGAGTGATTTCTCTATTGGCTGATGTTGAGCAGGGGTTGACTCTCTGTAGCAGTACATGTACAACGGTGTAATGTTCTTCCTAACTCCAGGGGTGACTTTTCTTACTAGAAGGCTACCAGTGGGTTTGTTTTGTTTTTTTCTTCCCCCTCCATCTCTTCTCTGCATTTACACTACCCTTAACCCTGTGTATTGAGGTATATGTAACCAACCTGACCTTGCTGCAGAGCAGGGAGCAGTCTCTATCATCAGTCCAGTGAAGAAGGGATTTCCTTCAAATATTACAGGCACAACAAACTGCATCAGAAAAAAAATGTGGTGTCCTTACTAACAGCCTCAGTCAGTCATGAAATAAGAGGGCTCTGGCTTTCTTCTTGGGTTGTGTAACAGGCTTTTATCCCCGAGCCCTAAGGAGCTGACAGTGAATGGACTTCCAGGAGCTGGAGAGAGGCTTTTGTGATTGCAGTCAGGAGGAGTTGGGATATAAAAGAAGGTTCCCAGTTCTCTCAAGTATGAATCTGCTGAGAGGCCCATCTCCAGTCTTCATCCCCACCGTTTCCCCAGTGAGATGTGCTTCCCACCTGCACTCAGAGTACAAGACCTTTTCCTGCTTTGATAGCTTGACCCCAGGCTGAATGGAGTGTGCAAAGCACTGCTTGAACTGAAAACTCAGCATTGCCAGCCTCAGAATATATTCAAAACAGATAGCAAAAAATACTGTTTATGTGTTTCCTTTTCTGCCATCCTCCATTCTCCTTCACTTTCCTTCCCACCATCTGTTACTACTGCTGCCTCCCACTCCAGACTGCCCACCACATGCCTTTCCCCCCTGTTCTGCCGGCACAGCAAAAGAAGGGGGCTCTGCCTGTGGAACAGCAAGTCTACCCCAGCAGCACAAGGATTTGCAGCAGCAAAGCCAGGTACTTGCTGGATACCTCACTTCTCCAGGCACTGCCAGGAGGAGAGGATACACATACCAAGTCACCTGCCCTCAGCAGAAGCTGGAAACAGAGCACAGGGGATGCTAAGCAAGCAGGTTTGAACAAAGGAAGTCGAATAAATTACTGCTGCAATTTCACCCATTTCACCAACTCTGCCAAAGATACATTTGGCCCAAGGAACCGCAGGAGTGCTGAAATAGTCAGACCCTGGGAACTGGAGTCCCACGTCTGACAGCCCACGCTGGCATTGCTGAGTACCCACACAAGGACAGCCATACAGCTCCACGATTGCTCATCTTCAGTTCTGTAACTCTGTAGTATCACTCCTCAGACTAAAACCTTAATGAGTGCTTGCCAAGTTCCTGTAATCACACCAAATTTCATCATTTAAACATGTTTTGAAGCTTCAGAGAAAAAAAATGTACATCAGTGGGAACCAGCCATCTGGAAAGCTTTGGAGGCTTTTTTTGCTCATTTGTTTGTTTGCAATTCAGCTATTCCAGTACTGTAAGTGTAATTTAGTTATTTATTTAATTTTTAAGTTTTTAGGTTACAACTGGGTTTTGACTAATAGATGAAGACACAATTCATGGAGGGATAATTCACCACTATGAAATACAAATGATTTCCGAATGATGAATGCGGTTTGTGGTGATGCCAATGTACCATCCATACCACTATGACCTGTTACTTTTTCCTAATGCTCTTTGCACAATAGTTGACTTAATGCCATTTTTCTCCTACCCCAAGCGAGGGGTGGGGTCTCAAACTTAGGGTACAAAGGAAGAGACAGAGGCAGGCTCACCAGCCATGAGCTATTCAAAATATTATTGGTCAAATCATAAAAAAAAGAAGATACAGTGATGCAAAATGCCTTCTAAAAACATCCTTTGGAATATGCCATGAACCCAGCCCAGGTGCACTCTGCATTATGTATTACAATATGTGCCATCTCTGCTTTCATACAAAATCAAAACTACTTTAAATAAGTGATTAGGTTATTCCTTCCATGTTCATACTTTTTTCTTTTTTCATTATTTATCCTTGCTGACATGAGTTTATGTACTGCGTTATTCCTTTCTTTTTACAAGTCTATGGGCGTTGCATAATTCTGTTTAAAGAAAAAGAAATGAGTGAAAAATGGATTTGTAGACTATGCTTTGATCTCAAACCCACGCACCCCCATGTTTTTTCAGATAGCCCTGCACCCTTCACACAGTCCCATTCGCACTGTGTGGGGAAAACATCAATGTCAATCCTGCCAGCATCAGGAATGGTAGACAAATCCCAAAGTGAGAGACCACAGGAAGCACCTCTAAGTTGGATTGCTTCTCAGTGCTGCCGTATGTGAAATAAAATCACAAGAATATCCATATTGTATCGATATTTGAGAACCAGCAGGAGCGTTTTTACAAGTAAAACACAACTTGTATGTTTTTTGTGTGGTGTCTTAATGTTACCTTAACCACAAGCTGATACCATTTTTTCATATGTGATGCTTCAAATGTGATCCTCCCCACCATTCATTCAAAAAAATAAAAAGGCAGGGGGAATTGAAGATCTGCTCTGTATTCAGTACAGCTGTCCTGACCACTGTGTGGCTGCTGCTCATGAGAGCAGGAGAAGGCTCCACCACAGGTCCTTACACTCAGGCAGACAGATATTCTCCACTTTTCTGCCCAAAGCAGCAGCTGTCTCAGAAAATGAGCGTGGAGAAAAAAAGAATCTTCCTTACGACAGCTAGATAACCTACAAATTCATCCAACACCTCACAGTTAGAGGTGGCAAAAGCCAGCTAGACTCAGGCTATGGCTCCTAATTTCCAATTCAATTGCCTTTCTCTTAACCCTTGGGAAAGTTTGAATGCCAGGCTTAATCTTTCTCTTAAGTGCTCTCCATAACTAGGAGGGTCTTGTGTCCCCGTGTCATCTTTTTGTGACCAGTGTTTGGTTTGTTCTGTTATTTTTGTTTGTTTATTTGAGCAGTCCATTTAACAATGAGAAAAGTCAGGAGAATGGAACATCAATTAAAGTGGAGGAAGAGAGAGACTAACAAGTGAGTTATGGCAGCAAACAAAATTACTTTTGTGGAAAGGAAAGCAGCATAAGATGAGTGGAAGGACACATAAGAAACAGTAATGACAGGAAAGAAAGAACAGACACAGTAAAAGATAAGAAATGGCAAAACTGTGTACACAAACAAAAACTACACAATAATCTGGTATAAGGCAAAGAAAACCATTGGACACAGGAGCAACATGAGGAAGAAGTCAAAAGAATATACAATTTTATTCCAAAAACAGTTAAGAGGCCAACCAGTTGTCAAATATAGAACAAAACTGAATATTCCTTTAAATGACAAGACATGTGACCTTGGAGGAGATGGCAGCAGTTTTCAGGGTTTTTTTTTTTTCCCCAGCCATATCTCAGGCAAAAACTGTAGGTGTTGCATAAATTTTTAATTGCGAGCATAAATGATTTACGTATTCACAGCATTGCATCCCTCCTTCCTCTGCCACCAGTAAAATTCTTTCAGCAAGTATCAAATCTTGATTTCCAGTGTCATTGTCATAAATAAAGGCTGGTCTTCTCTGTTTTCTCTACTTTCTGATAGACAGCACATTGTTTTGTGCCTGCTGTCAAGCAAAATTCCAATTGAGAAATTTCTCTTTGAAAATGTATTTTAGTGGAACATAGCACCCTAATCAAAATATCTGTTTATAGCCTTAGGAGGCAAAAAAACAACTGTTAGCATTTGGATGATTCTACAATTAACATTTGTATGATCTTACATCTTAACATGAATATATTTGAATGCTTTTGGGTGCTGCATAATAAAGAGCCAGTTACTAAACTTAGCAGCACTTCATGTAGATTAGACATTATAATTGATGCTTACAGAATAGGACCCAGAGAAATTAATTTTATGTTGCTCCAATTTCACTGGTTTAAATTAAAGAATTACACAAAGGGCCTTTACCATGGGAAAAAAAAAAAGTGCACATATTCATGGATGATCGCAATTGTGTTTATTTGTTCTCTGGAAGTAGGTGGGTGTGTTGTTATTGCTGCCCAGGGTGAGCTCTCCCCTAGCTCAGTCCCTATACTGCAATCTCACTGCATCAGACTTCAGTCTCCTTCAGCATTCCGGGACTCAGGCACTTTTCCTCTTTCCTTGCTCCCTCCTTCACTTCTTATACACTGACGGTGTTACAGCCTCCAACAACTCCCCTGTCCCAAACAAAACCAGAACAACACTGCTCACATTGCGGTTTTTCTGTCCTGGAACCATCTTTTTCCAGCATTAAGGCCTTGGTCATACCATGGGTTTTCAACTCACAGTTCAGGAGTAATAGCAGGAGATGTGTTTAGCCAGACCAGCTTGTGAGCAGCCCACATAGCAATCCTCCTTCACCTGGCCTACCTAGACAAAGAAACAAGCCAAGGTCTTCATGTACTGGTGCACATTCCTCTACCTCCCTTGCCTCCCCATCCCTGCTCCTCTTCATGTTTCATTCAGTTTTTCCAGGTAATCAAAATCTGTGCCAACATCTTGTCCTGTTAGTTCAGGCTTTATCAATTTTCCAGTCAAGGCTCTGGCTCTGTGCACGAAGTTTGGAAGAGAAGGGCCTTAGCTAGAACAGAAATACTCTTGTTTTTTCTCCAGAACCATGTACCAAGAGCAGGTAATGATCAACCTGAATAGATCTGCTGGCACAGTGCTGTGTGCCTTCAGCAGCAGAAAGGCTGCCAGAGACATAAGGCACAGACTAATTCATATTAGTCACAATGGAGCCTGTGTGTTGGGATAGATAACCCAAGTCATCCAAATACTATGTTATATGTAGGGAAACAATTTACTGTATAGATGCCAGACCTGTGGCCAAGCAGCGCGATTTACACCTCCAGAGCCAGAAACGTAATTCAGCTGCAGCTGATCAATGAAAGCCTTAAATAGATGGAACAGCTCCAGGATTGTATTGAGGTACAAAGCTGTTAGTCAGAGTGCAGGCTGCAACTCTGGGCATCTACCTCCCAAAGAGGTACCACAAGCAGAAGCCCTTGGAGATGCTTTCGTCCACTGTCTCAGCAAAGGTTCTCCACACTCTGGTAAAATTTACCGTGGTTAAGGAGCTCTCTAAAGAGATCAGCTGCCTTCCAGGGAGTGAAGAGGTTTAAACCCAGGCTCCTCACCGGTCATTGAAAAGTAAAGCGGTACTACCACGTTATGGAGTAAAGGAACAACTTGGGTATCTGACCCCAGGGGAAGACCTTGAGTTGGGCTGGATTCAGCACTCTAAAATACTCCTGCTGTGAAAGATGAGAAACCTTACCCTCCTCCTGCACATATCTTGTGAAAGAATATCACAGAAGATGCTTTGTATATTGATAAGTAAGAAGGAACTCCCTGAATACAGAATTTAACTGCAGCACAAATAATCCTGAATCATCACTATCAATGAGCACCAGCAATGCTCGTATGAAATTCTGTCCTAGTGACTCCTAATTAACCTAGCCCATTCCAAACGCTCTAATCTAAAATTGTATTTATCAGGAAAATCATAAAAGTGGGAACTCCCAATCACCAAAGTTTGACAAAAGGAAGGAATAGATAAGAGTTTTTATGTGTGTAAAATCCCTACTTAAATATTGGCAGAAAAGGAAGGTGAAAACAACATTAGGCAGCGAAAAACCTGTAATCAGGATTCATTAATACTGTAGTTAATTGATTTTCCACTTAGATTTCCAAGGAGCAGCAGAAAGCTTTCTTTAAGGTTGGTGATAGATTAGCACCCATTAGAGAGAAAAAGAGGAAGGGAGATACTTGTATGTAAACATGAACTTTTCCACTTTTGAAAACTTCCAACCGTTTACTTCAGAAGTTAGTATAAAACTCGGTGGCACAGTTTTCACAGGCTAGTATAGGCCTTAAAATAATTTTTTTCAACTTTACATGATAAAAAAATATATGTAATTTTCACTGTTTATGAGACCTTCCCTCTCCTCTATCGTATCTGGGGAATCATAAATTGAAGAATCCAGCATTGCTTGTCTCTGTCTAAACTCACAGCCTACATTTTTTTTTCCTCTTTTCATGCAGTGATTCAGATGCTATGACTAGTGAAACATGGAGAGAGAGAAGCAAAAATTATGTTTTACAGAATGCAAAAAAGGCAATAATTTCACAGGTGCTACCCATCATACCTAAAAAGACACCAACATGGCTTGAACTGGTATAAACTCTCAGGGTTTGTCTATGCACAACTGTTTTAATTCAATTCAGTTAAACCAATGGAGACTTTTAAGTGGTTGGTGCTGACTAAGCTTAAGCAAGAGCAGTACAGTGTTAGAAGAATTGTCCAAGAATATTATCAAAGTGATGATGTGTACAAACACACATGTGTTTAGATGAGATATAATGGGACTTTAACCTCATATGGATGCGAGGCAGGTAAATATGCCCCAAAAGACAAATTATCTCCTACCTACCTACTTAAAAGCACACCCTCTGTAACACTGTTGGATATGGGTATGGCAGAGCAACGGTCTCATCACTACTGCAAAGCTTGTATGCTTTTATTCTTGTCTTTAAGGATGTCATTGTAAGAAAACAGAAATCAAGCACATGTGCAAATGCTCATGTGCTATAGGCATTATATTGCTGTGCACATAGGCTGACTACTGTAAGCAGGCTCTGATGTTACAAGAGTAGGCAGATTAGTATTTATTGCACCTTGAGGTAACTTGAGCACAGGATGTAATTCTTGTGATTAGCTCTCAAAAAATCCCATGCGCTGTGCAGAACTCGTATGGACTGCAGAGTGGGTCTGTGCCATGGGGTCCCCCAATATCCTGGGTCACTGTCCTCCCCGCTCAGGGACCCTCCTGGTGAGAGCATGCCTTTGGCTCTTGCCCCAGGCTTTATCATCAATGCAAGGAAACAAAAACGGAACCCACCCCCCAAAACCACAAGCCTCGGTGTGTCCACAGTTATCAACGCTGAATTCATCCCAGTAGTCAAAATCCAAGAGCAATGCTGCCTTACACATCTTTCTAGTTCAAAGTACACCTTTTTTTTTTTTATCTAAAACCTTTTCCTATTGATACTCTGTTTCAACAGCTGTGCCTTATTCCCCATTCCACATCCATTTTCCCTTAAGAGGGATAATTAATTTAGAACTCCAGGCAATAAGGCATAGGTAAGAAACCAGCTTTCCCAGCATTGCCTTTCTTTTTTTTAACCATTAAACGGTGCAATTCTGCCTCACATTTACATGGGAACAGGGGAATACACCTAAAATCCAAACCAAAACCAGAAAAGAATTCCTTTTAATGCTATGCTAACATAATGAAACAGTAGGAATTGCAGAAGTCGTATTCTGCTCCTGCAGTATTAATTCATTGTGGGTTTGTAGGTACTAAAAAGTCAAGAACTGACAAAATTAGCCTTTGATGTGTTATCTTCACTTAAGCAGCCACATGCTTGCCAAAGTAAATAGTTTCGAGAAGTGTTTTCAAGAACATCAGGTGTAGGAGCAGTACTTCAGAGATTTATTTGCCCCATCAAAGCAGACTAGCCTGTTTGCATATATGTAAGCTTTCTGTACATGCTCCTTGATGTGTAGTCCTAAAGCAGTCAGGTGCTTCAGTTACTGGGTGAATCTCAGTCCTTTCTTGCTAGAGATGATAGATACAAGAGATCAAATTGACCTTGCAAAAAGGCGAAAATGGATCCCCAAGCTAAGGGAGCTTTATCCCCCGCTGACCCTTAGGTCAGTTTAGGTCTTTTGTCAGAACTGGTCTTAGGACATCGTTGGCCCTTACAAAGAATGTCATCCTCTGTGAATGGAAAAGGTAGAGGGGAAACTGGGGAAGATTTGGTGTCATCCTACTCCCAGTAGGGTTTTAAATCCTCAATTCACCAAGGACCCTTAATCTGAGAGATTACCTCTCCCTCTGTCTTGGGTTACCTTCCTTGGTGTTCAACAGCAAGCTCAACCTGATCTCAGGGAAACTGCAAATGCAGTGACTGTGAAAAGATAGAGTTCAGGATTATAGGGAATATGTGCAAAATGACAAGTAGGACAAAAACCTTGGATTTCAGGAGGGGTAATTTCAGCTTCTTCAAGAAAATGCTTGCAGAAATGTTGTGAATTGGGGCTCTGGAAGGTAGGGGAGCTCAAGAGAGCTGAATAATATTCAAATATCTCTTCATCCAAGCTCAGGTTCAGAGCATCCCTAAGGAAAAAAAAATCAGGAGACCTATGTAGCTGAGCAGGGAGGTTCTGAAAAAGCTCAAGTGGAAGAAGGAAGTTTACGCTGAGTGGAAAAAGGGACAGATCACTTGGGAAGATTAAAAAAATCTCGTTAGAGTAAGCAGGGATGAAACAAGGAAATCCAAGGCCTCCTTGGAATTAAAATTAGCAAGGGATGTTAAAGTCAACAGGAAAGGTTTTTTCAAATATATTGGAGGCAAAAGGAAAAAGAGAGAAAATGTGGGTCCTCTGTTGAATGAGATGGGTGCCATGGTGACAGAGGATGCAGAGAAGATGGAACTGCTGAATGCCTTCTTTGCTTTAGTGTTTATTGCTCAGGCCAGCCCTCAGGAGTCTCACACTTGGGTAGAAAAAATAGAAAGTATGATCAAAAAAAGAATTCCCGTTGGTTGAGGAGGACCAAGTTAGGGAACAGTTAATTACACTGATTATCCGCAAGTCCATGAGTCCTGATGGCATGCACTCATGGGTGTTGAGGGAGCTGGCAGAAGTCATTGCTGGGCCACTCTACATCATCTTTGAAAGGTCCTGGAGAACAGGAGATGTGCCTGAGGACTGGAGGAAAGCCAATGTCATCTCAGTCTGCTGGAGAGCAGCTCTGAGGAAAAAGACCTGGGAGTCCTAGTGGACAACAGGATGACCATGAGCCAGCAATGTGCCCTTATGGCCAAGGCGGCCAATGGCATCCTGGGGTGCATCAAGAAGCGTGTGACCAGCAGGTTGAGGGAGGTCATCCTGCCTCTCTATTCTTACCTGGGGAGGTCCCATCTGGAGTTGTGTGTCCAGTTCTGGGCTCCTCAGTTCAGGAAGTACAAGGAACTGCTGGAGAGGGTACAGCAGAGGACCACAAAGATGAGGGGCCTGAAGCCCTTACGAGGAAGGGCTGAGGGACTTGGGTCTTTTTAGTCTGGAGGAGACTGAGGGGGGATCTGATGAACACCTATAAATACTTAAAGGATGTCTGTCAAGAGGAAGAGGCCAGTCTTTTTCCAGTGGTGCTGAGTGATAGGACAAGAGGAAATGGACACAAACTTGTACATAAGAAGTTCCATCTAAACATGAGGAGGAACTTCTTCCCTTTGAGGGTGGCAGAGCCCTGGAAGAGGCTGCCTAGAGAGGTGGTGGAGTCTCCATCTCTGGAGACATTCAAAACCCGCCTAGAGAAGTATCTGTGCAAGTTGCTCTAGGAGGACCTGCTTTGGCAGGGGGGTTGGACTAGATGTTTTCCAGAGGTCCCTTCCAACCCCACATCATTCTAGGATTCTGTAATAGGGTGTAGGTGTCCTGAGAACATATAACTGGGCACATGTTGATGATCTCAGTTATTTAGCAAGACTTATGCTCATATCCAATCACCAACTGAAGACTGAGGTCAAAGCCTTTTTTGATTTTAAGGTATATAAAAGCCTTTTCTTCATGATGTAATTAAGTATGTGGAGTAGCTTATTCCATACCTTTTGTGCAATGAGTGACTTGTGCTAGCCTACTTTTTGCATGATTTCCCTTTAGAGCTAAAGCCCCAGTCATGATGGTGAAAAATACATTACTTTTTTTTCTCCCCCCCCTACAATGGCACAGTGTATAAAGTATGGAAGTGAAAACATTTACGCATGCGGTGCTCTAATCCAGGTGATTCCACTTTTCCAACACACCATGTGCTCATGCTATATGCATTGTGTTTTGCAGACACTGCAAGAGAAGCTTTATGGAGATGGACTTGCAGACAAGAGCAAGAGAAAACTACACTTACAGAAAATAAAAGTGTCAACTCACAGGGGATCTTTCACCTCCCAGCCTTTGAAGTTGGAAGGACACACAGCCTGGACAGGTAAGGGAATTACATTCCTGATGATTTATGGTATTTTTTTTTTCCTCTTAAGCATGCTTGTACACAGAAAGAGCAGTTTCCAAAACTGTGTTTAAAAAGAACTGGATTTGTCAGCTATGACAATAGGTAGGGGAAGATTTCAATAAAATAATAGGTGTTTTTAATCTTTAATGTCTATAATTAGTTAATGCACCATAAAAATAGGCACATCATTACTCTTCCTCTCTCCACTGGAAAAAAAAAAAAAAAACCAAACCAATGAAGAGAAAACAGACAAACCCATTATTTTGTTAGCTCATCTTTTAAGAGCCTGGTTCCTGTTTAGTATGCATTTAATGACCATGCATTTAAATGAATAATTTAGACCTCTGATGACAACTTTTCAAGTGTGGTTTTATCAATGTCTGACAGCTTCCTGGTTTTGACCATATAAACACAGGACAGGAATCACCACTGACATTATTAGTTTTGGCTCATCTTCCTGCTGTTAGGATAGGAAAGACCCCCCCTTTTTTTTTTCTGGTGGTGAATTAGCATGGTTACTTTTAGAACTTCTTAATTGTAAATGCTCAATCAAATGTATTACCATAAAAGAAAAAAAAAAAAGGCCTTCCTTGTACTGGCACTGCTAAAGTCACAAAGCCAGACACTGTTGGGAAATGTTAGAATTACGTGTGCACCATCTTAATTTTGCAGGTATATTACTTCTGGCTTCTTAGGCACAGACAGCAACCTCACTAGTAATAACAAGCCTGCTTACAGCAGATGCAGTGATGCCACATTTACTCACACAGATATGCAGCTTCACACAACTGCATTCTGGTATTCACACCAATAGCCTCACTAGTAGTAGTTTTACATTAAGCACAATGTCTAGCCCTTTTTTTTATGGGTGTATGGAGCAAGCAGGTGTAAGCAGCTCACCATGCCCTGCAGAAACTTCTCAGCTGAAGGCAAAACTAGCTCCAACCTGGTAAGAGTCTTTCCCATCCCTATGAAGTTTTGTTCAGGTTGTAGTTTATCGTTTCACTTTGTTCAGGAAAGGATATTTAGATTAAAAAACACTTTGAAATAAAGAAATCAGTTAAAAAAAATCACTAAACATTTAGTATTTCCTTCTACATGCTCATGGAGATTTTTTTTTTCAGCTTTCTCTTCAAGCCTTATATTGTTTCCTGTTATCAACACAATTTTATGTGGGTGCACACCCTACATAAGGTGCCAAGCTGCACAGTGTTCTGTTGGATTCAGTAACACACTTAAATTTAGCAATTTTCTGATTGGAAATAATGCCATTATTCATGTGCCCTTGTACCAACTCCCAAGCTACCTTCTGGCTCTCTTGATAATACTACATTCCTGCTACATATTATCTCAGAGGTCAATGCTAAAGGAAAGGTGTTACACAACTCTCAAGAACAAATCCTCCAAGGAGATCTCAGATAGGCACAAAAATGTTATAGCCTAATCTTGGCACAACATTTGCTGGGTTCTTAAACACTTTAAATATATACAGTGCTCCCTTTCTAAGTGTTGCTTATAACTGAGAGGTCTGCACTGCTTCAGTACACTTAGTATAGCCACCATGATATCTGTCCACAAGAATGGTAAAAATCAGGCATCTAATGGGCTAAACGGTGGGGAATATAAGCTTACTCTTATTTTTGAGGTTACATAGAGGGTTTTTTCATAGCTAATGTTACTGAGTAACCTGCAAAGGCAAATACCTAAAGATGGCGATCTAAATCCAGAAGCAGCTAAGCAACAGCAGTCAGTTTGCATTCAGAATTCCACTTCCCCTGCAGAGCCAAAATTAAAATTTTGAATTTATTTTCTTGGTGGCTTTATTATGAAAATTATGTGTAATGTCCTCATTAATAAGAAGCAAAGGCTAAAAAAACTGCGTCAGCCCTACAGTCTAGGTGTGACCTCAGGGTAAGCTGGAGGCATGAGAGGCAGCCTTATAGTAGCTTGGGTACCAAAACAGACATTACCCTGCACCGAGCTCCCTGCTGCTGTGGCCAACTTTACTCCTGCCTCCCAGTATTACAGCCCAGTCATTTGTGTGACTGCAATGCAGGCACAAGTCGATGCGTATGCCGCCTAGGTGGAAAAGGGGAAACTCTGCAGCTACAAACAGCTGGCAAGGCCAGGGACAAGGAGCCATCAGCTAATGAGCTGATAGTGGTAATGGGAGCACCTCTAGGCTTCTCCCTTCCTCATCATCAGGTCTGCAGCTCTGAACTTCTTCATATAGTGAGTTGCATGCAATTGTGTATGAAAGCTGTCAAGAGCTGGAGATTAAAATATTTAACTTGCCTGAGAGGAAAGGACTTACTGACACAAGCTTGGTACTGTGATGAAATACTGTTTACCAGGCAAGTGTGGGGCTAGAAATCAATACACCAAAATTGTCATGATCAGAAATTAGACTCACTTAGTGAACAAAATTCATTAAAACAAGTACGCCTCACACCTTTGCATTACTGACTTAAGGCTGTTGCTTCCCTTTTGCTTTCTGCTTAGAGAAAAGCATTTATATAGTGTCACTTAAAAAATTCTGAAGGAAGAAATAAGAAAAAATATTGGCAGTCCTTTCTAATGAAACACTCACTAATAAAGGCTTTAATTAAAATGGTGTTGAAAAACTTACCAGAAAATTCTAAGAAAACACAATTGTATGCAGAAAGTCACTTGTGCAACATCTTTTGCATTTGCTTTTAAAGAAGGTTCAATGAGAACATTTTAATCCTGTTCCGTTCCCCATAAATATCAGTTGTCCCACACTTTCACTAGTTGGAGTGAAGCTAAGCAGGTAAAAAGATTTTCTTACCAGCACCACGCTAAGAGTTATTCTGCAGAAGTGATGTGAAGATGAAGTGAGAGGCTTTATGAACCATAGGGGTAGCAGACACAATAGCAGGAGTGTGTGAAACTGTAGAACAAGGGGAGAGATGGGAGTTGGTGACTGGATTATTAATAGAGCTGGGGAGCTCTGAAGCAGGGATGGGAGTGGGAGAGAGATGCAAAGCACCAGTATCTAATAAACTCAGTGTATCTCATACTAATATGCCTTTCTTCAGCTAAAGGCCAGAAAGCCTCAAGGCCCTGCTTATGCAAATTGGGGTGGTGCCGCTGACTGTAAAGACACCCCTGGCTAATTTAGGCAAGCAAAAGAAAATAAACCAAATAAAAGCCACAGAATGGAAGATTTGAGTCCCTTGTACCTTCCTTTCAAACTGATAACTTTGGGGTGGCAAACAATAGTCAGCAGAAGGATCACCAGTTTGTAGTACAAGCATCTGGTACATTTGCTGTATAGACATTTTTATATAGCATAATTTTGGGCACTGATACTTGTTGTCTTTCCTTTCTCCCCTCCTTTTCCCTCCAAACAGAAATATGCTCCTGCTAGTGCTCATCCTAGCAAGAGTAGTAGTGCATACACTTGCAGAAAGTGGAGATAAAGAGCTCCAGTCTATATAGATATATGTATGTATTGCTGGCAATCAGCAGAAAGCATAAGTTGTCTTCTTTCTCATAAATTCCCACCCACAGGCTCAGATTTCACCTGAGCATACTAACCGTACAGTTGTGGTACATGAACTTGCCTAGCCCTCAGGCAGAACTATATAATAAGATTTTTGTTGCCAGCAGACTAAAATTCAGTTTAACACCTGTTTGCCCACACAGAGGTGAACTGGCAGCAAAGTCAAATGAACAGAGCTCTCTCCTTAGCATTCTCCTGTGCTGCCCTGTCAATCCAGGAGCTGATAGTGGTTATTTGTATCTTTGCAATGTAGGTATAAAACACAGAAATCATTATGCTGGTGCCTAGAGTAGAAGGCAGAGGTGTGTCAACACACCCTGTGGTGCTGGTGCCTGAAGATTTGGGATGTGAGATGGGCAGGGGAAGGGTTGCACAGAGCACATGTTCCAGGGATAGGGCAAGTGGTTCACTTGGATCCAGAAGCAGAGAGATGCTATGTGACCCTATGGTCTGGTCATGGTCCTGGGTAGCATCTGTGTGGTAGAGAGGTAGCCACTGCTCATGGGCATGTCCTTCAAGCTGCACCAAAAGGGTGGTTTTGTTAGGAAGAAATCCTTTGCTGACAAAGGAAACTATTTAAAACAATAAAAAAATTAAATATGCCCTGGAGTTTTAACTTCTGAAGGTGCAGAGTTCCACAGCTGTATAACTGTGACTTTCATTGCAACCATTTTCAGACTGGAGATTATTTGTGCAAATCTTCCTTTCAAATAGCTCAAAGAAGGATGAGGACTAAGTTTCATTTAAGGCTTGACTACAAGTATTTTATCCAATGTCCCACACATTTGCCAGACCAGGTCTCATTGCATTATGTTTGTCTTTGCCTTTCTGATTGAAGCAGTAACAGATCTTTCTTAGGAAACCAACAGAATTTAATCAGTGCTCAATTTGAGATGACATTGAAGAAGCTGGTTTTACAAGAAAAAGAAAAAATCCATTAATTGAAGTTACCAGCTTGAAATTATTTGTTCAAAGCTCATCTACTGAAGTGAAAACTTTCATTAAAAAAATCTAGTACATATAGTGAATGCATGTAATTTGAATAGCTGTCATTCAGAGCCAGACAGAATAGAAAATAAGAGGCTACATGCTCTTTAAGCTCTAACCCCAAGCCTCAACTGCTTCCACAGTCTCAGCACAGCTGGAGGGGGTTTTTGCTAAATTTATCAGTAGTAGTGGTGAACAACCGGGAAATATGAAAACAGCATAATTAGACTTCAGGCTTCACATCCCAGGGATGGGAGTGGAGCAGCTCACCACCCCTTTGAAACCAAAGGCAAATTTAAAGAAGGATTGAAAACCCAGCTAAAAAAAGATGTCGCTTTGCATTTCTATTTGGAATAGTTAAAAACTGTGTGAAAGAGAGAGAGTTCAAAGCAGGTACAAATTTGATTTGAAACTGAAATGCTGTGTTCTGGTTTGTTTTCCAAGTGTTTATAAATGCTGTGCTTCTAGGTGATTGTTTTAAAAGTATTGGTGAAATCTGGCAAAGCTTTTTGCAACAGTTTTAGTGAAGCTGTGCTTCTGGGGCAGTGAGGTTATAGCACAGTTTTTGAAAGATGTATTAAAACATGAGGCAGGACTTTCCAAAAGTGCCAAATCCAACTGATAGTCTAGATTATCTAAGCATAATTTCTTGTTTTGGAAAAGAAAAAAGCAGTCAATTTTGAAAAATCCCCCCTTTTATCTCATAGTTTCTCAAAAAACCCACTCCATTTAGGAGTGGATATTGAGAAAAATGCTACTTTGGTCTGAGTATCCCCAGTCTCACACAATCAATACTACGTGTTAGTTGCCCTCCCCCTCTCTGAAAAATCAGGTCATTAATCTTTCTGGCATCTCTGTTCATTCTCCTAATTATGCTGTACGAATAGCACAGATGAATAAAGCAAGCTGGTTTTTGTTAAATTGTATGTCTGGCGAGCCTTGTGAGGGGGACTGTGTAGTTGTACAGATAAAGCCTCTAACTCCACATTAATAAACAGTGGAAAAAGAAAAGAAATGGGAACTGCCATAGAGTATGAAATACAAGATACACTTTGCATTAGCATTTCTGAGCTGAAGGAATGGACTATCAAGATTTAGGTACCATAATATTCCATATTCTATTAAAAAAGTATCATTATCATCAGAGAACATTTAATATAAATCCTTCTCTCAGATTCTCTGCAGGAATTCGGAGCCCTAGCTAACAAAGCCTTGATTTATTCCAGAAAACATACCTCTTTTTCCTTTAAATGGTTCAGCTGCCACTGCACAAACGTTCCTTTATATCCAAGGAGTACCTGGGTGCTACTGCATGTCCTTACACACAATGGTTTCCATTCACACACCTTGCAAGAAAAAGCAAACAAGGACACAAGCAATTGCTAAACACACAGGAACTTATACAAGCTCCCACAAACACATCACTTTCCCCTCCCTCTAGGATTTTAATACAACAACCTGTTAGCAGGCATGTGAAGGAAGTCAAAACAAGAGCAGGATTTGCGGTCTTAGGTCTTTCCCCTGCAGCCTTGTAGGAGAGAAAGGATAAAAGCAGGTTCCTCACAAGCCCTAGCCTGTAATACCTATGTCAGTATAGCTTTACCTGTTCCCCTAATGTGCTTTTGCTACTCTTTCCAGTCCTGCCTTACACAAACTCTGTGCCATAGACACATATTCATTATACGTGTCATTCATTCTCTCATTCATTATATGATGCGACAAGGATCACAAACGCTCCTTAACGCCTGTTAAACACCCACATTTGAGGCATGTCACGCAGCTGGGGACATCCAGCAGATCTTCTGGATCTGGTCTGAGTTGGAGGCTTCCACAGTCATCAGGGTAGTCCTCGGGGTGATCAAAAATAACGTGTCTACAAAGTCTTATTTTTAGCACCCCAGTGGGTGCTGTCCTGCTGAGAAATTCCAGCTTTAAATTAGGTGTGCAAGGAGCCCCACCAGGGTCAGGAATACTATTCAGCTGAGCAAGGTTTACACACAGGAACTCTAACTGAAGCTCCTGCTAACTGCAACGAGAGCAGGCTTGGCCCCGAGGAAGGGATGTACCAAAATCATCAAAGAGGATTCTCAGGGCAGGAATTGTGTCCTTGTGTGAATTTACCTCTAGAGCACACTCCAAATATAGATTCATAATAGAAGTGAGTGATACAGAAGCACTGATGGCTTCCAGACAATATACGTATCATCCAACACACTGGCTATCTGGTTATGTTCCTATATCCAGTCCACTGTTTTACAGCCCTCCTTCAATCCAGCATCTTTAATTAGTGCAATGATTTTTCCAAAGGAGACTTTACACTGATCATGCATCAAAAAACTCCTTTATGAAAGAAGTTGTGATGCTGTTTTTGATACCGCAATCAGAAACCCAACAGGGGGAGAAACACCACTCAGGAAGTGTAGCTCGGAATTGCACTGCTGTAACATGCCTACTTTTTAGTCCATGACTCTGATCAGATCATAAACAGCACACAGTGAAGAGCAACCTCCAGACATTCATTACTGAATCTATAAATGCACATTTCCACTAAAATTAGGCTAAAGACTTAGGGGGGTTTCAGTACCTGCGTTATGAATTAGAACAACAGATCACTTCCATTCCCACAGCTTTCACAACCCAGCTATAAGAGAATAAATTGCAGTGTAGGAAGCTGACAAGTCTGTATTTAGAAGAGGAGGATATGGCAAATGACTGTGTGTAGCATTTGGGACTTTGGACTGAGAGCGGGTTACACTATGAAACCCCATATTTTTCTCTAAACAATTAGGCATAAAATAAAATAGCAGCCTGTCTTAATGCAGTTCAAACCCAACCCCTCTCTGATATGTGGTGTGAAGATGCCTCAACCTAGTTTATAAGCAAGGTCTTCCTGAAAATATATAGTGAAAAATCTTCATTAACCAACATTAACTCCAAGATGGCTACAAAATTGCTTTCTATGAGGCTGTGATAATTGAAGCATCATTTGCGCTTGGGAAGGAACATGAATAGTTGGATACTTTGGGGCAATACTTGCCTAGTTCCCTTCAGAAACCATTTATGCTATTAAATCTTTTTATTCCCAGTACTGTGCTCAGCTGACAGTACCATACATCAGCTCATCTCTGAAGAGAAGATCTATATAAAATTATTCATCGAGTTGCACTTCCCTAGCGCACGACTCAGATGCCTTGTCCTGTGGCTAAGATATCGGTACAATACAGCACCCTCTTCAAATTTATCAAACCTTAGGGAAGGCTGGTAATTTCCATTTCCCCTCTAAAAACCCAGACCTACTTTCCTTTAAAAACTCTGATCTTTGCATCCCGTCCTACCCCCTCGTACACTGCAGTTTCTATAATCGTCACCTTATGTAAGAGACCCAGAACCTGGAGCAGTTATTTATTGGTGTTTGCTTGTCCTCACTTTCTCTCTAGACAGCACTAAAATAACAGAACGGATTCCCATTTGATACAAAGGCCATTATGTATCCCTGTGCAGGTTGGTACCCACCCTCACCCTGATGAGAGCAATGCTGGGGAAAGAGAAAACAGGTTGTTGCTGTTGGTACCGTGAGGTCTGTACTGTGTCACCTCTCTGTTCATGGCATAGGTTCTGCAAGACACAGCAGGCGATGGGGTACCCTACTCTGTAGAAGCCTGGGGTTTTACATGAAGGGACAGATGCAGGAAAGCAGGAGAGAGCATTCACAGCTCCAGAGCTGCTGCAGCTGTATACAAGCATGCACACAGCCAGAGAGCCAAGCTTCCTTCCGACTTCACCCCAGGAGCTCATTTGTGTCTTTTATTGTTCACTTGTTTATTTTCAGGTGGCCCTGCTGCAGCATTGTCAGCTGGTTTCTAACTGACCTGGCAGGTTTTCACTGCTCTTTTCCTGCTTGCTTGGCAGGACAACAAAGTCTGGGGGATTTATGTGCCCCAGCTCCCGTGCAGTAGCTGTGAGTGAAGCCTCCTCCCCAGAAGCGGAAGCTTTTGCTGACAGATGCCTCTGTTTGAAGTGTCCATGTGTATTTAGGCCCTGATCCATCAGGGCACCAGAGCACACACTCCACCTTCAGCACATCCATATCGCTGTCACCAGGCAATGTAAAGTAAGGTGGGTGTTTAAGTCTTTTGTGGGCTTAAAGGTTCAGTTTATTGTCCTGGCAGCTCATACAGTCGTTATGTAGCCTGCAGAGCTCTAAGTTGATGATTTACAGAGCAGCTAAAAAAGAAAGTTTGCAGCATGCATGTATCTCTGCAGTGAAAACACAGAATAACTTTTTTGATCCATTCTGTGGGAAAAGCTTTGACAAGCAAACATGCATTTACCCTTTTTAATAGGCACTTTGGTCAGAAAATTTATGAACTCAGCACAATTTTTTTCCTGGTGGAAAGCACCAATAGGCAGGAGTTGCTCCAGAACTCAGTGGTGCATACTTTAAAAATGCCTGTTAGACAGCATGCAGGGTGCTGGGACTAACAGCAGCCTGGTAAGCATAGAGATATTCTCCAAAATTTAGTTGCTGCTTTAACCCAATTCTTATCTTGGCTGTTTGATTCATACCAGTTTTTTGTTGTTGTTGTTTGGGCGTCTACTGTTTGTTTTTTAAATCTCCGTTGACTTCATAATGAGAAGTTGCTTTGATGGAAGCAGATGGGAACTGGTGTTACTCCAGAAGGCTGTAACAGTTTCTAAAGAGGCCAGAAGAGTTTGACAACAACAAAAATCCAGTTTGTAGAATAATAGTTTTCCTTAAAAAAAAAAAAAAGTTTTTTTTGCTTTGTGAAGAAATCTCAACTCCTCGTTGAGCTGACTTTTTGGTGTAGGCAAACCAGCATCCTAGCTTGAGCTTTTGTCTTTCTGGTGTCCTCTATCAGCTTTGTTCTTTGGGCAAACCATTTATTTAGTGAGCTGCTGTAGCCTGGTGCCCTCAAAAGTCAATTGTCCCTGTGCCTTGCCAGACTACCTTCCTCCTGTTTCTCCCTTATTTTTGCAGAAATGAGCTCTAAATATTGTATTAGGCAAATTAAAAGACCTCATTTTTATAACTTGCCACCCAGACGAAATTAGTTTGCTGACAAGGGTAATCCGCTTCTTTGCTGGAAGAGAGATGGGAAGCAGGTGTGCCAGCTCAAGGTATCATACGCAGCCAGGACTGGAAATGGCAGCACTCAACCTCAGAGTTCATCAGTGAGCCACTTCAATAACCCAGACTATTTCCTAATGCTTCCATAGTTGCACCTTTCTGAAATACTTTTCCTTCCCCTTTGGCTTGAAAAACTAGTGCAAGTCCCTTTTACCTTTCTTCTCATCAAAAACTACATTGCTTTTACTAACAGGGGAGAAAAGTCACCTCAGGTTTTTGCTAGAAAGAAGTTAGTCTTCCTGGTTTTATTAGTTGCTCATCTTCCACAGTGGTGGTATATAGCACTAATCAGTAAAC
Organism: Nycticryphes semicollaris; assembly: GCA_013400055.1. Classification (NCBI taxonomy): domain Eukaryota; kingdom Metazoa; phylum Chordata; class Aves; order Charadriiformes; family Rostratulidae; genus Nycticryphes; species Nycticryphes semicollaris. The sequence continues at coordinate 203,898 of VXBJ01005137.1, forward strand.
AGGAATTTTTACATTTGAAATGTACAGCTACCTGGTGTCGTCATCACATAATGTGTTATAATAATGCTCAGTTTTCATCTGACCTTTAAAAATCAGCAGATTCAATTACTTGTAGCATTTGCTGAAGATTCTCCAGGGATCTCACCATAAATTATACTGTATTCTACAAATAGATATGACAACATTAATCAGCAAATTAAATGACAGTGATCATTCCTGCAGAGCTACTTTAAACATCTGATTGAGCTGGTACATTGGACCTATGCAGCCTACAGCTTCAGTCTGCAAGAAGAGCTGCTCTCATGCATAGGAAATGCTGACCTTGCAAGCAGGAACCTGTAGGTTACTTAAGATGTCTGATAAGAGGAGAGAGAAAAAGGCTGATGCCTTCATTAATACTTTACTCTGATTTTGCTACCCATTTGACTTCATATGATCATTTCCAGATTGACCAGGGCTGGACACTCCAGTAAGCGCTCTTTCCTCAGAGTGGGGTAACACATGGCGGAGCCATCACTGCACCACCACTGAGACGCCATCTTCCTCCTGGCAGTACCTGCTGGAGATATACTCAAAGGCCTGCTCAGCAGTCATTTCTCAGTGGATGTGGACCAGTCCTTGTCCCATCTCTACCTTCATTGCCCTGTCAAGTTGCAGGGGAAGAGCCTTTACTTATTAAAACCTCACACCATCAGCTGCCTGCTGCTGGGACTGTGCTCCATGCATTGCCTACACAACATGGCAAGAGATCAAGTGCTGGGCAGGAAGGGCAGGATGCAAAAGGACAAGACTTGTGAGTGCAAAAGACCATGGAGCAAGGGAGACAGTAATCAGGACCAGGCTTCTAAACCTTTGGAAAAGAGAAGCATGGAGAAATGTAAGGCCATGGCTCTTCTCGGAAGGTCAGCCAAACGAGCACCAAGACACATTCTGTACTCAGAGGCCATGTCACCTTGAAAGGTCTGAGGATGGGGCCAAATCATTAGAAGCAGGTGTTGCAGGAGGTGGGGGCAGCATGGAGCTGAGAGGTGTGATCACATCCTCTACTGCAAGCTGTTATTTTGACAGCTCTATTACAGTCATATAGAAACAACTCCTGGGAAGTGTAAAGCACCGTTAAAAAAANTCACTGGGGAAGAGAACTAGATACCAGTGAGAACATACGCAATGGCCTCTTTCTCTGGCTTTTTCTTTGGCCATTGCTGGTTACATCCAACTGAAAAAATCCATCATTTCTTATCCTACTTCTCTCCCCCTGGAGATCAATTCATTTCTCATATGAGCATGAAGACCTCAACCCCACCTGAGGGGAAGAGACGAGCAGCCCTTCCCTTGGATTCCCTTCATGGAAAGATGCCAAACAAGCTCATCCTAGGAATCACTAGCTACGCTCAGAGTTGAGGTTTCAACTCTGCATCCACGTGAAGTCATACTGTTTGTGGGAGATACAACAGTAATTTCCTACCCTAAGGGCCGTTGCTGCCAAGTCCTTGTGTACTGATGCATGCTGTGCATGTCCATGCAGGACTTTCATGAGGGCTTTTATGAACGCAGCTACATGTCTTGGTTTAACAACAGTGTCACCTCCTGTATTGATGAAGACTCACTTCATATGCAAATACAGCAGCCCTCAAAGGAGCATGATACAGTCTGGAGCCATCTCTGCAATAGCAAATAGAGCCACATGCTTAGCCTGGCACATGGCTGCAGTGAGGCAGCCCTGCTGGAACCCAGGCCGCATGCTCCCACAGCTTCGCTCCTCTGAGAGCCTGCAGCATCACCTGGAGGGGTTGGTCACCTAAAGAGCTCTTTGCCCTGCACAACTTTGGGTGATAGAGATCCATCTTCCTAATCCAGCAACATGCTAGGACTGGGTATACCCAGACACTCCAACACTAAAAGTTCAATATCAAGTTTCTTTTTTCTTTTCTTTCTCTTCAAACCTGCAGATAGCGTACCACCTGAAAACCCTGTGTGAACAATTCTGCTCATTTATATTGCCTCTTTGGCATTCTCCAGAAACACATACACAGTTTTATCTTATTTACTACTTCTCCCACCTTGGGAAAGGAAAGCAGGAGAAGTGCTGATGGAGAAGCTCCAGTCACACTTCCTTTCAGCTTCTGGTGGCATTTGCTCAACAGTGATAATTTGTAAGGCAAAACAAATGGTTTGTAAGGCAAGTATGTTCTGGAACCTTGCCCAGAAGGAAAGCCTGTCAAGCACTCCAGAAATTCACAGTGACTTTGGTACATTTGTTTGACAAGAGGTATCCTGCAAATTTTAAATTTCAACCCTCATTGTAAATTACTTTCCCAGCTGAAGTGCTTTTTCTCTCAGGCAACATACTACAAATTGGTGCTGCACCCTGGCAGTCAAGGGAGGCTCAATCAGCACTTCCCTTCTGTCAAGGAAATGCCTTCAAGGGCTCTGCTCTGCACCTGGCACTTCTTGTGAAGGGGTCCTTGCAGCAAAAGGAAAAGTTTTCAACCTAAGGAGCAACACCTGATGCTCCTAGCAGGAGGCATCCTCTCTGACAGCTTAGAGAAGCTCTAACTACTGCACTAACTGACATACTCAATCTCTTTCTTCCACTTACAAACCAATGACACCATCAAACACTTCAAGAGGAGATCAGGTTGCACAGACTCAACTGTAGAAGCAAATCTACATGCCAGTAGAAGGTGATTTCAATTTGAAACAAAATATTATTTCATTCATTTTTAATCTTACTTACTCACAAGCAGCCAAAGCCACATGTCTGCATGATACTGGTATCCAGGTTGCATATCCAGGAGTTTTCATGGTGTCATGGAGGATAAACAATGACCACTAGAAAATAACTCAACCCTTCCTTGAGACAGAAACCACAGCCTAGCTTTGGAGCTGCATTTTTATATGCATCTGGAGCTGATGTGGTTCAGTCCCTCCACCCTGTCCCACCTGTGAGTCATCACGATTGACTTGCTTTTCTGTGTCTCCTGTGGCAGGTGGCCCATGAAGCTGCCTGTAGATGTGCAAAACTGCCAGCCCCTTCATCCCATGGGAGGTTTGCTTTGGCAAGGGATGTGCTGCTTGTTGGCATTGTCTGGTGCTGTTGCTATTACATGGTGGTCAGATGGTCTTTGCAGCATATTGAAGGGGTGGGTGTCTGTGACTTAGACCAAAGATTGTGAGTTTGCTATTCAAGCAAGTCTGGTAAAGAATGAAGGTCTGTGCCCACTTTTGACTTTTGAGCCCACGTTGTACAGCTGGGGAAGTTGTACTAATAGCTTCTGCTGTGCTTAAGCAATGCATTTGCAATGACGTTATCATTTCACCTCAAACAACACAATTCCAAGTGCTGATGCCAACCTCAGTTGATGGCACCATTGCCACATCAAAGTGCCTTCAGTATTTTAGGGTGCCAAAAAGTGACAGCTGTGTTCTCAAAGCTGAATTCTTCAAATCCCCTGTGTACCTGCTGGTAAACCCTAATTCATTGTTTCCCAAACTTGCTTGCTTTGTAGCACTCCAGAGAGCTAATTTTGCTAAGGAGTACACTCAGCCTCTGTATGCACAGGACAGCTCAGGTCTTAATCCCTGCAGGGAGCCTTAGAGGAGGTCTCACTTTTTCTGGTGGGGTGATGTGTTCTGTCCTAGTGTTGGTTCATAGGGTACCTGGGAGGTACTCTCAAAGGAGGCAGAGGGCTGCAATGCACTTTCTGTCCGTTACGAGGGTGATACAACCTTGCTTGTGGAGGGAGGACAGTACTACTAGCATCGTTAAACTGGTGCAGTTACCCTTGCATATAAACCTGGACTATGGGAAGAGAAAATGCTTTCATTGAGCAGCTCTGCTCAGCCCAGAGCCACGTTGGGAATCACAGCAACTTGAGGACATGTCGCGGTTTAGCTTCAGATGGCAACAAAGACCCATGTGGCAGCCGCTCTCTCTTGAGCCCATCCACAGCTGGAAAGGCAAAATCGGAAGAAAAAGGCAAAACTCGTTGCTTGGGATAAAGGCAGTTTAACAGAACAACAAAACAGTAACAGTAACATGGATAAAGAAGTATAAAAACACGATTACGATACCGACCGCACCCCCAGACTGTCCTGGACCACATGCACCACCACCGACTTCCTCCCCCCTTCCCTTCCCGGCCAGCTCCCGGCAGCCCCCTGGGCATGGCTTATATGGGATGGGATACCTGTGCCCCTGCTAGAGCCAGGAGACAACTAACCCTGTCCCTCCTGGAACTGGGACAGGACACTTTTAACTCTCTGCCGTCTCCGCCACCTTGGTGCAGTTTGCCAGGGATGGAGATACAGGCTGCCAGCCCCACAGTCCTATTCTCTTGCTTACCTTTTTTGTCTGTGTATTTTTAAGGCACTGTTCAGTCCGCTGAGGCCATGGGCTTGGTCAGGGCTTTGTGGGAGGCTCATTGTGCAATATTAATATAGTAAAAGCTACAAATAAGGCCTTTTACTTTCTCCCTTCTCCTTTCTCTGTGTCCTCTGCCACGGGTATTGTGGCATGGTTTTGAATGTTTATACAGCACCTCTTGCATCTGGGAATGCTTACAGGAAAAGAATCAAGACAGGGCAGATATTTTAGCCATGGAACACCAAGGAGAGTTTCATTTGTCATGAGCTGGAGTAATTAAAAGTAATTTTTGCATGCTTTGGATGAGGGCTGACTTCAGTAAGGGCATGAGCTGTGCAAAGTGCTTATTTTTATAGTTTTGACGTAAACCATGGAATGTTTTCATTCTTAATTTGGAACACTTGCCCCACATGTTCCAAGTCTCCGTAGATAAGTCCAGGCTCTTTTCTTACTCATGATGTAGTTCCATACACATTAAAGTCCCAGGGTTGACTGCCCAAGTCATTTAGCTGGACTGAAGACAGGACTGAGGCATCTTTTGAAAGTGGTAGCTTCCAACTATTTCAATAGACCACTGATCCCAGGCAAGATGCACAATTTTGCTGTCTACAATCTGTCTTCTTCTCTTCAGAAACGCCATGGATCATTTGCTTAACAAAACAAACCCAAGCCTCCTCTCCGAAACCCGGCATATACACAAAAACATATTTTCCTTGGTTATATTTTCCTCTGGGGATGTTTAAACTATCAGCTTCACTGAGCTACTTTCTCCCCTCTCGTTTTTCTCATGGGGGGTATCCTGTCACAGGAGAAATCATTGCAAACTCACATTTTGAGATTTTCCAGAGGATTTAATATTAACGTAAGTGCAAGAAACTTGCAAAATCTTTCTCTTTTGAAATAGTCATACACTATCAATATGTCTAAGAGCTGGTATCATTCAGCTTTTACAACTAGTTCAAAATGTAGTCAATGCAAACACTTCTGATCCCAGGGTAACACAGATAGATAATTTTTCAGGTCAATCACTGTCTCAGGGTAAGGGCACATGATTGTTGGCTCGTTGATGTTGACATCTAGTTCAAATCAACTCATATTACTGTTATCCTTTAGCATTGAAAGAGGAGATCTCTGCATTTTCATTTGTAGCTTCTCTTGTTTATGGCAAGTCCTACTTGGCCACCAACAATAAACTCTTGAGAACAGTAGGACACCTCTCAAACCTCTAGAAGAGAACAAGGGAAAAGCAGAAGCTTTTATTTTGTTTTAATGTAAGACTTTGGGTAGGAATTTGTTATTGTAATGGATAGCAATGCAAAGATTTGTGAACCCACAGGGCCTGTTTCATATGAATACCGTCTTAAGAAAATGATTTCTTACATGTGCAGTCTCAGCTGTCAATCTCTGCAGCCACCACAGTCAGAAGTATCAGTGCAAAATCACTGGCAACACCTTTAAGTTGAAAGTTGGGCTCAGTGTTTGACATCTATGACAACATGTCAGCTAAAATCCAACTCTCAAAACACTTTAAATTATTAATAATTAATAGTGCCTATATAGGAACATAACATGCCAAAACACTGGCTAGAACAAACAACCTGGCACTGCAGTTTGCTCTACAGCAATTTTTTGCATTTGTTGCAACAAAGAGGATTGTGCAATCACTATTTCATTATTATTATTTTTTTTCACTAATGTGGCAGAAATGTCTTTGTGGCAACAGGAGGGATCTTGGCAGATCTGTGCCTAAATGGTGTGTCTATGCCTGTGCTTCTTGCCTTACAAGTCTCCTGTAGGGAGAGCACAGATTTAGCCAGAATCCAGCCGCCATGCTCATGTATGTCTGGCTGTCAGCATGCCCGAATAGGCTTCATCTGCAATCAAAGCCACAGTGTGGCTCCCATGGAAAGCTGCTTGGTAAATTGATGTGATTTATTGTAAGATGAGTCCTGTTCCCGCTGTAAACGGTGGCAGACCACAATTTTGCCAGGGAAAGCAGGAGCACACGCTGTTGGCTGGTGCCTGTATTTTTGACATGGTCCTCTTTGCTAGTGAGACAGATAGTCCAAAATGGTTGTATAGAAACAGCCCCCATCCCTTTTTGCCCCTTTTATAAAAATACTGCAAGCTTTTAATTAATTACCTGTCTTCTACAGCTCCCTGTGTCAGTGGATTTGTGGCCTTCGTTGATTTAGAGTCACTAAGTCTGATTTTACTGCAGGTGTTATGATGTTTATTGGTGCTTTTGGAAGCATCATCTCATAGAATCATGTGAAAACAGCTTCCATTTCACAGCTCAGGAACAGTCCCACCTCTGCTGCTTGCCATGTAAGGTGCAAGCATGCAACAAGTAATTGCTGTAAGCATCAGTAATACTCCTGGGGATAATTCTTTTAGTTGCAATTAAAAAATAATTATTTATTTAAATAAAGCCTCACAAATGTCCCAGAGTGGGTGGTAGTACTGAGGAATCAAACAACTCTTAACCAACTTGACACTGCTGGTCCATCACCCTGCAGTGAACACACTACGCTGATTTACATCCTACTGACAGACTTACATCCTTAGTAACCTGGCCCAAATTCTGAGGACTGTTATAAGAAATTAATTCTAGTGGCTGACACTGAGTGCTGATTCTCCAGCACTTGCATTTCTCTAGGTGCTCCTACCATCTGCATCCACGATGCTGCTGGGTTGCTGAAAGACAACGTGGTTTGGACCGGATCCCCCCTCTTGGCTTGGGGCAAGCACAATATTATTTTCATTCAGCTATCTGGAGGAGGCAGATCTGGTGGCAATTTAAAGATCATACATTATCATAAGCTATGGAAAGAATAATTTATGCCCTTGAGCCCTTCTTAGATCTTTGAGCAAAATCAGACATCTAAAGGAAAATCTAGTTCTTTACAGAGCCATATGATGAGTAATGCACCCAAGAGGACTTGGGGTCCAGACATGAAGGGATTAGAACACTCCACCAGTATGGTTTTGTCATCTGAGACAGACTCAGACACATACTTCATGTCTCTCTGTTTCATAATGGCCATCTGGATGTAAAAATGGGGGGAGGCAAGAGCATGTTTCATGACTCTGGTCTGTCTTCTCATGGGCAATACATCCCCTCTGGCTTTTGCAGAGGGCTGTGGGATGCCTTTTCTTCTGTGAGTTTGCACTGCTTCCATTTCCTTTTGATAAACATTGCCATAGACTGCAACAGCCCTTGGTACATGTAGCTCTGAAAGAGGGGAAATTCTCCAATAACACTTTAGCCAATATGATCACAATGATCCAAAATGCGTTCACGCTGAGGTGGAGCCTGCTGCTCTCTTGGGCTTTTGTCAAGTGCTCAAACAACCTAAAAAATAGCCAGTGCTCCCCCAGGATGCTGTTGCATTCATGCAAGGGGTTGCTAAGGCAGTTTTGCCTCTCTTGGCATTTGTCATCTGCCTAATGGTAAGATAACCTCTTCTCCCCCAAACAAACACCCCCCAGCTTGCCTGTTAATTGCTATACCTGGGACAATTCCCACTGGAGATGGAGGGATCTATCCCTGAGCGTGTGGCAATGGGCAGTCACTGTGAAACAGTTGGGCTAAAGCAGATCTGAGGGATCAGAAAAATTAAATAAGTACCCTCCCTCCGATCCGGAAAGGAGCAATACTACCTTGAATTCATATGGATGTGGCTCCTTCCCAGAACATTTGATCATTCATTTAAAAAAAGAAAAGAAAAAAGCAGAGCAGAGGGTTCCCTGGTGGGCTGTAAGACCTCCAAAGGACTTTAGGCAGCATCTGGAGATATTATTAAGTTTTCAGACTAGGTATGCATAGCACAATAATTAGTTCCCCTGAAGAGACCCTAGGAATTGATGGAATTTTCTGACGTCTATTATGAAAGTACAGAACGGCTCTTCATAAAAGCCAGCATTGGAATTTTCACTCTATAGTCCAGATAGGCTAAAAATCAGTATTAATATCAGACTAGTAAATTCTGACACTTAAAGAAAGTTGTAGCACAAAAAGCTTGCAACAAACTTGTGTACTAATTGCTGTGGAACTAATGAGAGGACCAAGAGCGTCTGGTGCAGAGGTGATGCTTCTTAGGTGCAGCTACCTATGGGCAGGTGGGCATGCCCCAGTGGAGAGGCCAAGGCTCCTGCATTCCTGCATGGATGCGTCACTGCAACCCTGAATAAACAAAGCAGAGCCACAGGAGCCCCTGTGCTGGATCAGAGGGGTGGCTGTGGGTAGCCAGGGTCCTGCTGCAGGGGGAAGAAGAAGGCCTGATGCACAGCGGCGAGACACAGGAGGGAAGAAGGCTGGGTGTTTTGTGCACCCTGAGATGGTTTGAATTCCCCTCAATCTCTAAATCGGATTAGATAGGCTGCTCAAGAAATACCCTCTATATTTCTTTAAGAAATACCGAAGAAATTGTCTTCTGGAACCAAAAGTTAGAAACATTATTTTGTAAAGCTGATTCTTTGCTTCTGGCAATGCTCCAGGGTACTCAGAAGTCAAGTGCACAGGGAAGACATAGGATGTGCACTGTACATTGGCATTGCGAATATATTAGATCAAACACCATACAGTCTTCATGCATTTTAGGACTCGGGCTGCAAACTAGTGAGGCAGGCAGAGAGCAGAGCAGTTCCAGAGGCCATTGGGTCTGCCTGGTCCTGCCTGATGGTCCTGCCAGGCAGCCCCTCGCCTTCTCCAGCTTGTATTTCTGCTGAAGCTGCTGCAGAGTGTCAGGTAGTGCCAGTGGATGGGCGACTCAGGAGAAGGGCAGGAACATGCCAGCAGAATTGGTTTGCGTAAAACTCAGCTCCTTCTCATTTCACATGCCAATCCTGTGCTGGTTTTCATATAACTATTTTTAAGGTAGCACTATATATAGTCAAATATGCTTTGCTGCAACTGTCTCAGTACTTGTAAGTGATTGGAAAATGAGTGAAAAATATATTTAGCTGTATTAAATACATGGACCAAGATAATCATAATTGTGTCAAATTCACTTAACCCATAGTGAAAGCAGGTCCAGTTAAACGTCAAGATTCTAACCCCTATGTGTAATGTAGAATCATAGAATCGTTACAGTTGGGAGGGACCTTAAAGATCATCGAGTTCCAACCCCCCTGCCATGGGCAGGGACACCTCCCACTAGACCAGGATGTTCAAAGCCCCATCCAGCCTGGCCTTGAACCCTTCCAGGGATGGGGCTTCCAGTGAACCTGAACCTCAGTGAATGCTTGTCCCCGTGCCCTGGCCCTGTTTGGCAGCACCCCCCAACCCCCCCCAGTCCGCAGCCATCACGCAGCACGTTGCAGTATCAGTTTGCAGGCTGGGACCTGCAGCATCCCCCAAGGAGTTGAGAACAGCAGCGTTTCCGTAGAGAGCCAGATAATTTCCTTCTCATTAGTTACTTTGACACAAGAAAGTTATCACAGCTCCCCAATCTGTCACCAGGCTGAGGGAATGGGAATTTGTAAAGCCAGATACAGGCTTAAAATTATGGCACTAGAAAATAGTTGCTTTTCATGGAAAGCTGCAGCACAAAGGGAGAGCACCCGCCCAAAACTGGATTTCCTCAGGGAAAGCAGACCAATTATTTTGTTGCTATCAAGGCGATACCAGGGTGTTTGCTTCCTATTTCTAGGACTCTAATATAATAAAAGGAGCTAATAGCAGCAAGATGTAGGAGGCACTCACTTGTGAATGCTCTGAAGCACTGGCTAAATTGAATCTTGCACAAGAGAGGCAGCAGAGGGTTTCTCCAGAGCACATGGAGAGCAGACTTCACTGCCCGGGCTCCCACAGCACGGTGGCATTTCATGGGAACAGTGCATGTGCAGTACAAATCAGGGCAACACCTGCCACTTGCACCATCCCCAGCCCTGCTGAGAGGGCTAACAGCCCTGTTGCCTACCCAGTGCTTCCACAGGTGCAGGAAAACGCCTCCTCGGGAATAGGGGAGGACCTTTCTCCTTTCTCTCCCTCTGCAGCAGGGCCTGAAAGCCGCCCATAGGTTTTCGAGCAAGGTGCAGAAGGCAGTGACGGCATGAAGGGGCCTCTGTGGTCTCCTCCAGCCCATAAATCACAGCAGCTAACAACCCTGCTGATGCTCACACTGCTATCTCAGGATTACTGATCAGAGGGAGCATTTTGCAGTAGCAAAGTGAAAGCAGGGCATAATATTTATTCACTGAAGGGAATAGAGGCTCTTTCCTACTTCTGGAAATCCCTTCTCATCAGGAGAGGCTTTTCCCCTAGATGGAGAGGAAAGCTCAAGGAACTGAGCGCTCTGCTGAGATCATTGCACCCTTGGATGGAAATCATGTCACGCTGTGGCGGCTGCCTCCTCCTCCTCCTCCTCCTCTTTGGGGCTCTTTCTCCAGCTGTTTCCCTGAGGCTTACAGGCCACACTCTGTGAGTCAGAGATGCGTCTTACCACAGCCTTTACAGCTTGGGTTAACTTCCAGACAGGGAGTTCATCATCTGCTCTGCTCAGCTGGTGGCGGGCTGAGAGAGAACTTGGGTTGAGTTTCTTTATTTATTGCCAAGGGCTCCCGGGATGCCACACTTTTACTGATTTACACCCTTGGAGAGCGGCGGCATGTTTTCTGGGAGACATCACGTATGGCTGAACCGCAGAGACCATGCCCAGGGTTGCTTTACTGACCCTGGCAATTAAGAAGACATTACAGAGCCTTTTCAAAAGGAATCACAACCTCTGTGTGATTACATTTGAAAACGCCTTCTTGAGGGTAAAAAAAACAACCTCCAAGAGAAGAACATTGTGATAAGATTCACAGACCTTAAAGGCCAGGAGACACTATGAGATCATTTGGTCTGGCTTGTCCATCACGTTCCTCTCTGCTGCATCCACACTGACCGTGTGGTACAAATAACACCATGTGGCACCATTCTATGCGGCACATCCATTTTTAATCTTGGTACTTAAAATTAATAATCTCTGGTGTGTTTATGTGGGGAGGAAGAAAATAAAGAAGAGTGTGCTCTGTCTCTAACTCACTTGCCTCTGACTGGCATCTGTCAGCCGGTGTTATGCCTTCCCACCAGCCTCTGGTGGCTGTGAAGCCCAACTCCCAGCCATCAGTGTATTGCCCAGGGAGCGTGCAGTGCTGGATTGGCTCTGTGCCTGAAAATGCTGGTATGAAACCTATACAGAATGTTTCACACCTGTAACCTCTTTCCCAGCCGGAGGCAAGTCACCTGCTCTGTTTGCAGCTCCTGCCATTGGTTTTATTTCCCTCCCCTTTTTTTCTTTTTAACTTATTTGATCCCCATTACACAGGCTATAATCACTTATTTGAACAGGCCAATTATCCCATTGCAGCTCTGTAACACTAATTACATTACAGTTCTCGGCGATGGAAGTTGCCAGGCTCTCCTGCTCATTAGCCAGGCTTCCCCCATTGATACAGCAGCAGGTTTTAAATTTCTTTTCTTCGTGTTTGTCAGGTTGGCTTCAAATCTTTTCCTCATTAGAGCTTGGCTCCTCCATTTCTACTTAAAGCCTTTCTACCTGCTCTGGTTGGGATCCATTAGCACCCCTCACCATGTTTTGCAGCCTACTATTCCACAAACCCCAGCCCTTTAAAAATCACATCAGTTACATAGTAGTCAATGTGTTACCTCTAATTTTTTCTTCTTTATCATCTGCAAGCTGAACACTTGGATTTTTCACTTCTTCAGGTTTTTTTTTTTCTCTCAGATCCTCCTTTCTATCATGCTACCCCCATGATACCGATCCTGAGGAGTAAAGGGGAACATTGTGGAGGGCAGCACAAGCCCCAAGACTTTCCTCCCGCTGACTGTCCCACCAGAGCACACTAGCCAACAGCCTCTCTTAGAGGACCTTTTTCTTAGTCCTAGACCATGTTTCTATAGTTGGCTTACTTCACTGGGGACCATCACCTAGCTGCTTTTGGCACATAGCTTCAATTTCCTGCACTGGTCCATTTTGCTACGTAGCTCTTCCTTCCTTGCTCAGGGACTCTTCCTTCTGCTACTGAGCCCTTAGAGAAGAGAAGAGTAAGGGCAGGGCCACCACTTTGAGGAGGAACTAGGTCTGATGATGGCCAAGCGAGTCCTGCTGTGCGTATTTAGGGAAGCTCCATGTCTGGGCGGAGCTGGGAAGAGGGAGTCAGCATTAGCTGTTTCCACTGTATGGGAAACGGCATTCACTCCTTGGTCTCACTTGGCATTCAGGTGTCTTCAGTGCATGGTTAGGGATAAAACCAGGAGAGGAGTTAGGTGTTTTCATGTTAGATAATGCTACCATAGCCAGAAACTACCTGTCTCCTTGATGCCAGACATCAGAAGTGAGAGGGTTAGGTTCCTGTAGTCCCTATATAGGTACTGGAGCAAGCAAGAAGTCTTTGAATGAGCCTCCAAACAAGCCGAGTGCAATCACTGAAGTCAATGTGTCAATAAGAAATGCTGACCTGTATTTTTGCTGCTGAAATTTAGTGGTTTCAGGAGCTTGGCTGCTTCAGCCAGGGCTGGCAGATTTGACTTGTTCAGCTCTCGCACTCAGAGCTCTCCCAAAATCCAGGGTATGATATAGTCCTTGTAGGTTAAACCCCCATTCATGTTGTCCAAAGGTACAGCTGCTTCCCTTGAAATTATTTTGTAGGATTCGAGTGTGTGCCCAGATGTCAGGAGGCCTGTTTGTATACTCCTTCAGCCTGCTCATCTGCTCCAAACTCTTCCTGCCCTGCTCAGCAATGTTCCCCAGTGCCCGCCCCAACATTTCAGTTGGATCCGGGCACCCTCTAGCCCACTCCTGGAAGCTGCATCACCGTAGAAGGAAACAATGCAAAGGTCATGAAGCTGAGGATCAACTATTTGTGGTGGAACCTGGCAGTGGCACTTGTTATCAAAGCATTCCCTCTGAGGGCAAAATGAAGTCTTTGGTCACTGTTCCCAGCTGCTGTAGCAGACTGCTGCTGCTGTGACGGGACTGGTTTTCTTCCAGCAATCACCAGGAGCATTTGCAGAAACTTCAGCAACCCAATGGGACTGGTTTGCATAACAGCTCTGGTCCCACTGCCTGGCCTCTGTGACACCATCTTCCCCTTGGTCGACCTCCAAATAGCTCTTCCACACATCCCAGCCTGTGCCCTCTCTCCTCAGCAGCCAAATCAGTCTCCCATGGCCCAAGCACAACAAATGCTGAGGTCGTCTGCTTGATCAGCTGTGAGAATCCTGCCTCGCTGAGCCCCACGGGAACCAAGGGTTGTTTTCCGATCCTTCCCATGGCCTCCTGGCATTTCCCTCTGTGTTTTGCCATCACTGTCTCCCCCTTGTCCTCCTGGAATTCTCACCAATGTCCTGCCTCCTTGCCCTGCTATCCCATCTGCCTCCCCTCACCTGCCTCGATACACAATGGGCAGCTCGCTAACAGGGCCTCGGCAAACCCTGCTCTTCCTTTCACACGCCACTGCTCCTCCTTTGGGAAGGAGATGGGCCTGTTTTTCTTTTCTTTCACTCCCCCCTTTTGTCCCAGTCTCCCTCTGTCAAATTCACAGCTCAGCTTTCCGCCCTGTTCCTCTCTTCCTTGACTGCTTTTACTCTCTGCTGTGTCTATCCCCCTCGTCAGAGCCCACTTCCCCACACCTCTCCTAGCGTGCAATTTGAGTCTAGCTGCCTTGGAGACTATTTATTTTAGTAAGTATACCCCTCAGTACACTGAATTAATATACCTGCTTATCTTTTCTTCCAGAGATAATTTTTTTACATTGTAAATTAAATAGGGGAAGGAAAGTCAAAAGCCAAAGGAGTGGATTTATTTTTCAGCGCTCTCAGTAGAAGGCCCCTGCAAAGGTGCATTTCACAGCACATATATAATTGCTTAGATGATTAGAGAAAGAGCTGGGGAAGTGGAAGAGAAGGCAGGCTGCTGTAATTTATCAAGGCAGTTTACAGGTACAACTGAAAATCATGCAATTGCTGTTGTACAAAAGCCTGTCCTGTAAATCAATACGTTTTCTTACCAGTACGTTGGCTGCTGCACACATTTTTTGTTTCCCGTTGTTTCAGAGCACCAGCAAATGCACATTCTGCTGGGAGGGGCAGGGGATGCCCAGGCACATGTAATTTCTTGTTCTCCTCATTGTGAACACATGAGCCTGAAGGGAACTTTCAGTGACTTCTCAGGTACTGTCCTCCCAAGGAGCAAAGGGAACTTCTTCCCTTTGAGGGTGGCAGAGCCCTGGAAAAGGCTGCCCAGAGAGGTGGTGGAGTCTCCATCTCTGGAGACATTCAAACCCCCCCTGGACAAGTTCCTGTGCAAGCTGCTCTAGGAGGACCTGCCTTGGCAGTGGGGTTGGACTAGATGTTTTCCAGAGGTCCCTTCCAACCCCACATCATTCTGTGATTCTGAGAAGGGCTTTGAAGTCAGTAAGGTCTTCTGAGTTGACTGAGGCTGTTGAGTCAACGAACAGAGAAAGCAACCGTCTTGTGTTAAGAAATTTTTATTTGTCCTTTGGATCTGTAATGTAAGCACATAAAATTACAAGTGGAAGAAACATCATGCCACAAAATTGCATAGAATTTTTACAAAAATGTGAATTATGCCTCTGAAACAATCATAGATCGAGGAACCGAAAAATATATACATGTTAACTGAAGTATTTCATCCTACTTTGAAAGCAAATAATCAAGGACTAATCAATCACAGACACTATTAATACAATGTACAAGAGCAACACTGATTTCAAAGAAAGGCAAGCAATGATGTCCCTTTAAGTTATCTTTCAGTGAATGTTTAGCTAATACATGAGCATTAATTAACATAATTATGAACATGTTAAATCTAAAATGTCTGGCCTTCATTAGAATTTTTAAAATTCTGTTTATACTGCCAAAACCAAGCTATTTTCAGTAGTGTAAAGATATCTGAAGTGCACGACCTAGTTTAATATAGACAGCTCTATTCTATACAGCAGAAAGTCCACGATACAGCATTTCCACACATTCAACACGGAACAAGGCAAATACATAAAAGGCACAAGACTTGCACATCATAAAGACCCTTTTTTCATTATCTTACTCTAGTTCAAGTAATATCAATATTAAATGATATCTGTTTGCACTGAAATAGTTTGAACAATGCAAGATGTACAGTATTACACACTACCTTACACCTGCAGAAAGTGGCACTGTACAGATATAAAAAAAAGTGAGTACAGGAAATGATCCAATACAAAGGTACTGTAAAATGACTACAGCTCATAGTACATTTCATCCAACAGGTATATCTCTTTATTTTTAAATATAAATAAAAGGTTAATTGGTATTTGCCCAAGTTGCTTTGAAGACTGTGGTGAAGTCCTGGCTCCGCTGAAGTCCAGGGGACCGCAGCGCTGAAACTCAAAGGAGCTAAGATTTTACCAAGAAGCCTGCGCTGTACAATGCTTTTTTAATGCAATAGTCTTCAGTTTTATTGTGAGCACTGCTATCTGGTTTTTGTTTTTTAAATACTTTAGACAATATGTCATTTTTTCTTTATAAAATGCAGCATTACATGTTGACTCTCTCTGTTTTTAATGACTGATTTAGGTTGATTTCAAAGTGCAAAATGAGGATTAACAGAGGATTCACCTTTCCTAGCATTAAAGTGAAAGTCAGATTTTTTAATTTCATGTTCACTAATTTCATCATCGTAAACCACAATAGTTTAATCCAAAATATGACCTCCAAACAATGTGCAATTTTTCTTTCTTTCTGCTTTAAGTTTAAAAAAGAAACATCAAAATACTGTTGCTTTCCAAGATTTGAACTTAGATAGATATATACACGCCATTAGTTAACTGAAAACTTAAGCTTGATTTGTATTTTATTGCTTAAATTTAAATAAAATAAGTTACTTTAAAATACTAAAATCCTGAGGGAACAGAAGTAAAGTAACTGTTACGATGCATTAAAATGCCTCCCTATGTAATTGACTGCTTTCTCCAATTCCTTGTTAATACCAAGTAAGGCCTCGATCTCACAAACATTTATGTGAATGTTATTCCCCAGAAGAGTTGTGCTGAGCCTGGCAGTGCGTCGGAAAAGCCATTTCTGTGAGTTTGCAGGCTCGAGCCTCTCGACGCAAATCTCTGTCTTTCGAGTGAGTTTTACCCTTTGCCCTAAGAGCCTTCACCACGCGCCTGAGGGAAAGGCCTTTAGCATTAGGCATTGGCTTGGGTACAAATCAGACTCAGTCTGTAATGTTTCATGGTTCCTATTTCTGTTAGAATGGGAATCCAGAGAATAGCATTTCTTTACCTCTTCAAATTTCCTGACTTTCACAAAGTCTCTCTGTCGTCCGATATAAATTTCTCAAAATGTGCTGTTGCTTCTCTCATGCATATAATACAGTACATTAACTTTGATTGTTCTTATTTTAACAACATATTAATATACGTTTTTAAATAACAGTGATCAGGTTTTTATATTTTGCTTTTAAATTTCAGACCTTAGTAAAACTGAACCTCAGACTAAAAAATAATGGAAGATTCTGTTAAATTTCAAATACTGTAGTCCTAAACGTTTTATAATCCTATCAAATTCAGTAAGCTTAAAATATGATACTTAAAATCAATACTTTTGAGTCTGCAAAATATATATCAAATTTATATTCTAAACCTACTGTGATTTACAACACTAACACCACAAAAAGAACTTTATGATTCGATGACTATATTATAGCAGTATAACCCAGATGTTAGCTTTCATAAAGATTCTCTCTATTCACGTATCCCTGAAACATTTCGTTTGGCCGAGAGACTCCGCCGACTTCCAATAGAAACATGCCCTGTGTGTATAGACGGATGTGTGTGCACATATAAGCTATATATATATACAAACATATATGCACTCACACAGTGTAGCAAACACAGACATACACGGACACCGACAATCTCCGGGCAGAGTTCTTCTCTTCGTTTTCCTCTTGTCCCCACAGTTCCACGAATTTTCAGCAGCAAATATATTTCTTTCGGTGTGATAAACATAATATCAAGACAGCAAGCCACCGGTGCTTGCAAAGCTAAAAAAGATTAAATGTTTCAGTGCAAATGTAAAATGATGGTACAGCTGTCAAGGTGCAGTTATAACGAAGGAAACGAATATGATGAAATACTGTTACAATATTCTCAGGATCTGGATTAGTTTGGAGCACTTTGCACTGGCACTTCCAAAGGAGATCTGCACACATTTATCTCTGTACAATACACTGGTCTTCATTAAACATTCTTAACAGTGAACATGGCCAGAAAATTACCCATTGTAAATTGGCCAAACAAAAAAAGAAACAAAAAAAAAAGAGGAGAGGATGGTTAACATATTAATTTTCCCATTACAGCTGCACTAAGCTTTAGAATAATAATAAGATGAAAAATGAGAATGAAGACCTTTGCACAATACTTTTTATAAAATGTTCCTTTTGGGAAATGTGCACTCGAATGCAGATTCCTCCTGCCTCCCGAAGCTCTTCAGCAGCAGCTCATACCGGGAGAATGGAGATGGGCAGCTGGGGAGTGGTGCGCCCTGGCGCACTGACTGTTGCTTGGGCAGTTAAAAAGTAGTATCAAATACTTTTTCTGGATTATCTTCTTCCAATTCCTCTTCACTTTGCGGAGGTTTATGATTTGATTTTCCACTGTCAGATGCCAGGGAAGAGGGGGCAGAACTGTGGTCTCCATCTTCGCTGATTTTCCCTTTCATGGCTTCCTGTACGAACTCCAGAATTTCCAAAGGCAGTCTTTTGAATTTGTCTTGATATTCCTGATCAAGTTCCACCTGCAACTACAACAAAAGAGACAAGCTGTCTTCGGGTGTATCTACTGTGACCAGTGCTATGGTATGGGGAACACACCACACGAGGCAGGGGTGTAGGGAGGGAAATTAATAACACATTTTTGCATGGTTCAAGAATATATTTCTTTCTTTTCCACATTAGCACCACACATCCAATACGCCTATTGATTTCCATGCAGTCATTGCAAAGCATTGGAACGTGCGGCCATTTGTGCGTAAGGCTGGTTTTGGGTACTATCCTTGGGTACCCAAATCCTTAAAATACATGTGGATTTAACTGTGCTGGTGTCCATACTCCCACTGGCTTTCACAAGACCTGACTCAAGTGCAGTATGGATCACAGACAAGCCTTCAAAAAAGAAAGGCCTTAATTAAGCTTTAGGTAGCTAACCACACGGTAATCACACCACAAACATTGCTCTGAAAACAATATAATAGCTTTTGCCAGATTTCTTGGGTTGGAGAAACCATTAGGAAAAAGTCAGTTGTCGAAGGGAGTCAAAGAGGGAGGGAAAAAAAAATGTTAAATTACATTTCTTAGGGCTAGATCATGGAAAGTTACATTATCTGATTAACGCAGTATGTGTCTTGGACATTGCTCGGGAAAAAGTATCATATCATCAACAGGATGCAAAAGGCATGCAGAAAGAAATCTGGCTATCAGTCTTCAGGAAGCTGTGGGCCCTTTCCCAGTATTTATTTGTACAGCCTTTGTTTCTAGTGCCCATATTAGGATCTGCACGATCCATTATTTAAAAAACATAAATGTGTATGAATGTTTCAACTGAAGACACAGCCAATTTTTTCATCATGACCAGTATAAGCACAGCAGGAAGCAAAAAAGGGCGAGTTCCAAAGCCAATTCCACTCCATCTGTCCATCCATCCAACCATCATTCCATCCATTCACCCACCTTCTTAAAAAGAGGGAGTCAGTCAGGTTCTGCTAACTGTAGCTGCAGCAGTTTCACAACAGTTTCCTTGACAATTGTATTTTGAGCTGTATTTTTTCCAGGATGCATCAAGGTTCTATGAATTCTGATCCTTCAGCTCTACGCTCTAGTCTATCCTGTCTAGATTCAAGTACTTTCCACCCCATTACGACGGCTCTCAACAGGTAATAAAAATATTCCCTCGAACATGAGGATCTTTACTACTCTCAATATCCTTGGTCGGTCCACGGCATGTGACTTTACCATTATCCCTCCCTCTGAGCCCTTCCAATCCCATTCCCCACGCTTCTGTCCTGGTTTTCATCCTGCATCTCTGATTTTATTTTTGTGAGGCCTCTTCTGCTTTTTCCTGATGTGCAAATCAACGTCCTTAGCTCACCTGGTCTAGTTCTACATTCCTTAATTAGACAAATGTTGCAGCTTTTCTTCCTCAGGATCTACGATCTGGCTTGTTCCTTTCGGTTCTCCTGCTAACGCTCCTTTCCTGCCTTGTTTCTGGCAATTTTCCTGCTGCTCTGGCCTCAGTTTCTCACCTGGGCATGTCACTGCCGACAAACACTGAGTGTGAGGCACAAAGGGCTGCAGTGAAATACACCCTCCCTCGGAAATACCCATTTGTATCACCAATTAGACAATCACTACCATAACACTCTGTTTTCACACACTGCCCTTCTTTTTTTTTTTTTCTGGAACTTCCTTTGCTTTCTGGCTTTGTGCCAAGACAATAAATTCTAGAAGGGATCCTCCTTTTGTCTCCAATTGGATGACACTTCCCAGAGTACACATATGATGAGAGGAACAGTGCCGTGGCAGGAAAAACCCCATGGGCCACGCAGATCATCCCTCACTGCCCAGCCCACCACCGGAGCCCTGCAGCCCCAGGACCCTTCACCTTGCTGCCCAGTAAGCTTCTCGCCCACTGACAGGCTACATCTGCACTGGTCTCTGCTTCAGCGTGATGGCAGCGTGGCACTCACCTAGGTCATACTGCAAATCCACAGATTTAGTTCTAGGCAAAAGGGCCACCGTTACGGTGCGGGGAGAAGCAGCTCTGCATACGATACTTTTTGTACATCTAGGACTCATGGGAAAGGCTCCAGAGCACTGAAAGACAAAGCTTTATAAAGGGGCATGAATTTCTTTATTACAGGAGTGTCTGAGCCAGAGATGGGCTTGCAGCATTTCCCTGCTTCATTGTCATACGTGGACTTACTCAATTTGTAAATTTTGGGCACCTCAGGTGTAGAAGGAGATACGCAAAATCAAAAGTCAGAGAAAGTCTCCTGGCTCTCAACTACCTTCAGGACCTTGATTTACTTAATTAGGTTTAAGAGCAATAGAAATAATTGGAAATCCCTCAGAAAGTGAACATTATCTGAACCCAGTGCAATCACAAGCATGTTGTTAGATAGCAGTTGTGTCTAATACTCAGCTCCTAAAGCTCCTCCAGTGGACAATGCCCCCTAAGTCAAGTGTTTAATAGAAATGACATGAATTTGGAGCTACCTCTCTCTCTTCAGTGTCTCCAGAGACAGTCAGTACAAATATCTAATCATGAGATGGTTGAAGTTAGTTGAGAAGCAGTGGACAGTAGACAACGAGGGTTGATTAAAACTGCAACAGCATGTAAAAATTAGCTTGCTTTTTGGTTTCAAAGGCACTGCCAGTCCTTCCCCTTGCTCGGCTTCAGACAAGCACTTCAGAGCCCACTCCCTGGCCCTCAAGCTACAACGCAAAACTCCAGCTGCAATTGAGAGCACAAGGGGTGACGCGGGGCGCACCAGAGCCATCCCACTGCCAGACCTGGTCCCCCACTGAAATCTTCCTCAGCGAGCCTGGGCCTTGGATACACACAATAGTCTCACAGTGCATTGGTTGTGTTTCTCCTTAAACCACCAGCCCCAGACACAACAGTGGCCAACAGCTGTGGGTCAAGGTTAAAGAAAGGAGTTCCCTGCTTAAAACCAGCTGGCTCAAAAAAACTAGCTGGCTTTTTTTTTTTTTAAAAAAAAAAAAAACAACCCTTAGTATCCTCTATTAGACAATGATAACCATGTTCTGTGGCTTTACAGGGACATTACAGCTCATTCAGTAATGGAAAGCTGCCCTCCCATTAGTAGCAGCACTCATGGCTGTCTTTCTGTCTTTCACTTGGCTTGCTGATGGCACGATGAAGTGCCGTATCAGTGTGTGTGTGTGTGTAAGTAAAAATCCCTCTGCACAACCAGCACCCCACCAGTCTCCAGCCCTGTGCGGCCTTATCTTTCAGTTTGTTGTTCCCTTGGGTTGCTTACCACTACAAGCCCACCTATCATAATTTCTCTGCTCTCTAGCTACTAAACAAGGTGACCTACACTTGTGCTTTTAGGTTTTTGAAGCCAGACAAGGCGGGGAAAATGAGAATGATGATTAGACGGGAAGATCATTATCTGGACCACTGTTCCCATTACCACATAACAACCTTCTTCCTTCTGTTATCTCCCTATCTGCCCTCTTACAGATCCTCTGTCCTTTCTTTAACCCCCAACAAAATGACTTATTAATGTCACCTCCATGCAGCTTTAGTATCCCGCAAGGGGTTGGAAACATTATTTCTTGTTCAGGTAAATCACACTCCCATGTACTTTACTTACAGGCAATGAGTTAATACTTTAAAACTTGGAGCCATTATTATCATATTTGCTGTGGGGTCCTTGGGGACAGGAGACGAATGTGTCGATCACTCTTGACAGCTGTAGTGAGAAGCTCTAACTCTTGAATGTATGCTTCCTTTTAGTTTTTACACCACAGTGCTAGTTAAAAAACATCAGCTGATACATCATCTTTACAAAACAGGCAAGTACCACTCTTCTAGCTCCAAATGACAGAAGGAGAGAAATTAAGCTTAGGTAGGGATCAAAGCTCAGCGGGTGCCATCCTCAGCTGTCTCTGGTTTGAAAGAGCTCTCCTCCACTCTATGTGATCACTCGTCAGACTAGACATACACCAGCACAGGCTTGGAACAGGCTGTGGAGCACTGGGCCACCAGGTTGTCCTGCTCAAAATAAGAGTAGATATGGTGGGGCTTTGTTTGTGACTGTCCTGCCTCTGGTCACTATACCTGACATGGGTCTCCCTGGGGAAGCTGTGCCTGAGCTACCCTTTTGACTTCAGCCAGCTGTTAGGCAGCGTGGGTGACCGAAGGCCTTGGGCTCGTGCACCCTCCTGCCCTGGACAAACACCACTATCTCCTTTGAATCTCTGACTACAACCAACATCGCCCCAGCCTTTGGGACGGAAAATGAGTGGGGCTTTACATGACTAAGGCTGTGCTGTAGCGAAGAGGGCTCCTGGCAGCCAGCCAGCTGCCCAGCTGATGGGCTCACATTCCCTCTCCATTCAAAGGGCTCTTCGGCATCCTTGGCTACAACCGCCTTCCAAAAAGGGTCATCGTTCAGAGAAAAGGCCTCAGAAACCCTTCCTTGGAATGTGGGAGGGGAAAATGAATATGGTCATTCAGCTTAAAGCAAGGAAAATGTACTCAGAAAAGGAAACGGATGGTATTATTAAAACTATTTATAGCATTTATACCTAGCTGTTATTATTAAAACTACCAAAATAACATAGCATAGCATTAAAATAGTGACCAGAGCATTAAAAAAGTAACTGATCAATAAAGAATTACACAAGCAGAAATTGTGGTTTCAGACTATCCTGGATCAAGCCCCTGTAGACTTTTGCATACTTGCAATGTGAGCTAATGAACTGCTGGTTCTACCAAGAACAAAAATAAAACGATCACATGAAAAACGCAACGTGCTGCCAACACAAGTTATCAGGAGGCCTGAAGTTCACATAGAGTGTTTAGGTTGAAAAAAAATTAAAAAATAAATATGTTGAATCCCTTAATCCATACTTATTCCACATTTATGGTGTTTCATATTATCTTGTCCCCGAGTTTAAGCTTCAAATACTGAACTCCTCTGAACTCCTCTTCCTTTTTGCGACCTGAAATACATCTCCTCCCTCTTTCCTGCTGCAGAACATTTTCTTTTTCTTTTTTTTTTTTTTTGGCCATTTCAGGATTGTTTCAAGAAAACCGTGGATAAGCAAGCAAGCTGGGCTAATGAGATATAAGAATCTAATAATGAGCTACCAGAAGTTTCAGATACAGAGATATAGAACAAAGTCAAGAAAAGTTTTGCAGTAGCTCAAGCCATGGGAAGCAAGAATCTGCAGAAACAAAAATGGCAACCATGTCTGGGACCTCAGGTGTCAGAGGCAAAGATTTTGATGTATCCGTTAAAAACAACCAGTGGACTAAAATGTGACCCTGTCGTGCACAGAGCAAGTTTGGAAATGCCTCTGTGAGCTGGTGCTGTTGCCAGCGTCTTGTGAAAGTCTACTGCCTCCATGGCTTGAAGACCCAAGGCGGATACACAGCTGGCCGAAACACAACACTGCTTCCATCCGACCTCCTCCCCCTCACTTTGGCAGCCCAAGGAAAGGGAAACTGGAGGGGAGACCATATCCAACCCATCTCCCTTCCTGCCACAGCAACACCTTGGAAGCTGTTAATGTGACCATTGCTGTTCCTTCCCATTGCACCTTAAAAGCGGTGCTTTGGAATTTAGTGAGGGAAGTGTTTTTCAAACAATTTTCCCCTCTCTTCCTTCCCCATACAGCTTGAGACTTTGAGATACTGCACATCCTGGTCAGCATCATTCTCCTGATGTAAGATCCCATGCCAGAGGCAGTTCTCTGATGCAAAAACAACCCACTTCCACACGAACTGGGATTCATTCCAGCTCATCTGGTTTTTTAAAATATATTTTCAACTCAAAAAATAACAGAAGGGTCACTACTTAAAAAAGCATCTAAAAACTTAAACTTCAAGCAAAAATGTTTTGATGAAGTTATGTAGGGAATACAACTGGTTACACATTTTAGTGAAAGAAATCCCCACCAAAACGCAATTTCGTTGAATGAAAAACATTCATTACGGCCCTATTTGTTTACATTATGTTCTTCCACTGCAAAAATTTGATATGACTCAAACTAAATATGTTTAAGTCTCAGAATTTCTATTCCGCTTGCAATTTTTCTGTAAGGCCAGATTTTTTTGAGTTTCATGTTTCTTTTGTCCCTCCTTTCCAATCTATCTAATTTTCCATTATTCAGAAATACTTTGTTTTCCTGATCACACTCGTTTTTGCACTGAATGATGCAATGAATTATGAATGAATTGTACTCTAAAAATCCTGGCTTAACGATCCAGGTGAAAGTGCCCTGTGAGGACTAAACAGTTGGGTACCTCCAACAATGTCTGACATTTCCAACACAGACTCTTTTTTTTCTCAAGTTTTTGAAGAGATTTTAGCTACATTTGAATTCTGAATCCAGATGTGAAAAAATGTTGTGTTATTTCCCCTCGAGGCAGAGGGCAGCAAAATATTCAAAAAATCATTCAAAAGAATGACTCTTTTTGCTATTTCTTTATTGTATTTACTCACCAGTTGAAGGGGGTTACTAATTTGTACCCATAATTACTGTGGCACTACCCACATGCAGTATATTATTCCGTATAACCTGTTCTTTTTGTTTTACTGATAAGAAACTCAACTGCATTCATTGCTTCTCTGCAATTTCACCAGAATCTATTTTGACAAAAGGCAGTAACTGGTTACTACACGATTCCTATCAAAAGGGGGACTGCAGCCTCTACAGGATGTTTCTGTTTAGCAAAGCTCCCATTTTCCTTTTCCCATTTTATTGGAAGTGTTTATTTTCTTAACACCAGTGACACTGATCTTCTCACTGGTCAGTAAAAGCATACTGGAATGGAAATACTTGTCTGCCATTGTGGCCCCTTTCTCACTCCTCCCTGGTTTCTCTAGATCAGCTAAAGGTCCAAATAGTGATTTTTCTTCCTTGTAAATGTTTGACCCATATGCCTAAGGATAATTTTGAATTTGGGGGCTTTTAAGACTGCATCAGACAACAAATATGCATAATGTCAGTGACCTCAATTTAGCCTCCAAAATAGCACATAGAGGACTCCCATATTAAGGGTACAGAGAGCAAGCAAGCTGCTGTTCTGCTGCTTTTCATTTTCAGAGCTTACTTAATTAGAAAGTCATTCTGGAGGGATACAGCATTAAAAGACATATGAGTAGCAAGAATTGTTTTAAGCAGATGGAGGCTCAATAACAGGGATAGTGAAATTGAGGAACAGAGCTCAGGGATCAAGTGATTTATAGACAGCAATTTTTGTTTAATTGGAAACAGAAGGAGTTTCTTATTAAGGACCGTGTTATTCCCTCCACTAAGCAGATTTCTGCTGGGAAGGCAAAGGAGTAACCACTGCTTAGTTGTCCTCGCGCCTCACGGCCGTGCTCTCTCTGCAGCACTCGGCCTGCTGGGGAGGGCTGCAGAAGACGATGACTTGAGGAGAGGATGACGAGCTTGAGGAGAACCTGTTACTCTTCTTTCCTAAAGCTCTGCCACGTGGAAAAATGGCCCAAAGAAAGCAGCTGGGAAATGTGGTTTCTTGGGAAGCTGTTTATCCAGGCCTGGGAAAGGAGTTAACGTCTCTACGTGTGCAGACAGCACCTCAATGGTCTCTTTTTCTTTTTCTCCCACTGACTGCAAGTCCAAAAAGGAACATGTCACCGTGTCAACATTTGGGCTTAACATAGCTACTTCTAGACTATATAACTACGAATGAAATTAAACCGTTCACGTAGCTGAGGTTTAATCTCATAAGATACTGGAGTGTGGAATCATTAAAGGAAATCTAAGGACAATCAGTATCAGAGGCGGAGCAGGAAACAGCATTGAACTAGGTAAATGACAGCCAGTGTGGGAAATGTCTTTACACTCACTGGAAAGCTCCCATTAATGATTACTGTCCTCAGACAAGGACATCTCAGTCTCAGTGCATGCCTATCACTACATTTTCAAATAAAAGTAGCCACTTTTCAGACCATGATACACGGGAGAGACACCAAATCCAGGACTTTCTCTCTGCCAGCCCCATCCCACATCCTTTGTCTCCCAGATGAAGTTCCCCATGTCCTTCACACAAGCCAATATTCTCACCCTGCAAGGTCTCCACGCTACTGCTGAAACCAGGGGTGCATGTACAGGAGTTGTATTTTTCACTGGTCTGCTACTGCCACCCCTGCCTTCCTGTGTCAACAGGTTGCACAGTCCACGTGCTGTACTTCAGAAATTGCCCCAAGATGAGCTTGAAAACATCACTGTAACACCTGAAGCACATCCTAAGCCAAGCAGTCTAGAAACTGTATACTGAGTTATATTCCCTTGTTCATATACTGCCCCTTTGACTTCCCCTGTTATCTTCCATGTTTCAGCTTCACACCTCTTCCTATTAAAGCAAAGGCGATTTGTTACGCCTCCCTAATGTAAAACAAGTCCCCATGTCAACGACTCCTTTAATATCTGCTGTCTCAAGGCATTAGACTGTAACCTTAGGGCCTTCATCAATCTGTGTCTCCACATTTATTAACTGCAACCTCGATTAAACTAGTGGGACTGTGAAGAAAGAAATCTGGGACCTGGGTTCCTAGATTTTAACACTCTCATAAAGAAACTCGTGTATCCTTTCTGCATAATAAGCCAACAGTTATCCCAAGAGCTAATTAACAAATAAATGTTTGAGTGATGAGATTCCCATTGGTGTTGCCCAGGTTATACATATATTATATATATTATGCCTGTATTTTACCTCTGCTGATAACTTTGGAGTTAGACAAGCTCCTTACAGCAAAAGCCTAAACTGTTGATCTTATCCTACTGGCAGTTATATTATTAGTAAGAATTTCAGAACTCTTGCATTTTCTTTAAAGAGAGAGCTTGTACTGAATTCTATGGGAGGATTTGCTTCACAATAACTTTTGTTTCCCATTTCTTCATCAGTACAGCCGTTTATTCTCATGCAAAGCCCGGCTCTGTGCCTTGTAAGCTGTATACTTGGAATCACTCTTCTTTCTGAAGACTATTTTGTGTAATTGTTTCCTTTTGTGGATAAAATGCTTTCTTAAGCTGTCAACTGTTTTTCTGATGACTCTATAAATACGTGACCTATGCATCTCATGGTGCATATGAATAAAGATAATTTGAGCTGGTATGAATGGGAAAAAAACCACCTTTCCATGAGCATGTATAACATTTTAAGACTAGATTCTGCTCTTTTTCATTATTGCTGGAGTAACTTAGCTTCACTGTAAGCAAAAGAAAATCTGCTCAGTTTCAATGCGGTAAATCCAGAGAAACTCCACTGAAGTTTCATCTATCATCAGATACTGCCCTTAGTTTATTGGGGCAGATCCAGGATAAATAACTCTAGTGACATAGCTCAAATAAAGCTTCTTAACTGGTCCTTTTACAAAGTGCCGTCCATATTTTGCATACTGTCTTCAAAACAAACCACTGAAAAAATCAGTGCACCTTCTAATGAGTGACTTTTTCCACTTCCAGGATGGCTCCATGGCACCTTGTAAACCAGCAGCTGACTGTCCAACAGCACAGGCCTTGGTAGAGTAGCAGTATTGTAACTCTCAGCTCAAGAGGTCAAAACAGTCCCTTGGAAACTCCTTTTAAGTGACATCTTGAGGTTATAACAGCAACAATATATTCCAGAAATACTTCAAATCCCGGGTGGACCAGGGAACGCGGGACTCTTAGAGCTGTGCAGCACCACAGCAGCCAAGCAGGATGTCTCCAGGGGGCCCTGGAATCCATGGGGCCACTTGATGTATAATGTGTTTTGCCTAAAAGTGGTGCTGTCTTGCAGAGCAAGAGATTCTGGCTATTTTTGAAAGAGGACAGAGACAAGAAATAAAAGCTTCAGGTGCTTAAGGCCCCCAGTGTAAGGGCCCAGGAGCTGACGAAGTACAGATCTGAAAAAAAATGTGGTAAAACTCCCACCACAGCTTTTGGATCCTTGCCTAAAAAGAACTCTTAAACCTTCGTTTAACAAAGTGTTTTTCAGTCTCTCACATCCACCTTGCTAATAGATAATTACAGTGTCACCTGTGTCTGCCTCTTGGCAGGACATCTCTAACAGCTCCCATCAGTATTGCAGAAAATTCCCTCCGAGCAAAGAGATTTCTTCTCAAATATGACAAAGAAAAGAAAATAAATAATCTATTTCTCTGTCTCTCTCTAGTGGCATCACTCAATGGAAAAGGAACAGAGTCATCCTGTGATTAAGTCTGGCACCTTCTTTCACTGTGATATCCCGCTCTGCCCTTCCTGCTCAGCCCAGACTCTCCAGCCTGTTTTGAGTAATAACAGCTCTTAACATACACGGAAGTCGGTGTATCTTGAGACAGCATGTTTCTTAAGGTACACGCTCGCTGTCATTTCCACATCAATGACAACTGTCAGGGAACTGCACGGAGGCTTAGAAGTAAGCTATCAGTAGCTTGAAAAATTAATGACAGTGATAAAGCCTTACGCTGCACTTTGAAGTTTACCTTGCAGTGACTATACCCTTTCACATCAGAAAGCCTCTGCAGGATGGAGCCTCATTGAAAAGTCTGCTTGGAAAATTAGTGAGCAGTCAGTCCTTCTGTTAATATCCCGTTAAAAATGAATGTTTTTAGACTAGAAAGCAAGCACTCTCTGAATCAAGATCAAAGCCTGAGAAGTTGCTTTGAAAATCTTTTCAAGTAGTGGCAGTTCTGTAATCCCTTGTAACAACGAAGGCTATTCCAAAATGTTTCGTAAATCGTTAACAACATCAATCTGGCTTCCTCTTTACTGTTAGTAGAGATGAGCCAATTTAGTGACTGACCCATTACTTTCTAACATAACAAGCAAATGAAAAAAGTCTACTCAGAACCTGGCATTTAACAGTAGAGACAGAGCTACTGTCCCTCATTCTCCGTCTTCCAGAAATGATGGTTCAGTATTGTAGCCCTTGTACTTCCAAGTGTCAGGAAAGTTTTGAGGCTGAGTTTAATAATGACAAAAATTTGGGACTCAATTCAAAGTCATATATTGATGCATACGCTCATTATTATATAATGAACATCAAATAGAGATGTATCATTGCTACGAAGGCCACAGACTCTGATACTGCTTATAGCTGCTCTGCATGTATTTATTACTACTGTCTTCACATCTCTCCTTCCACTTGGATTTCATCCATGTTATCTACCACTTCTCGTTTTGTGCTGTATTACACAACACACTTTTGGTTTTTTGACTTGAGGAGCAGAATCAGTGTGGAATTTTAACTGCAACTTTTGAAAACTTCCTAGCTTAATGTAAGAGTGGCACTGCCCAGAGGTTCAACCTAACTAAAAATAGCCTGAGGGGTTTTGCTTCCCGGTACTACAATGAACTTAAAAGGAGAAAAAAACCCTCCCCTTCTTGTCTGTACAGCCATTACCGGATTAAGTGGGACTATGAAATGGGAGGTTAATGGAGCCACCCTCATGATTAAGTTCAAGGGATTAATATTTCAATTCAGTTGTTTTGTATTTAAACATTGTTTCCAAAGGTCATATTAAAGCTGACTACTGCAAACTTGGGCAACTTTCTAATTACCCGTCAAGTTTAAATGGACCATGCAGAAAACCTTACTGCAATGATCTTCAGCAAGCATCCTGCAATGCAAAAATTGACATATAAGGTAACTTCATAAAGCCAGATAAACAAGGCAAAGCCTTGCTGTGCAGAGTAGCTTGAACTCTGCCTGTTAAAGGGCACACCCAAAGTTCACTTAAGTCCACAAGACGACTGCGATTGACTTTGATGGGTTTTGAATCTAGACTACCACCAACCATCTAAGTACAGGCACAAACTAAGCAGGTCAAATGAAGGGAATGACTGGCACAAAATGGCACGAAGTGCATGCTCCTTCCCCAACAGAGATCGGAAGTCAGTCTGACTCATAAAGACGTGCAAAAGCCGTGGTTCCTCCAGGTTTCGCAGAGGTTCAGGATTTTCAACTGTCTTGTTTTAGCAATTTAAGGAAACTGCAAAGCATGAAAGAGTCTAGGAAACAGGACTAGGTTGCTGCTTAAAAGCCAAGCCCGCTTCAACAGACAGGTAGAAATAAACTCCCACAGAGAATGTCAGATGCCATTCACATGTCCAGACCTGCCTGCCTTTCTGTCTCTTTGTGTACAGCCCGATGTGGTTTTTGTTCTGTTTCTGAGCTCCATGAAGAAGGGAAACCTCTGAAGGCTTTTTGCTCTCTTAATGCTTAATATGGGTAAAGGACTACCACCCTGGGCGTGCTGCAGCCCAACCAGCCAGCACAGATCCTAAGGTCAGCTCTTCTCAGGTGTGGTGGAATATGTTCAGTGAGCTATGGTGATGGAAAACAGGTGTCATATAGTGTGTGAGCATTTCAGTCTGCACTACGGTATGCTTTTCAGCTTGCTGTTCAGTTGGACATCTTAAAGTCCTCTTGGACAGATCTCTTAATGATACTGCCAATAGCAGAGTTGGGTTTTGTGGTCAGACCTTCCTGTTGCTAGAAAAAGGGATATGCAAATTCCCCAGAAGCCAGCAGAGGCAGGAAAATCAGAGATACTACAACTTACAACCACTTCAGTTCCTTTCGTTCCTCCCTCCCCCACTGATCTCAGTGGGCCACAACACACGGAGGTCACACTGGATCCTCATCCAGATCTCAAGCCTAGTACAGGGAGAGTGAGCTTTGCACTGACATCAGTGTGTGCTGGATTTGCTCCCTGGCTTCTCTCCTTCTGAAACTAACACGGTTCATCCAAGTTTAGTTCACCAAAGGGTCAAGCCTGAACTGAGACAAATCTCATGGAACTTCACTAAGGCCTTTGCTTTTTTTTCCACCGAGAGGCACGCCATCAAAATGTATAACATGATCTCCTTAGAGCTCTGATTCGCTTTTAATCTGATTTAATTTTTGTGTATCACTATTGGTAGCTTCTACCTTGAAAAAGTTTTGTACCGTGCAAAACCTTATTTAAGAAAAAAAGCAAAACTGGCAGTAGAACAAAACCTCTTTCCATTATACGAACTTATCTTTATAATGCTCTATCAGTGTTTTATTATTACTTCAGTACTTGACATGTTCCAAAAGCACTAAAAAGTTCTTGAGAGGTCTTACAACTTTACAGTGTAGTCTCTGATGCCAATTCTGATCACAATCTAGTGGAAGATAAGTTTAATGAACACCAGAAAAATAAAGGCCTTTTATAAGTGATCAAGTTATTTTAGGAAGCAAAATAATACTTTAAAAACATTGGTTACTTGTTTTAAGGCTCTATTTAAAATATGTGGAGAGTACACATTTTTGTAGAAGAAAACAGAAATTTATCTTGAATTTTGGGAGTCTTCCAAATGATGGTAGACAAGTATCAGAAATTAATGAGATTATTAACTTGCAAAAAACCCTTTCAGAAAAATGGCTATCAAATGTAATCCTTTCCCCATCTCATGGAAATGTATTTAGAACTATAGAAATACAGACAAGCATTAACCTCAGTGATGGTGAGTGAATAATTAAGTCATCCACTACTGCATATAACAGTAAAAGGATTATTCTGAGTTAGTTACAGAAGTTATTCCTAAAAAATTCTTATCACTTATGTTATTTAAACTTTCTTACATATCAATTAGTTTGAAATAATAAGTCTTTAGGCTATCCATTAATTGCAGCACGGTAGACACGATCTGTATTTAAAATTATGCAATGCAAATTAAGCCGAAGCACCAAGCTGTCTTGGCTAACAAAAAAGGTTTCCTCAGCCCTTCGGATAAAGAAGGAGAGATAATGGGGGCACTGAATTCACAGGAGAACTCCTTCTCAGTTTACTGCTCTCTCTCATCACACGCTAACACAGACTCCCGAAGCCACAAGCCGTTATCCACGTGTTTGATTTGCAGTGTTGCATTTTCAGTGCATTCCTTTTCTGATCGTATGGTAGGACTGTTTTCAAACCAAAAAGAAAGGAACTCCAGTGATTAATGCAAAGAAGGAGAGCAACGTATATAACCTGAAGGATAGCTGATTGAGAAGATTCTGCACGGGATCATTTCAGATGCAAGGTAAATGTGGATGGGAGATTTAAATAGCTTAGCTAGTCTTTTAGAAGTGAGAGGGAGGCTGGTTGCAGAAGAACGTCTGGTCTATACAGCAGGAGAAGACACCATTTTTAGTTTCTCTCTCTCCTGCTGTTACGGCTCTAGGCTTTCAAAGAAGGCTTGAACCCGCCTTTTAAGTCTTGCTGTCTTTTGCAGAACAGATCTTAGGACAACTGAATTTCCCTCCTCTGGTCATACTTTGCTTCACAGATACACTGAAACTGCAATTTGGCATTTGTACCATTACAGGTGGCTCACGCTGGCATCTGTCAGAGGCACACAGCACGGACTGGCACATCAGTCACAGCTGGCGAATGCAGCCACTGTCCTCAGAGCAGCGATGATGGCAAGCGGGATTTTTGTAAAAGTGCAGCCATTAATTGATAGGTGTTTTCCCCCAAACCCTCTGTGCCTGCAGCACGGATGAGGAGTCAAAGATAACATTCAGCAGATTCAAAGAGACCTTGGGAATGGTGTCTTCCTGCCACGGAAATTAGAGAAAATAATAAAAAAAAAAAAAAGCAGCTGAAATATTCTGTGTTGAAAAGCGTGCCTGGCAGAGGTAATCGTACCCGAGAGCGATGCTTCTTTAAAGTCAGGCAAACTGCAGCAGCTTGCTCTCTGCTCAGTCTTCCCTACATGCTGCACCATGCAGTTACAGAGCTGTTCCGCCTTATACTGTCTCCTCTGTTTAATTGTACTTTTAAATAAGAAAAGGCAGAACATTGGGCAGGCAAATTTCTGTGTGTAATACAGCTTTTTTTTTATCCTCGGACAATAGTGGATTACATTTCTGTGCACAAAAAGATGCCATCCCCTTTAACACTCAGCCCAGCCACTGTGAGATTTCCTAATGGCAGTAACCTGCACTCGATATGTGACTCTCTTAAGACACTAAAATATGGTCTCTATTATATGCACATTTATCAAAAAAAGTCCTCTAACTCATAAATGGTTACAGGAGGGAAACATGGGTGAATATGGAATCAGTGTTCTTATGACATGTCTGTGTGATTGTGGATGCATATACTCACAAAATGGAGAAAAACAGAAGGCATTTGATTATTTTTAAGTAAATCAAAATAATCACTGGCATAAAACCAGATTTTGTATAAAAATTCATGTTACTGAAATATTCATGCACAAGACAGTTTGTTCAGGGAGGACAGGTACAAAAAGGACCTGTGGGGAGATATTATCAAATATTTTACTTTTTTTTTTTCCTGATCTCTGACATATTGTAAGAGAGGGACCAGCTGAAAGTCTGTGGGTAGTGACATAATTGGACATGAAAATGGACATTGTTGTGGTGGGCACCTATAAGAGATGATCACCCTGGGAAGACCGGCTGGTGAGGCTTGCTTACTCGCCCAGAAAACTTTTCAAAGAGGAATACAGAAGAGCACAGAATACTTTAACCTCAGCAGGCAACATTCCTATCATTCAAAACCTGTCTGGACGCATTCCTATGTGACCTGATGTAGGTGCTCCTGCTCTGGTAGGGGGATTGGACTAGATGATCTTTCAAGGTCCCTTCCAATCCCTGATATTCTGTGATTCTGTGATATCTACAGTATGTACTATCTACTCTACTGGCACTTGGGTGGGAAAACAAACACCTATTTCCCATAAAAGATCAGATCTGGACCTGGGAGCAGCCTTACTGCTTTTTCACACTGTATCAGTTCCTGCAGCAGCCAACAGAGAGGGTCTTGGCCTACGTAAAATCCTCAAACATGATTTATATCACTGCACTAAATCCGCTTGTGAGGGAGTTGCAGTCATTAAAGGGCAGCTGATATTAAAAGAAATTAACCCCAGTCTTAAAAAAAAAATCACTTAAAAAGTAAAAAAGCTAAGTAATAATTTAAAAAATTGAATTAATTTTCAACCAATTAGTATTTTCAAGTGGGAGCTGCAGTAGTGTCTGTTTGAATACAAATGGGAATGGAGGATACTCCAGGCCAAAAGGAGACATTAACACTGACATGGAATTGGGGAGAAGTTACTGCAGAATTTATTCCATTATGCCACGGAGAGCATGAGCCCCTGCTCAGAATTACAATGATTCCCTGAGAAAAAGACTGACAATGAGTTACTGCTCCCAGGAGCTTCTACAATTTCCATGCTACTTAGCATTACAGGCTCGTACATCTATCACACCTCAACTTCAGCAGCATCCCAGCTCTGTGGTATGAGGTGTATTACTAAAAGAACAGGGAAGGATAAAATTGCCACCAAGGCCATCAGTCCTGTCAGGAATGCCAATTCCTGAAAGCCAATCTCTGCTTTGAAAACTGAACCTGCACAATTTTCAGTGGAAAAGAGCACTTTATGAGTGGAAATATTACACTGGGATTTCCCTGCCCTATATAACACCCTGCAGAATAAAACTCTGAGCCAAACAGGTGCTTTTAAATATACTAATATAAATAATCTCAAGAAGGACCACAGATAAGCTATTCTATACCTTAATAGTTTATAGAAATACTAACCTCAGTATCAGCAGTTTATGAAATAGCTTGTCCTACGACCTCCACACCATATCTTTTATTCAGGCGTTAACACTTTGTGAAAATAAAGCTGTCAGAAAGTGAGGTACCATGTGCAATATCATTCCCACAAGCCATACAGTAATTAAACATGGAGGCTGACATGGCACCGTGCAGAATTCTGGTGGTGCTACTAAAAAACTTACAAAAATCCAGGTTTAGAAAAACCTGCCAGCTCAATTCTAGACAACACCTAGATATGGCTGAAGCCACACTGAAAAACTCTATCATGTACTTAAGTGCTCATTTGAAACACAGATTAAAGGATGAGGAAAGTGTAGCAGTAGATGGTAGGTCTTACTTTTTAGAGCTCTCCTGAGCCACCCCTACCTGGCCAAAACGTCCCAGTGGCAAAATAATTTTGCATGGAATAAAAAGAGCTGCACGTTCAGGCCAGACTTGTAAGTCTACATTCTCTTTTTCTGCCCCAAAAATTCAATCATAGGTTTCTGCTGTTGACGAAGGTAACTGTTACCTAAATGGAAGTTCCTCTTGTAGGTGACTAACATTTAGTCATTAGTGGATTCAGAGAGCTCCTGAATGAAGCTGTAAATTCAGGTAATTTCTCTAGATTTCCGCACAGCTCTTATCATGGCTTAGAAGGATTATACTCCTCTCCTGCACAGACATATTCTCTAAGGTCATTAGTTTTGTTCAGCTCAAAGCCAGTGGTTTCTTACTTGGAAGTGAGAGTTGAGATTTCCCTTCATGGCCTGCAGGAAAATTTGACGCTCCTTCTGAGCAGCCTCCCCTCCTCCTACCCAGGTACCCTAAAGCATTCAAATGCCTTGCCCTGTGGATGAGATAGTGTCAGATTAGGGCAGAAAGGGGAAAACATTTTCATATTTGCTTTGGAGAAAGGTGAACCTTGGGGTGATGGATTCCTTCACCCCAGTTTGGAGCTCCCTGCATACTCAGTGCTAATCAATCTTGTTTCCCAGTCTTCTTACACAGAATGGTAACTCCTCCACGAGTAGCTTCCCCTAATACCATTCCCTTTACACAGTCTATGAGGCTGAAGTCCTGAGAACAGGACAAAGCAAAGGAAAGAATAACTCCAGTGGTAGGGCGTGGATTTGCCCAGGTCCCCACCATTCTCCCAACATATCCTAATTTGAGTCAGGCAGGTGACAAAGGGTTAGCCTCATAGTGTTTAAAATGTGAGTGATGTATTCTGTGGGTGGGTTGGAGGATGGAGCTGGACTCTCTTCAGTGGTTCCCAGTGACAGGACAAGGGGCAACAGGCACAAGCTGGAACACAGGAAGTTCCATTCAAATATGAGGAAAAACTTCTTTCTGGTGAGGGTGACAGAGCACTGGAACAGGCTGCCCAGGGAGGGTGTGGAGTCCCCTCCTCTGGAGATTTTCAACCCCGCCTGGATGCAGTCCTAGGGATGGTGCTCTGGGCAATCCTGCTCTAGCAGGGGAGTTGAA
This sequence comes from Nycticryphes semicollaris, assembly GCA_013400055.1. Classification (NCBI taxonomy): domain Eukaryota; kingdom Metazoa; phylum Chordata; class Aves; order Charadriiformes; family Rostratulidae; genus Nycticryphes; species Nycticryphes semicollaris. The sequence continues at coordinate 240,116 of VXBJ01005137.1, forward strand.
CCAGATGATCTCTAGAGGTCCCTTCCAACTCTGACAATTCTGTGATTTTGTGATGAGAACAGAGTTAAAACAAGTACTTCTATTTTTTCAAACGTTCACAGAGTTGTTTCAAGGCAGCTCAGCTCTATTCCTATCCTCACACTTCTCAGAAAAAGAAGGCAGAACACCCCTCAGGATGATAAATCAATATTCCCATGACACTTAAACACAAACAACAAAGAAATCCCAGTTCCCTAGTGAGCAATTGCCAATTTAATTTTGCCATCTTCAGTAAGTCACTCTTTTGAATACTGTCAAGGTGCCAACATATTCATTATGGGCTCCGCTTTCTTTTGTCACGACTCCTTTGCTCAGGAAACATACATTTTCAGTTGCCTTGCCTGTGTCCAAGAGGAAAATAACATTTGAAAAATCAAGACCCCACCTAGCAATTTTAATTTCTAGCCCTACCACAATGAGAGAACTAAACAATATTTAGAACTGTGTTATTTTTAACAAGTGTTTGAAAAAATGATCACTTATTTTGCATCAAGTAAACCATATGCATGTAATGATACGTATAGATACACGTATGTGGGCAGAGACAGGTGATTCACAGCAAAAAAGCCTGACAGATTATAGTCACACTTTATAAGTGAGTCAAACTTACTTTGTATTTGCCTTTCAGTGAACTACAGAAGACAACCTGTATCGTGCAAGGCACAGATCAAATATACAGAGTTGGCTTCTCCTTTCTTGGCAGTACATGTCCATAGAAGTAGGCACGATAAAAGAAACAAACACAAAGCCCAGCCCTAGACAGGCTGATATAACAACCCAGTGGAAAAGCACAAGGAACCACTACACTGATGCTGGCCCGGGAGCAGAACAGCGCTCAAAGCCCAGGAGCGCCTTCACCCCTCCTGAAGGTGCATCACTGCTGACACTGGTACCAGCACCACACGAGCTGGAAGAGAGGCGGTCCCCAGAACTGAGCCATGGTTGTCATTAGGAAGGACTATGAATAACAGAACAACTGTTAAGACCTTGTGAGGGATGGTGAAAAGCCACTGGTAGTGAGGAGGAGCTGCAGCTCTCTTGAGAAGGCTCCTTTTACTCCTGCACGTGTGGGTGAGTTTAGCCTGGGGACACTGAAAAGCAAACACCGCCTGCCTGGCAATTAACCAAAGTCCTTTGCATCCAGGTAACTGCAGTAGGAAGGAAGATTCTGTTACCAAATACAGTCCTCATTGAGAAGCCACAGCTATTCTCTCCTCCCAGACAAGCAAAGCACATCAAAGCATCCCAGAGGAAAGCAGTAGAAGGTGAAATATTAAATAAAAATACAAAGCAAGCAGGATTCACTAATTCAGTGACAAAGGTGTGTGGCTTATTGCTCCTGCTTTGACACTGAAAGCTCAAGACCTCCTGGCAGGCCTGTATTTACAGGAGGTTTCAGGAAGTTCACTTATACATAATCACATCTCCTGACAGCAGAGATATCCCTGAAATAATGCTTCATTCTATCAGCATGTTCTAATCATCAGCCCTTCCATAAAGCAATGGAAAAAAACTCTTTTAATCTTCTTTCATCTTTGTTCCAGGCTTTGCCTGTCTTTCCCCAGTTGTCTTCTGTTCCCTTCCTCCTCCCTGAAAAACTCACTCTCTTACATCTAAATCTTCCCCTTTAGGCTTCACTAATCCTGTTTTACTGATTTACATTCATAAATTCTTTCTCTTTGTCCCCCAATTTTGCCTCCTGCTCTGATGCCCTGGTTAATCCTCTCTTTATCCCATACTCTGGTGTCCCAGATGACAAATCCCTCATTTATCTGCTTGGTAAGCTTAATCTTCAGAGGCACCCAGAATTCCTCCTTTCAACACCTTTCCCCATCCCATACCTCCACATTCAGATGCTCTCAATTCCTACCCCCACAACCTCCCCCAGCATCAATCTTCTTTACCTCTTCAGAGAGACATTTCTTTTCTGCTCTGAGAGTACTGCAGCTACTGTGAGCAGAGAACAGAGGATATTCTGATGACCCAAAGGGCTGTGGAAAGAAAACTTTTATAGTCATGCTGTTACTCACAGCCCCTGACAGCTGCACTGAGGTGGGGCAAAAGCAGCAATAAATGAAACAGGCAGGCAGACAATGGGGTGGGGTATGATTTGAAGAAGCCGCAAAATTGCTTTCCCAGTATAAAAAGGATGTAATGGCAGCATATGTTATGCAGCTAGCAGATAATAATCAGGGCTATAAACGCTCAAAGATTTCAGAAGAACCACCAGGCAGTAAACTGTGGACACTCCTGACTCAGTTTCGACATGTAAAATGAAAACAACATTAGCATTACTAGATAAAAAGGGGAATGTTTCACTCACTTTCACTATAGTCTCATATTCCATTTCTACTTCTGTTTTTCCTCTACTTCTTGTTCTTCTATGCTCTTTAAAACAAAACCAAGGATCATTTCAATTTGATGTAATTAATAATTACTCTAAGCTGAAATGACATAATTCTGTTCATTACAGTAAAAATAACATCTCTTTAATCTATGCACTTAATGAAAACCAAAAGATTACTTCATGCTTCTGTGTGCTGACTCATTAATATTTGACTAGGTACACGTTAGTCAGAGAAACCAGTCTATTTATCACAACCTGTCACTCAATACTAAGAAAGGACAATTTTCAACTGTGTTCTGTAGGAGATCCAGGTTTAGTTGAAGTTGCAGCTTATGCACATCACAAGAAGTGTCACTTTTTTCTGGGAGGGGGAAAGAAGTATGTCTCTGAAGGAAAAAAAGAGCATCAGCCACGCAACCTGCAGTATGTGCTTGAAGAAACGCCTCCAGCAATTGCAGCAGGAAGACTTTAGACTGCAGCCATGCCTAATCCCATGAACTCAGTGCAGTTTGGATGGAAAACCTTCGAGGACATCCCCAAGTGCTTACAAGAGTGGTGCTGCTCCCTCACCAGGCATCCTGTTCCTTTTGAGTCAGTCTTGCATGAGTGCCTGAGCAGGACGATACAGGATGTGCTGCTGCTGGAGATGTTACTCCTGTTCACTTGCCTTTGTCCTGAGCTGGTGTGCATCTCTGGAGTGGAAACTTCTGTCTGATAGCTCAAAAGAGTGACAGGATTTCAGATTGTCCCATTAATCTAGCAGACCCAGATGTCCTGCAGGCAGCTACAAGCTACTCAGAGCTGACTCACTGGGGTAGCTGTGGTTCATCACACACCACTCTTGAGCACCTGAACTCAAGCTCTTTATCTTGAAGAAGTCTAAGGTCTGGATCAGGGATGTCCTGAAGGTAATCCAGCAAAAACCAAGAAGACCCAAGGGTCTTAGTTTGTACAGTTACTAGAAGATGGCTATAAAATCACAGCCAGGAACTGGAAAAAAAAAAAGGGTGACTTTTTGGTTCTTGCTAAGTGCAGCCTTAAAACAATGTTGCCGTGCCATTTTCAAGGGGTTGCAGGATGTTTCATTCTCTGTTGTGTGAAATTATTGTGGTAACTGTCTTATATTCTACTCTAAAATAAGTGTTATTTCAGTATTGAGTGATATAGTGCTTCATCTGGATAGTAATTGCTGTACTTGGTTCTGCTCGTAGAAGTTAAACCACAGCTCTTTTATGACAGTTCTTACATCATGCACTTTACACTCCATTGTATTCACATTGTCCAGGAGCCTGAGCTGTAATGGCCTCCAATGTAATATGGTGACACTGGGTGAGAGTCAGCCCTGGAATAATTACATGCAAGTTCATTGAGGTAGACTGCACTTTGTCTTAGCTGTCGGGTATGTTACAAATGAAATTGAAAATGGAAACCTATAAAAAGAAATAGAAACAAACAGTATCACAAAATAAAGGGTTGTTTTGTTTTGTTTAATATTTAAAGATTACATAGCTTAATAACTGAATAGTACTTTTGAAATCTTTCACAAAACATTTCCTCTCAAAGCGTTTTTTTTTTAACTGAATATAATTATTGAGTCACTTCCTTGGTAATGGGTAAAGAAGCAGAACGATATGTTTGAGCACTGTGTCCTCATTTTACTTTCATGCAGATTCATAAGTGCCCTATAATTGAGTCACAATGGCAGGCAAAAGAAATATAATTAGCTACGGATGTGGCTGGACCTGATTGAAATTCTGTGTAAGGGAACTCATGCCACCCTCGCGTTGCAACAAATGAACAAAACTATTTTATTTCTTTTCTCCTTGAACTCTTTCTCACCTCCGTAGCAGGGGGCTGTGAAACTACTGCATTAACACCGACCCAAAGGGTGTTAGAAGATACATGGTGGGTATAAGATGCTCAGGAAACGCCTGCCAGTGATTGTGGTAGCTTGCACCATTTTGACATGCAGAATGAATCTAAAATATTAGCCCAGGAAGCAGAAGGTGACAGTTTGTAGCAGAAAAAATGTAGCAGCAAGAAGGTGAAATGTAAAGTGAAAAAAGAAAGCTACTTTGTTTTGCAGGGTTCCTTATCACTTCACCTGATGCACTTCATTTTTCTCTCCCTTTGATCTATATACTTCACTTGTTTTGTGCTCCTACTGACAGACAAATCAGATAAAGTGCCTTACTTAAAATTGGCAATTTTTACAAAATTACATGTGTGTTTGCAGCACACAAACATTTTGTTACTGTGGATGTTGGCCTAGTTATTTCAACAGGGCTTGTAACTACTGAAGGCAGGTTAAGAATTGATTAGAAATTCCCTTAAAAGCAGTCTTGGAAAAAACTACTAAGCATCCTATTCCTAAATTCCCTAATCTGTGCAGCATTATTACTTTTGCTTACTTTTGGCATTGTTTAAAGCCAGCTTCTCTGTTAAAGGACACATCTTGGTTTGTGAAAATGTGTGTCTGCTTTACATGCAGGTATGTACTGGCCAGTGCCCACAAGCCAGAGCTTGGGTGTGCACAGCAGACACACATTTGCAAATGTGCAGATTGTACCTACCTGGAGGATGAGTATCAGGCTCAAAAATAAGTAAACATGTCAAAAAAGCAACATTCAAAAATGATAACAACCCTCCCCCTCTACTTAATCAAACTGAGGATTTTCCCTTTGATTATTTATCAAAACACAGTCCACTGAAGAAGGAACAGAGATATCTGGATAGCATGAATCACTGCAACAGGACATTTTAAATTCACAAGATACAACTATTCAGCTGTAGGGTACACACCACTCAAAACCTATACTGTTTATAGAGTTTTTCACAATATAGTCTGTGCTCTTGCACCATTAGGACACTCCTGATCCCAATGACACTAGTATAGTAGACAGATATTATATATTATGTACATATATTTACCACAGGGGTGCTCACTAGTTTTGGAGCTCCAGGCATTGAATTGCAGCATAAGAAAGACAAAGTCAGAGAGAAACACAGGGATTAAAACAAACAGCGAATTTCAAGCTCTTTTTCCTATTCTGATGGTCAGGACTGTAGTTGTCATGATAACCTTGTCTTTAAAATCCTCACATAACTTCTTGATTCTAGTGTGAGAAGTATCTTTCTGTATGTTCAGACATTCCATTAAGCAGCTTTTTGTCAAATCTCTAATGCATAGATGCTGCAACATGGAAAATATGTACACTTTCCCAAATCATAACTCAGCAGCCAAGTATGTATTGCTTTTTATTAGTACCGAGACAACACTTGAGAGGAGACACACATAGGAGCTGGACTGTAGAAGAACACTAGTGACAGGGAGAAGCCTTAAAACACTAGCTGCTATTCAAAGTCAATGCCTACAGAATGCTGCTTTCCCAACAGCTTTCTGGAGACACCAGTCATCAGAAAATCCAGAAATCAACCCAGTGCAAGTTTACGCTTTTAAAATATTGAAATTGAGTATATTATGGTTTATTGGTTTATTGAGAAAGTGTCCTCACTCCTGTAAAGGGCCACAAAAAAGGCTGCACTTTATATTTCTATTCAATTCTATTTCATTTAATATTTCTACTTAATTTCAATTTAATAATTCTAATATATAAATATTTATATTTCTAAGTTGTCAGGAAAAGCACAGCAATGTGGCACAAAATTTTGTCATTCACTGCAATAAATTGTGCTGACCTAACACCTCCAATCAAATGTTGTTAATATGACTTATTCTTTACTTATATCTTTTACAAACCTTTAAAAATACAACGAAGGGAAATGTATTGTATCAGGGAAAATACTGCTTATCCACAAGAGCCGCCTCAGAACGTCTCATTTAGTTCTCTTAATAATTCACACCTTTCACAGTTATTCAGCAACTTACATGTGCTGCTGTTGGCTCTGCCTTTGGTATATACACTTACAGTGTTTTCTGAGAACACGGCAGCATGAAATCACCACATTGAGGAAAGAAGAAAAGATTTTGAAAAGCAGTACAAGGGGAAATAGAGAATTTTCAAGCAATGGTGCAAACTAACTGAGTTAAGATTTTTAGAAATGAAACACTCGTGCCTAGGCTCCTTCTCCTGTTTCTGTACTATACTGTTATTATCAAAGGCTAAATGGTAACTCTTCACCAGTGGCAACTGCAGGGACATATTTCTGCTGAAAATCTGACCAGCTGACCAAGGAGCAAGTAATGTTCACTGGCCACTAAATTGGGGGGAAAAAAAAACATCTGGAAAACAGTATGTATTGTTCATTATCTAATCAATTGACTAAACAAAAGTGTCTTGTGGAAGAAGTTTTGGCCTAAATTATTAAGTAACAACTCCTTTTCAAAATTCACTTCCAGCTGTGTTGTGTGTCATAGAGTTCATCTTCAAACTACCGTGCCAGATGTGTTTTATGTAAGAGTGTTCTTTATAAACAGGTATCCACAAACAGAAGATTAAATTGCAAAGTCAAGCAAAAATAGGAGGAGAAATGAGAGAGGGTATGCTTTCCCATGGGTGTAATATACAACAAGGTTGCACAAACAGACACATAAGACAAAAATCTAGCTCACGGCAACACAGAAACAATCCAAAAAACATTTAAGGTAGCAACCTGTAGTTGTATTTTGAAAGTTGTGAAATCTTACTGTATTCTCATCTTCCTTGCATCAGAAAAGAACCTCCACATCCCTATCACAAAGACAACACACATGTAGGTTTGCTTATTAATTGATCCGAGACTGACCGTGAAGTAGATAGACAAAGGAAGAAATGGAGGAGGAAGAGAACGGTCTTGGCTTTGATCTCACTCGGGGAAACAGTAAAAGCAATTCAGATTAATTCTACTGCATGCCACTGAAAAACACTGATTTAACAACAATGTGACTGAAACACGTCACTATGCAATTTTGTGCTTAAGTTACACATACACAATCCAACCGCAGCAAGAATAGTCTTCAGATGCCCTCCTATTTCTCATCCTGGGCAAGAAAAGTACATTTTAATTCCTATTTCATTGTTCCTATTGATTATTTTTGTTATAACCTTTTTAAAAAATCAACTGCTATTATTATACAACAGCTCCATAAATGCCAAAAGATTAAGTCAGAATGTATATTTTTCAGCTCAAACACTCCCAAAACCAAACCTCAACAAAAGCAGAGTATCACTGAAGTACTGTAGGTACAAAACTTTACATAAATCACCTTTACCATAGGTAGCATAACATTTATTAGCTTACAAGCTAGACAAAGATCAAGTAAATGTAATTTATCTCTCAGAAACATACTCCCATTAATATAATAAATGACCGCTAGCCACAAAAAGTTCGTGTTCCTCTGGTCAGGCATGAATAGTTAATGCACTGCAGTAATGAGGCTGACAAGATTCTGTGAATGTCTCACTGAAAGTCTCGAAGAGTTACTCATTTAGGACCTGAGCTCGCTGCGCTAAAGACAACCTGAATTTTGCTATAGATATCAGTCATAGTACATTAAAAGTTCGCTCCTTGCTCCATGGATGCATTTGGCAAATTGCCTTAGTCTGAGAGGTAGTCAGGCAACCCCTGTGAATCAACTACTCATCACAAAGAAGTTAAAATTACTTTTCAAATGGAAAGAATGCTAAGGGAGTCAGTATTGCTATAGGTAATCCAGAACAGCATGTTGGCAGGGGATTATTGTAGGGTTCATCAGCAGTTATGAAAAACTACATTCCAATCTGGTCAGTTAAAGGAAATGACAGAATGAAAGAGCCTTAGATTACCATTGGGAGCCGGCTAAACAAAGAAAGGAAATCTAGAAGTATATTGTACTTTTACTAGGCAGCATAATTTTTTTTATTATTATTCATTAAACACTAAAATAACTGAAGTAAAAGATTTCTTTCACTGGCCATGGTGACATGGCCACCAAGAGCTGTAGGAACCACTAACTTCATTCTTCCATGATAATAAAGCCTTTTTAGCTGTCCTATAATGGCCCCATTACTGGATTGTTGTCTGAGTACCGAGGTGCCTATAAAGAAAATCATCAGCGTTCGCAAAACCTATTACATCATAGGAAAGTACGAAGCTGTCAAAGACTTGTAAGAATCTGCATTACTGAGGACACTTTTCCTCTGGTAAAGACTTAGTCTGTCTAGACCACACATTCAAATATTCCTTTGATTCAATGCTGAATTCTCAGTCATCCTTTAAAACCTCAAGTGTTAAAAAGATATATATATATAGTATGTGTGTAAGAACGTCACAAGGACTGGGAAGGACCTCTGTTGTCTGAGGTGAACCATAAAACTAAGAGAAATCAGCTTAGCTCCTACCTTAAAAATAGCTTTCTGTCTGCACAATACGTAAGTTTAGAATAAGGCAGGTAGTACCCCAAAGTGGAACTACTTGTCTGATGCTTGGTTATGCATCAGCTAACCTAGTTAAGTTATTTCTGTAAGAACACAGCCTGCAGCAGTATTTTGCGATGGCTCAGTCTTCCCTCTGTCCTTAGAGTAAACAGGTCAAAGAGAGTAAAGCCCAAAAGCTTTCCGGAGTGAAACATAGTCATTGCCCCAATTTAGGGAATGTACCACATTATCTGATTGTTTTAAAGTGTAAAGTGTTAATACGTGGATTTTGTAAGTAAGTTATCTTCAGGGGTTGTAAAGGACCAAGTCCTCTGATCTTGATAATGAGACATAAATTGCTTTTCTGTAAATGATACTCAAATTTGGATGACTTGAAATTAAAGAAAATTCTTCCTCTCTCCCAAAATGTCATTCTAAATCACATCAGTACATATCCAAAGTGATACCAATAACGTCTCTGAAATGATTATGAGCAAATGCCAGTGAAATTGAGATAAGCATCAGGCAAATGGATGTCTCATTGATTTAGTGCCTCATACAAATGAAATAGTTTAGTCGTCTTATCTGACAAACTGATTTCCTTTGCGACTTTCTGTAAGTCATTTCCCTGTAAGGTCTCAACTCTCCCATCTGCAAAATTGTATGAAGTAGAAGTTATTTGTTCAAATTGTAATACTATTAGAATCTGAAAGCAATAGCACAATCTTGTCTTACAGAGCTAGCACGATAGTTTAGGCAATTTTAGGTCCTTCTCTGTGTTAAATATACTAGATTGCACAGGTTTCCCTGTACTAAAAGGAGATTTATTTCCTAAGAATGTTCAAAATCCAAATCTTTTTCCTAATGAAGTGTCATATTAAAGGATTTTTTAATCAGACACCATATCAAGATGACATCATCTCCCACAATTCATTAAACATTAAATGATTGTGAAATAAACAAACAAAAATGTTATTCTTGACAAATTGTTATTAGTTCAATTTATTTTGTAAGATGCAATACCTGTGCCAATGAGTTCTTCCAATGACTACACAGGGGAAGTCCCCTCTGTCCCTACGCTCAGTTCTCTGTTAAACTCATTAGTTTGTGTCCAAGAACAGATTTTCAGCTTCATTTGTTTCTGAAACCAAAGTTAGCCTCAGACAGATAATGTCGCTACTGTTGATAAACTCAAGACGCCAAATATAGATTTGCTTAATGGAAAATCTTGCTTATATTGAACTTATTTAGTACACCAGTACCTGCTTAAGATCAATTCACAACATACTATTTCCTATTTATTGCTAATGAAAATAATGGATTTCCTGTTCCAAATAGCATGTAACCATGAAAAATTCGCTACAAACCCATCGTGCTATTGACTCAGCTGGTAGATCTCCTCTAGACTTACCACCTAATACTGAGGTTCATAAAAACAACTACTCTAAGCAATGACAAAATGACCAAAGTGAGATCAGGTGATGAGGGAAAAACAGGAGACACTCACTGAGATTTGTCTTCTCAACATTATGAAGTGGAGAATGGCTTAACTATGGTTTTTATCTCCAGCCTGAGGAGCCAGGAGTACAGTAGGTTGGAACTCTTTTCTGGCACATTAACTTTGGGGACCACCCAGCCTTTCTGTCTGAATTCCAGCCCTTTCCGGCCTTGAGGAGAATAATACTCTAGTTGTGTGCCAAGGGGATATCTGTAGGTGGCATCTGGTTTTGACCTCATCCACCCACACTTTTGTTGTCAGGTTTATACAAGTTTTTTCAGCTGATTCTGTTGGGTAGATACAGGCCAATTCTTTTACTTCTGGAACACACTTAAGTCAGGAAAGTACACAACCATGGGAATAGTTAGGAAAAATGAATATATTGGAGTGGTACTGAATTAAGGAAGATTCCACCCAATGCTTTCAGTGCATTGGTCCTGAGCATTCACGTTGCTGAGATTTGAGCCTCTGTCTGAACTGCAGAGTTACCAGGAAAGCAGAACCCACTGAGCTCCATCACGATTCCAAACTTCCAGATGATAAGGAGAGGGGCAGTGCAACCCCTGTTCTCTTTTCACTAAACCTCATAAACTGAAAGAAGATGCAATTACAGGAAGAGTGTGCATTACTTTTGCTTACTAGTGAATCAACTTCTTTTTCTTCTCCAAAAATCTTTGCCTCATTCCCATTGTAAAAGGATAAAATTGGCTTAGGCTCATCTTAGGGCAATCTAGTCAACCACAGCAGCCTGAACATTTCCACCAAGAAGTGTGAGTTTAGGATGCTAAGCTAAAATGACATACAAAGGTAAACGCCTCTAGGAAGCAAGAGAATAGGCAACAGAACGTTGGCCAATCACGTGCCAACAAATGTTTCCTTATTTGCACCAAGTCCAGCAAAGCCTTGGTGAGACAGAGATACATCTCTTTTAAAGCCTCCTCTGGAGGTTTTATTTCCTGTGCCCAGATAAGCTAGTTGTCTGAGCATTGTACATGTGGATAATTTTAGAATTTAAACTCCAACCAGCAAATGTTATAAAAGATAACATTAACAAATGCCAGTCTGGAAGATTACTAATTCTCAAAAGCTATAGTGATAATTATCTTAGAGCAATACCGTTCAGAAGCAATTATAAGAAGATCCACAGCAAAATTGTACCAATTATGGGCCAGCAGGTAAAATTCGCAAACCAAAAATAAGCAGAAGAACTCTTTATGCATCAGGCTAAACAGACTGTGATGACTGATGCCACGTTACTACTATGTTTTAGTACGCTGCATTGAGCCATACAAGACTTAAAAGGCAGAAAAACAAAATTCAATTATTTTTATAACGGCAGCCTGAAAATTCACAACTGCAGAAGAAACTGGATTTTCAAAGTGTCCAACTTTATTATTAGCATTTTCTTTTATACCCCCCAAATACTTACTCAAACAGCCATCCCAGTCTGTCTCATTAATTTCTTCGTCGTTAAATGTTTTTTAGAACAGTGCAAAAGTCACCTTGCAAAAAATACAATAAGTATATAACTAATGTAGTAATCATACTGGAAGCCTATTCACTAGGTTCAGTAAGAAAGAAGTTGTCTTTCATAATACAAATGTTTACTTCTTGCTCAAATATTCATACACTTCGTCTGTTTGAAAACTGCTCAGGAAGTGACTGGGGCAGGGATCATCTTTTTCTGAGAGGCCCATGCAGAACCAAGCATTTTAGGGTCTCTGTTCCTGCACTGAGCTATTGCAAATTCAGGAAGAGATAGAGTCCTAACATATTTGCGAAATACAAGGAGGCTAAAGTAAACCTCTCATATTTCAAACTTACTCAAGCACCACATTTTTTTCAGAAGGAGGGATTAAATTCAAATTTACAGATAAATTAAACTGGTGTAGCTGAAGCAGACAGCATTGCTAGAAATCCTCCTTTTCTTTCCTGAAGATTTTGCCATTCTTGCAACTGAGCAAATTCTCTATCTGCTTGCTAGTTGCTGTAGCTTAAATTAATCAAGTGCATTAATGTAATCTGCTGCCAACTGGAATTTACATTAACAGGCAGGACCACGAATAGGGAAGAAAGTTGGGATTACACATCCCACTCAGCCAACTGCAGGGAAGGGTAGGGCAGAAAGCTGAGGTCAGTGCTGGACACAGCTGTCTCAAAAACAGGTTCTTAAAGCAATCAAAGAACAAGAACCTATACATTGGCTGTGAAGTCTGATCACACAGCAATGGTTTTGGTTCCCTTCAACGTCATTTACTCCAGTAGTTCGACATGCCTGAATGCCAGTAAAACCAGCAGTGCTGATATTCTTGGGCAATTACCTCCTCCCTGGGGCATACCTGAGCTCTGCCTGGCTTCGACTCTGAAGCTGGTTAAATGACAACATTCCCAGGGCTCTGAGGAGCTGCCTCAGCTGGGGTCGCTTTTGAGGTTGCTGAACAGCTCTAACCGCTGATGAAATTCAGAAGTAACGGGAATTGATATGAATGCAAGAAATATTTGCAGTAGCATGTATTTTATGTGCACTTTTAAAAAATATTGCAATCAGATTAATAACAATAAAATGAATATAAATACAAATGCATATGTTGATATTTAGATGACGAAATGTACTTTTGTTGCTTAGAGGACTAAACGGCTTCTGTTCTTTGAAAGCTTGAAATAGTCTTTTGTTTATCTTTAGCTTGTTTTCTGACATAACTGACATTTCTAAGGACATTTTCCAATTAACTTTCTTAATTAAAAGAAAAAGTTAGACTCAATTGGTTTGTAAATGGTATTATTTAAAACCACCAAATACTTAGATTCTAGGAAACTACTGTCAGAAACAATCTGAGACATCAATCTCTAGTTGTTACAGCTGTTATCAGGCATTCTGAATGTCTGCCCATTTTTGCCCAATTTGTTTGCTTCAAAAGTCTCTAACATTATTAAGGAATTGTTATTCCCTTTGGTTTCTGTTAGACAGTGCTATAAGCAAGCATTTACATGGCAGAATGCACTTAAAACTATTGGCTTTAATGAGTTTTAAGTTCTGCACTGAATATGAATCCGTAACAGGAGTTTCTGCAGAGATCCAACTTCATGAATTTGTGCTAGAATCCAGTCATGGCTGGGGAAATGTCTGCTGCTGAACTAGACTCAAACGTCTGCCAGTCAGAGGGAGACCTTTACAAATCAATGTAAAAATTCAGAGTTTCAGGAGGGACCATGATTTCATCTTGGGTCCAATGACATCCTTAATGAAGTTAGTATAAGTCTTTCACATTGTGATTTTGAAATTAAACCAGACTGACGAATAAGAACCCAGATATCACACTGCTGTGACTGACTTGGTGGTCAGTTAGAAACAGACCCATCCAACTGTACAGTTAACAAGTACTGGAAAAAGGTTTAAATCCAATAAAATGAAACAAGATAACTGAAAACCAATTAAAATTACTTATTTCTCTTGTGCATTTAAACCAAGTGAATAGCCACACTCTTTGTGGATGCAAAGATATTTCACATCTAAAAATAATATATGTTGTACACTGATCACAAATCTCGATAAACCCAAGGCAGCCTGTAGTCATAAGTCAATTTCTAATACCTACGCAAAATGAAAAAGAAAATAAGCTTAAAGCAAAATCAGGCATTATACTTTTCACATATCCATCAGGGACGTATGCTATGAGTTATTGAAGACTTTGAGAGACAGTAACTTAGATGAACATACGGTTTCAGTAGTAAACCAGATTTTTCCCCCCGTGTTGAAAAAGTGATCCTCAGTGGACAATAATAACATTAGATTATGAGAATTTGTATTATATTTCAATATTTGCTATTTCTCCTTTCATAATGCCAGTTGACTTACAGCAAGACAAATTCTCCTCCTCATACAAATGCAGGTAACACAACTTCTTACACCCTCAGCTAAATGTTGGCCCAAGACATTCTTTATTGTGGGTAGGTATAGATATATGGCTAATCCTGCTCACATCCTGACTGCCTTACAACAGCTTCACACAACTTTGAAGCAGCAGTTTTCTTTGCTTTAGCACTAGAGAAGCAGAAATAAATGTGTTTTGATATATTTACTGTGCAAGAAGAGCAGTTTCTATGTTCCCATAGAATGTTTTCAGAAAAAAAATATAAAAATAATAGCAGCATCTGGAAACTCCAATAGGGCCTAGCCGTCACTGGAGAAACCAAATAATTCTGCATTTTGAAGAAATAACTCTGAATTTTGAAGACAATTGATTCACAGTATGTGAACACACTTTTTAAATTAGCATGTTTGTGTGCAGACAACAGCATTGTATTCTCATTTTGTAGTGGAGTGTATAATCGCATGAGTCATAACTCAGGGAAGGCAGGCTGAGGAAACCTGATGGCTTCCACACTTCACAGTATTTCCTTTGTTTAAGAAGAAAAATACATCTTCTGTTCAAGACAATGTAAGAGTGAACTTCTCTGCTGTAGGCTTAGCATATGCTAAATCCATTTTGTAGATAGCACAGAACCTGGAAATCCATCAATTTGCCTCTCCCCGTTTTTGTTTTCCATACAAGGGAAACTCTGACTTCATTCTTAATGCAGTCAACTAGGAAAACTTGAGTAGACCACAAAACTCCTTTGTGGGATTAGTGGTTTCAAAACAGGACTGGGAACCATCAGAACTGGATTCTAATTCTGTCATGCAGACACGTAATTCTGAAAGATGCTTACGCCAAAGACTTTGAACACTGACACCTAAAGTAAGGCAGCAATATGCAAAATTAATTATGCACTCCTGCAAGACCTTTAATACAAGAAAAATGCTGTATTGTTTTAAGTGGGAAACAACCCAGGGAAGTTCTGTCACACATTGTTTTCCTTTCAGAATTTTCTATTCATTTTAGATTTCAGACCTACAGATTTAAAACTCATTTCCAAATTTGTCTTGCTAGTGTCATTTCAACTGAATTACAAGTATTTCCTATTTGCTGGGTTAAGCTTCACAGACCTTTAAAAAGCGAGTTCTTCAAAAGCTGTTTCCTGGAATACACACCCTTGGATAATACCTGGTCTCCCTCTTCTTAGCAGCAATTGACCATAATGAACCATTTTCACTTTTATCTGGTGTCTTCCATCTCATTTACACCTACTCTGAATTTCAGTGCGTTCTCAGTCATTCACTAAAATGTCAGTATACATGTAGTCCTGATTTGAAACTAAATGTAGCTCCCACTGACGAACAGCAGACTATCAAACTGGTAGCCACGATCATAAGTTTTCCTGGAACCAAGAAACCTTCCTTTCACATTTTCCCTTCAAGTATTCTTGTGATGGCAGGTAACCCTCCTGTAATCTCTGCTCAGTGGACCCATCCTGTTACCAAGGTCACCTTTGCAGAGTTATATTTACATCCAGCTGACGCTGATTCTTGTTGCCAGATGGCCAAGGACAAAGCACAATTGCTCAACGCAACGTGTGACCTACTTATACGGCTAACAAGCTGCTGTTTAATACTTTGGAAATGCATGGAGACTTTGATTAAAATTTTAATTTTGTTTCATAGTTAGCCCACATGTGGCATGAATATTTTGCATACCGGATACATCTGTTCCAACAGGGCAGTAGCATGATGCCTCCGACTTCTTTCTAAAACAGGGTGTATGAATGCGTAAGTGTAATTTCCTTATTTCCTAAAGGCACTCTCAAAAGTAATTACAAGTTATTGGTTTACATACGGACAACTAATGAAGAGCCAAACACTCTCATGCTGGCACCACATAAACAAATAATGACGACAGTAATATGTCAGCTCTAGAAAAGAAGAATGAAGACATGATACACACAAAATTCATGTGGAGTTTTTAATCAAATATACAGAAAGTCATATGGAAACTCTCTGTCTGTGCTCAAAGTCTCATATATATTTACAGGATAAGTGAGAGAACATAATTTCTCCTTAACCGCAATGTGAAGACACGCAGAATACTAGAAATGACATGTGGTCATTGTAGGCCAGATTCCCCAAATTGCTTGGGGCTTTAGGAACATAGTAATTATCAGATTGAATCAGGTCTGAGGCTGACTAAGTCTCACACTCTGCCTCTACCTTTGGCTGGTCCCAGATGCTGTACAAATGTAAAAGAGCTCTACAGCAGATATAGGTAAAATAATTCCCACCTTCAAGGAGACCTTGCTGCTCCTGATCTCTAGTAGTTAAGGACTAACTTGAGCCTTGGAGTTCAAGTTTTAGTTTCTTTCAAAGTACTGGTCAACAAGAACTTCAACTCTTAAAACATTTCATTTCTGAAGTGGTCTCCAATCCCATTTTGGTTCTATTTTGCTTTGACAGATTTTCAAGAGCTTGGCAGCTATAAATGATGGTGAACTGCTCAAAGTCATGAGCATTCAGCCACTGCTCTTATGAAAGTTCACAACCAGACCCTCAGGAGAATTTAGTGTGGTGAATGAAGCTAGGCACAAATAACTCAGTAACTCTCCTAAATAAAAACAGAATGCTTTGTAAAATATAAATCCTCCAGACTATGAGAAAGGAAAGCAGAAACCAAAAGGCCTGCAGAAAAGCAAGACTAATGTTGTATTATAGATCAAGGCAAACGTTATAGATGCTAGTTGGAAATCCATCAATCCATCAATCCCATTACAAATTAATATTATTTATTCTGAGGAAATGAGAAGGGAAAGCCAAACACAGGAGAAGCAATTGTATCATCACAAGGCAGACGGTGCAAATGAAGTAATTACAGAGTAAACAATTGCCAGGACATTGACTAAAATAAAATTTTATAGGTGAACCAAAGACTTTATTATTGAAAAAAAAAATGTGAAGAGTTACACTCTGGATATAATTCCATAAATAATTCCATTATTTGACATTCTCAAGTTCTCCTGGTGAACACTGTCTAAATGTAGACACTAAATCAGGCTGACGTGTGCTAAATGCAGAAGAGACCACTCCCTGGCAAGTTTTTCTCCAACTCACAAGTCTCGTGAGCCTAACTTTGTCTAGCACCACAAGTTTTTCCCCTCTCCCCAAGGTTATCTCACCAGCAGAATCACAGAAGGGTGCATATAGGAAGAATGTGACACTGCTGTGCGCCTGGTGTTTGCCACATAGTCAGACACAGTGTTAGTTTTACTGAGAAGTTCCCTGCGCCTCAAAGATGCCTAGAAAGGATGTTCCAGATGTGGATGAGATACAACAGAAATATCTCACTGAGCAAAACAAAAAAATAAGATGTGCATGAGTTTGTAACTATTATTTCCTCTACGTTTAGGCTTTATAAAAAAGATTTACCCAGGAAAATGCCATGTCTTAAAGTTCTGTTACTTCGTCACAAATTGAGTTTTGACAGAGAAAACAATGCACGCATACAGAACCCAAAAGAAGAAGAAAAAAATATAGCATTTATTTTCCTCAATAATTATTGATGAAAGCACAACAGTTCTGGAAAAATATAACCAAGCACCCCTTTTTAAAATGAGAAATCAGAGAAATCCGTCCTTCCTTTTAAACTAAAGGAAGCCCAAACCCAAATTTTAAGCCAGATCTTGATGTGTAAATTGGAACTTTTCATAGAATCATTCAGGTTGGAGAAGACCCTTGGAATCATCAAGTCCAACCATCTGCCTTACTCTACAAAGTCCTCCCCTACACCATATCCCCCAACACTGTATCTAAACGACTCTTAAACACATTCAGGGATGGGGACTCAACCACCTCCCTGGGCAGCCTATTCCAATGTCTGACCACTTTTTCTGTGAAAAATTCTTTCCTAATGTTCAGCCTAAACCTACCCTTTTGCAGCTTGAAGCTGTTCCCTCTTATTCTATCACTAATTACTTGTGAGAAGAGACCAGCACCAACCTCTCTACAATGCCCTTTCAAGTAGTTGTAGAGAGTGATGAGGTCTCACCTCAGCCTACTCTTCCTCAAACTATGCTATGCATAGAATGATGATAACTGTTAAGAAAATACTTATTAAGTACTCATAGAAAGTATAATGCAACTATGATGATAACTACCATACAAAACGCAAGTATCTTTGTCCTGAATCAGCCTCAGCCTCAGACTCTGGTAAAAGGTGATCCTCATGGCACAGGTCTAGATCCTGTCACTATGTCCATCTGGTGGACCTAATTCTGTATAAACCTTTTTATACAGCATGTCTTCAATTACAGGCACCAAATGCATAGCAGAAAGCCCGTTTTAGTCAGCAACCCCTTTACAAATTTAAGGTTGCATATTGCCCTCAATCCACAGCAAAGCTACCACAGCTTTGCAGAGTCTGAGATCTGCCCAAAGAACCAGGAGATGATCTGACCTCTTTACAAGTAATTATTATTATTATTATTATTCTAGTTGCTGGACACTAAATATGATAATATAGAATGGATAACTCTTTACCATATCTGATTAAAACTTCCAACGTCCTGTGTCCATTAAGGCTGTGCAGCAGAATAATAAACACATCCTAGCCCTGACAGCACACACTAAGTGAATTGAAATGGGTCTCTCTCTGGGATGCTTAGCAGAGAGCATCCTCCTCCTTTGCTAGGGCTGATTATTTTTCGAGTTAAAAGTCTGTGGAGGAGGCAAAGTGTCTGTTTAATTTGCTGTTGTGTGGGAAAGAGTCAAAGGTGTCTGCGGCACTGTGCTGTGCTTGGAAACTTTTTGCTCTTGGTACAGCCTGTAGTTTTTAAGCAAGATGCCACAAAAGCCAAATAAAATTTAAGAGAGGCTCCTTAAAATGAGAACAAAGTAATCAGAGACGCTTCATTAGAAGTTACATCCCCTGATTCTGCTTTTGCTGTCAGGTCCACTGATTATTTTTTTTCTCTTTGGCTCAACTTAAAATATTATTATCTTGCATAGAAAACACAAGTTGTTATGGTTGTGTTAACAATACTTTGAAGAAAAGGGGTTTCTTTTGGCAAGTCTGTCTTGAAGTAAATAGGTAAATTTAGTAAAAATCATGCTTGCTCTTTAGATCCTTGAAACAGTAATTTGCAACTGCTTTGTGTGCACTGTAGCTTAATGTTTATATATGGGCTATGCTGACACCTTTTCAGGAAGAACCGAAATGTCTAAAACCAGCCAAATGCAGTATGTCAGCTTTTGAGGGGTTCTGCCACCCGTCAACAAGATACAGCAGTAAGGAACTCATGGACATGTGTGGAGAAGTTGCAGGTGCCCAGTGCCGTGAAAAAGAAAGCCTGTGATGTATGAGGGAATTAACGAGCAAAGCTCAAATAGTCCCTCACTCCAATTATCACTAGCACACAAAACATCTGCTGGTGTGATGCCTTGGTTTACAAAACACAGAGGAGAAAGATAACTAAGTCACATTTCCCCAGCAGATACACTCTCCTTATGGTCTTTCAAATTTTGTATTTATGAAATATTTAAATTTTAATCATGGAGAAAACAAAGGAAGTAGGTTAAAGAAGGAGTTACTGAATTTAAAGGAGTGGAATCATTAGTTCAAATGTTTGAATTTTGTCCCACTGATTTGTAGGAAATAATGGCAAAATGAAAGTAGCAGACAAATTATTTCTGACGCTCTTTAACACAAAACTATGAGAGAGTGTTGGCTGATGCAGACCAAGCCTTATATTCTTACAACTCCACCTGTATTTAGGATTCAAAATTGGAGTTCTGACTGTCTGTCTTTGCTATGTTCTACTATATTTGAGTTAAGAATAAAGATAGCTATGATAATTTGAGGTTACTTGATGGGCACTAGACATTATATTTTAATCACATTCTCAAGAGGCGCAGAGCATGTTAGAAAATATCATTAGTTTTATCATTCAGCTGTGGTTTGAGACAATCACTAAGCAATCACAAAAGGGAGAAATGTCTTAAATAGTCTGGAAGTGGGATGAACTAGGAATAGTAATACAATTGAACAGTTTTATTTAGTTTAGTGCTCTGGTTTTTTGGGAGAGCTAGATGGAGAGTATTCAGGATAGCTCTTTATTTAAGGAACAGAGCACACACCATAAATTAGAAAGTATAAATATTTAAAGTTTTGTTGAAAGTGTACACAAGCAATCTATTACGGCTGAACTCCTTTTTCTAGGCAATGGCTACAATAGATGTCCTTAAAAGTGATCACTTTATATAATACTGGCCAAAGACCAAGAGAAACTTCGTTTCCATAATGGTGCACAAGAGAATTCTTTATTTTGAAGTGCTACATGGAATGTCTAAATTAAGTCATAGGAGCAAAAAAATTTATGGTAGCCAGAACCTTTCCTTGGGCATATACTTCATGGCATCAGTCTGTAAATCATATTGGAGTTCAGAGCTGTTCACCAATTACTAACTCAAATTATCAACTGCTTCAAAGCTGTCAAGCCCAATGCCAGCTCTTTTCAGAACTGCACTCTTGACCACAAGTTTAGATGTGCTTTTAGGGTTATAATGAAGAGAAAGCCAAAAAAAAAAAAAAAAAAAAGTTCATAGCCAAGTAGCAGGAATTTCAAACAGTTCCCAATTTGGAAATGGTTGAGAGTAGACCAAGAATACAGTCAAAAGCATGTATTTTCAGGAAAGTATAGTTCAGTCAGTCTACATAAAACCCCCAAAACCTAAGGAATAGCAAAGGATAAAGGCAAGAGGGGAAGATCGGCACAGAAGTTTTTTCTCTCTCCAAAGTGGTTACAGATTGAATTTTGGAATTAAAGTCACAGCCTGTCTACCATGTATTTTCACCTATGTAAGATCTTTAAGTCATAAGCACCACTTTACAGTTCCTCTTATTTTGTCTCTCCACTGTCTGTGAACTTGTTCCCGGGGACTTGAGCAGACTATAACTGTCCCGAGAAGCGCGAGCACCGGGCAGGTTTCACCTTAATGTTTTAACTATAAAAAGCTTCCTTTTTTGGAAGGATGTGGTCTGGGGTGATGTATCATCTCTGTGTGGAACTCTGCTGGGGGGAAGCAGTTAACACTCATCTCCGGAAGCGAAGGGGAATGTCCTCACTTGTTGCCCTCCTGGTGGGACCTGAGTGGGTCCCGTCGCTGTCCAATGTACCGACCCCTCCGCGGGGCTCCTGGCTCAGCACCTCCCGGTCAGCTCTGCCCAGGGACGGCCGCATCCTGCCTGGAAACCCAGACTCTCACTGCTCTCTGAAGACAGCAATCAGGTTTCTAGAGAATGTGCTATTTTATATTTGTATATCCCACCTTTCTCTGCTTTGCCAGTAAAGCAATGCTGCCTATTTTTCAACGGACGAACAGCAGTGGCAGTTAAAATTTTTCTGAGTTTATTTTTACGAAGTTAAAGCTGCTTAAACCACTTTTGTTGGAGGCTAAGCAGATACTGAGCAACTGAAATTCAACTTTTGTTCTTATTGAACTAAAAAGCAAAACAGGGAAGAAAAACTTGGGTGTATACCTAGTTTTAAGTTGCTCAAACAAGCAAAAAGACAGATGAAATATGACATGTCTTTCTCCTTCACAATATAAACTACTTCACAATATAAACTTACTTAGTCACTCTTCAAATTTCCTGGATTCAGAATCTTAGTCATTTTTACAAGGTAATGAGATCTGACTGATCAAAACATTTAGTCTCTCTGCTAAAATATGCAACAGAAACGGCTGTCAGTAAAACTCAGATGTGAACAGATAAAATGTACATCTGTAGCACAAGCCTCTGGCTGTCTCTCGGGATACGTATCGATATATCGAAGAGCCTTTTGTGCAAAGGAAATAGTTCTTCCCATAGTAAGTCTTAGAAAAGAAAATAATTTCAACTGACGGTGTGCAGTATAAAATTCACGTCTTGTTTCTGTAGATGAGCGGTTACTAGAATGTCAAATTTCACTCTTTAACAGGGTTGGTTTAAATTTAAACTCATGATTAAGGCCTGAATTTCTCTTTTAAAATTTTACCTTTTTGTAACAGTCCTAAATTAATGAAACGTGTTAAAATATTTAATCTTTTATAATTTTCCCTTGGTTTTTTTTATAAATAATTCAAAGAGAATGGTACTAATTATTATTCCTTTTGATTTGAAAGCATGCAATAAAAGTCATAAATCTTATTTAAATTTTAAGTTAAGATTCACCGGTACATTTGGGGTAATTTCAGCTGCTCTGTAATAGCATAAAACGCTCAGAGCATACTGGCACAGCTTTGTATTGCCAGGCAACAAAACAGCCGAATGCGCCTCCCAAATTTCATCTTCTTCCTGCTTCTCTAAGCATTCCCTTCCACAACATCACCTGCAAACTAACCATACTCTTGTTCTCTCATGCGTTTCCTACTGTTTTCTTCCTTCAATTCTTGATGTTTCATTTTCCCTGGAATCTGAAGAATACATTCCAATAGAACTAATTTTTTAAAAAAAAAAAAACCAAAATATTTTCCTGCCTTCATTTCTTAGATAGGATCAAAACCTTCGGCTGCTTGAGCAAAGATACTATTGTTCCATTTGTTTGCTGTCCACCCATTTTGAAAGAAAGGAAATTCCCCGAGGACATGCACTGGGCCTCATTCAAATTCTGAGGATAGGCATAGGGGGCCTTTTAGAAAGAGGACAGCTGGGACCAGAGAGCTTTTGTACAAGACTTTAGTGGGGTTTGTGGAAAAATTTCAAAAGTACTGAAACTCGTGCTACTGAATTCATTTAGAGATAAATAAATAGCTAAGATAAATCACTATTTTGTTTTAATGAGCCATTAAAAAAATCTACTTTAACAAATAATCTAAAATCCAAGAAGTATTATTTTAAAAAGATTCATTTTGCAGGCAAAAATTAGGTGCAATGATTTTGAAGACATCCCATAATCGTTTTCACATATATCAAGGAAGTTTCACACCTGTCAGCAGAGTTAATCTCAATTCATCCTTTGCTTAAGAAATGTAACGCCTGTCTCCTTAATTAGACAGGTTTGAGCTGGTTCTGCTGACACCATTTAAAACCCACACACTCAATATAATTTTTAATCAAAATATATGTCATAGGTCTTATTGGAATCTCTACGAATTCCATGTTAATCTTCTCACAGAGCAGGCATATAAAATGAGTTACCTGAATTGCTTCCTAGCACAACCTGGTTCTCTCAAAGCATAGCTACACAGGCTTCTTGTAAATATTAAAATTCAGAGCTGAGTCTTACCTCTAGTTTTGCATCTATTGGCCTTGAAGTACTGTTCAATTACACTACAACATGGCCTCTTTAGTTAATAAATTTTCTTTAGAACTTTAAGACTCATCATGTAGTTTTACTCAATTAAAACAGTGCAGGAATGTGGAAAGATAAAAGTCTTGAAAAATGAGGAAATACAAATAGAGCATCCCACCTGGTCAGTTCTTGAATTATTATTCATCTCATTTGCACAAATCCACACAAAAGGTGAAATGGATGAAATATTCCCAGGGTAACTACTGTTTTGTACTGCTAGATAGCAGCAGCATTAAACTTTAACAAACGATCAGCGGAACACACTACATTTCCATGTATGTATAGCAACTGAGACCCAAAAAAAGGGTCTCAGTGAAAAATATTTCACAAGGAAGTGAACTATTACCTTTATGCTGAAACTTAATCTGTCTCTAATGATAAAATAATAATTATTTTCAAGAAAGCATGCTGAAAGAATTACTGGTTCAAAAAACCAAACAATAATTTTCTTTAAAGATGTTGATGATGGCTATCAATGCCCCAGTAAAGAGGAATGCTCCTCCCCTTGTCCCCCCCCACCAAAAAAAGAAAGAAAAAAAAAAAGACGGCACGATTTCAGCCATGAATTAAAATTAAATAAAACCTTTAAGAAATGCAGAACAGAATGTTTACAGGCCACGGTTGTCTGCTCTTTATGGCACTAAATGAATTTCAAACATTAAAAAGGTGAATATTCAACAACTGGCAAGATATATGGGATAACACTATGTAGACATCTGGATATCATTATAGGTAACATTTTCAAAAGGGCCTAACTCACTAAAGTACTTCAAAGATGGCATTTGTGTTTATAATTCTACCTTTATCTATTGAGGTCTGTATGTTAGGAACAAGTCATTAAGAAAATGAAGCACTGTATGTAACTGTCTGACCACATAATGATCTACATGGTGAGCTATGCAATATACTCTTAGGTGTATATGTTAAGAAATAAAATTGTAGTCCAAATAAGCCCAGCTGTCCAACTACCCTAAAAGGAACCAAACCCTTGATTTAATGTGTTGGATGTTTTTATTGTATAGTAGCGTAGAACAATAAATATGAAAGTTCAGTAATATCTCATATATTAAAAAGACAGAATTGAAAGTTATCGTGCTCAATCAGTAATTTTAAGTAAAATAACAAAATCTTCCACGCCCAAAGAAATAAAACACCCAATCCACTAGAACTAGAAAAAACCAGGAGAAAATGTTACCCTTTAAGAGCTGTTATCGAAGTCATCTCATTCTAGCAGCTTTTCATTATTCACATTACTTATCCCGTGGGCATCCGATATGTGTCTGAAGTCTTTTTTACTGTCATTTGAGAAACTAGTATAGCCTGTGCAGGTGTTTCCTGGATGGCAAGAAGTACCCTCTGTGATAGTCAAGATCACCCTGAAAATGATTTAAATTTCTCTGCTGCTAAGTTGTGACAGAAGTGAAAGCAAACCACTTAATAGGGCCTGTCTTTTGCAACCACAGAGAAAGAACATTCAACTGCACATTTTCTTGAGTTGCCAAGAGAGTTTGGCAATGAAAAAGTACAAAGTGGGGAAGAACAAGGAAAAAGTGGAAACTGGGAAAGCCTGACTTCTGGCAGCGGAGAAGAGAAACTGCTTCATATGATGGGCTGAGATCCAGGGAAAGCTGAGGCTGGTTTGAGCCCTGTGAAAGAGAGGGAGGTATACAAACAGCAATACTGAGCTTCACTGCTGCACCGTGACTGCCCAATGCCTCTAACTGATCGTCCTCAGTAAGTGCAAGCCGGGGAGAGAAAACTCTTGAAGAAAATGCTTGGAAATGTCTGCAGAGAGGTAAAACACCGAGAAAAGGAACCCACCACTTTCTGCTCAGTTTGTTCACTTGGTAGCCCCCCAAAAGAGTTACTATCTATTCAGGCCGCAACAGATCCCAAATATTAACGTGTGACACTTCTATGAATTAATGCCATAACTGAACACAGCTCTACAGAAATAATCCCCAAGTGTCACTCAGAAATAATTGAATTGTATCCTTTTCCTGGTGGATAACAGTAACACACACACACAAAAAGAAAAAAGAAAGCAATTTAATTGGATTAAGGATTCACATGGAGGTCAAGGACAATAATTTGGAGTGTCCAATATAGTATCCTGCACCCAACAGAGGGGAGTGCAACACACATGCACGCAGAGAAAGAAACAGGGGCCACATGATTAAATGGTGGGTAAAAAGTTGGTTAAGAGGTAATTAAAAGATGGTTAGAAATTTTGTTTCTTAGCATGTTCATGAGACAAAGGATGCCTCAAAAGCTTCTATTTAACTGCATATTAAAACAACCCATAACTAAAATGGTAGCTGCTAAGTATTTAAAGCATTTTAAAAAGCTATTATGTGAAATGAGCACAAAATACATACTGTATAACTGCTGCCGGATATTGCTTTCTTTCCTCCCAAGCTGTGATGGGAAGCCTGAAAAGAGCAATACGGGAAGGCTCCCCTGATAGCTGGTGTCCCAAGAGCCACACTTGTAGTAACTAATGATCCAGTGCTGCAGCCTGTACATGCACTCTTACGAAAATTATCTTAAGTTTTATGTATGAAGGACTCAAGTATGAGTGACAGGCTAAAACAGGAAGAGCGTTAATAGCTGCAAATAGGCCAGTTGAGGAATATTGAGAAATCCTGATAGGAAAATCACAAGAGTATTAAATAAAGGGTAATTTGTGGTTCACATGTAACAATAATAGTATATTGTACAGAGTATTGGATAGTACAGATGATCCTAACCAAGTTATTTCCTCAGGGAAACATAAATCTAGTAAGGGATAAATTAGTGCTGCGAAGGCAGCTTTTCATATAAAACTGAAGGCCCAGTTGCTACTATTCACATAACATGAATAACACACTTTTAATTTTACACACTGTATTATTAATATTGCATGTTGTCATGGGTTTATGCATAAGACACTAACTTTGCACAGGTATCTAAAGGAGAAACAGAAGCCTTGACCTGAAAAGCTGTCATAAAACTTATTGGGGAGCACTGCTTTTAGTGGAAGCTGTGGAAAAGCATTTACCATCAGGAAAACAATCAGTAAGTCAGCACAGAAAGGACATTCATAAGTGCCCTCTGCAAAGTGAGTAACTCTGCAAACAAGGCAGACAATAAACTCAACAAACCAACGTAAGATGTTGGACAGTTTTTTCACAGTACATTATCAACTCTAAATATAACAATTTTCCATATTTTTTAAGTTAGAAAGTAACATGATTTTTTAATTATACAATGATCTATGCATAAATCTGGCTGAAATGGGCTTGGGAAGGGGCCAAATAGATGAGCATTGACAACAGCAGCATTAGCAGTCAAGGTGATCATTACGAAGCTTTTGTACTTTGTGTGTAGAGAAGATTAAAAATATTAGGACACAGCCCTTCAGCAAAAGATAAAAATCAAAGAAAAATGCAGGAGTTCAAATCTCTGAAGGGTCTTGATTACCCTGTAAATGTACTTACACAACTATATGACCAAATAAGTTATGGTGGATATACAGTAATTACATAATTAGGGCAATAAGAAGCCTAGCACACTTAGTCTGCATGAGCAAAAATTGACAACCAGGATATAGCAGAAAAAACTCGATGTAGAAACGGAAAATGTATTTTGTTACTATAAGTATCCTCATCATAAAGAATGTCAAACTATAAAACTATCACTATTAATCTGAACTCTGTTACAAGAAGTTCTCAGTGAAAAAGCTTTCCCTATCTCTCACACCAGATGCAGCAAGTAGGGAGGTCAAGGCATCTAGATGATCCCAGGAAGCACGAATGCCAGATTCCTACACATGAAAGCAAATGAAGAATACCATTTCCAATTAGGAAAATGGGAAAGGAAAGCGATTGGAAGAAAGAGAACATTTTCTTTCAAGCTATCAAAGCAGGCATTCACAGTAAACAGGGGTGAAAAAAATAAGCACAAAGGCATCTAGTGTTATACCAGGTGGTATAGTTTCTGTAGCTCTAGAGTTAGAGATGTATTCCATTAAGAGGAGAGAGTCTATGCATTAATTGGGAAGTCATGCACATAATGAATGCACGATGACATTTTGATGCTTCACTTGTCTTCTCCCCTGCCAATCCATCTCTCTGGTTTGCAATCTGCCTTTATTCACAATGTGTTAATCTTTGGGGTGAGGATATAAATACATTTCAGCTCTTCTTGTATGAGATCATTCAGAAACAGGTACTTGCTTAAGCACTGCAAAGACTCTCCCTGGAGTGAACAAACACTGCAGTTTACAGAGACTGCTGAAAACAGAGTTTATCTAGCAGCTAGTTCTCTATGAAACACTCTTTTAATGACTTTCTCCTATATTTACTATCTAATTTGCATGTGTATATCCCTTATTATCTAAATGCCTCATAATCTCAAATGTGCTTAACCTAACAAATCCCTAATGTAGTTCAGGAGCATTAGGGAAGTTTTCTATAGATAAGCAGGGATGATGGCAATTCATGTTGTCTAACTTAAGCACTGGGGCTAGAAGGTTAATCTTCTCTTTTCTACAGAGTGAAAGGAAGGAGAGGGAGCCTCTGAATTGCTAATCAGCAGCCACCCTGGACATGTTCAAGCACAGGCTCTTTCCTAAACTGTGGAAAGCATGTACTGATGTTCAGTACTATGTATTGCTGTCTCTTGGGTTGATCAAGCCAGATAAATGCAGCATTACACCTCTGACTCCCATAAACTCATTGCCTGAGGTCCCTTTCCTCATGCTATTTTGCTGCTTTTGCTGCCAAGGAAGGCTCCCACTGGGTGGAGAAATTTCTTTTCCCATTTACTGTTTTTCCAGAAGGCAACCAGAATATTAAGCAGGTAATTTTACAGGACAGGAAAAAAAAAATTAAGTGTTGAATCTGACTGTAATTAACAGTGATCATGCCAGTTTTAAGATCACGAATGTAATTTTATAATAATAATTTTATAATAATGAATTTCACATCCTGCCAAGGCTGGGAATAACTGTAATTTAACAGATGCATCCAAAATATATATACCAAACTAATCTCTACAAACATAGCATATGCATGTTCTTAATATATCTAGTGAGCAAGCATGTAAATGCACACAGAATCACGTATTTACTATTATATACACATAAACTCATATATTCATCAATATAAACAAATGGACTCTATCTAGTCTGTGTAAAATTTCCTTATAATTTCCTTTTGACTAAAATTCGTATCTGCTGGGAAGGGGTTAGCGAGGTTACAGGTAACAGCCTGACTCACAAGCAATGCTTCATTTATTAATCTTCAGAAGAGTGCACAGACAATCTTGTCTTTCCTGTAGCAGACCAGGAATTGCACTCTTAGATCACAAACCCACAGGCCCCTTTCAGTATCTCAGAGCAATGGGGCTGGGACACAGTCTGCTCCAACCAAAGAATCACTCGGGGAGAATGTACACAGATTTAAATGATATGTAGACTACTGACACTTATGGTAACGCTTCCTTGTTCCCAGGGCTTTGAAGATGTGAATCGCAGTGCAACTGGCTAGCAGATGCACTGTAAAATATTATTATTGTATTCTGCTATAGGGTATCTGCACATTACTATAAGCATTTTGTTTCTTCTATGATATGTATTTGCAGAGCTTATTTTGCAAAAACGAAAGCAAGTGATATTACCATATCACAGAAATTAGCTTTCCTGTTGTTATCTCATGTTAATTGAGGTCTGCTTCCGTTGCCAAGCAAGGTTTAGTAGGCTTTCTTGATTTATAAATCAAGGGTGTTTGTTTCACTAAAACTGGTGTATAATTGCTTGTCAGCAGTCACCTTTGCTTTAAGAAAGGAGTGAAAGAAATCAAAGGAAATGTAGAATATTGCTGGAAACTGTCTTTGAACAACAAATACAACTGTGTGAATAGCTGATCAGGTCCCAAAGAGGAAAAAATCCCAAGCATACAGGGAAGGATTTTGATATAAAAATATTTAGATGTTTTCATGCTGAAAATACAAACTACAAACTTTTCATTTTGCATTCAATGAAATTAAATCTTCAACCTCAAAACTTTGTGTCTATCTGGCCCTTTCAGACAAAAGCACTGCAATGGAGAGGGTATTTAGGCTCTTCACATGGAAATGAGGGCAATTCATGCTACAAGCCTTTATCAACACTTCTGTGTTCAGAATATTCAGCTTGTGCTCTGCCTAACAAGATACAATCCCCTCTGCTGTGCACTGGGAGAATGGCCCAAGCACTCTGACATGGGGTGATTTGGATTAGGTAGTCCAGAATCTCTGAATCTACTGTTCCTCTACAAGTAGAATATTTAGAGGCCAAAGGAAGAGAGTAAGGGAAATGATACAGGCATGGGTGTAAGTGGATCACTTCCCTCTGGAATCACATGACATTATTTAGCAATTGCAACTTCCGGATGTTTGGAAGGAGGAATACACTATTTACAAAAAAAGATGTATTTCCACACCGCTGGGCCACACAGCTGAACAGAATGTACCTGTCCTTTAAACTCTTGTTCTGGAAATACATTTATGGTTAACTAATAAGTTTCTTTTGCATTTGCTGCAGCACAGCAAATGTCAAATGGTGCACACAAAACTTGAGAGAATGGGCTGAACACAACGGAGAATCCAGAAAAACTAACAAATTATTGGTAATTTCTCTTGTGCGTTTGAGACGCACAGTGCACTGAGAGCAGCACTGCCCAGCTCCCAGCTGTCATCAGTGCTGTGCAGAGGCTGCACGCTCCAGCAGCCTCTCTCCATACACAAAACCTGTGACAGCAATTATCACAAGTGCTAAGCAATCCACATCTAATCCTCCCTCAGTCCTTGGCCTTGATCTCCAAAGCAAGACTATAATTGCCCATTTCCTCATCATGCAACTGCAACTATACCAGAGGAACATCATCAGTCAGAACTCAAGCAGTACCCGTTCGGTGCAGTAACGTACGGGTTGTACACTGTATAAACTTTGAGTCATTAAACTGCTTGTCAGAATAAAGCCAACTGGTCTTATGGCTCACAGACTTCTGAGCAGAGAAGTCAAGATTGACACTCAGAGAGATGCAATTCCATTGCATTTTTTTATTGTGTTGGACTGGCTATAAAGTGAAAACTGTACTAATTGAGAATGAGCCATGAATCTACACCTCATTTCTCAGTAAAGATCTTTCCTAATTTTCTCTCTGAAGTTTTCACTGGGTCTCAATCTTGAATTTAAATTCTATAGCCCCATCATCACTTTTTTTCCTGTTTTCTTCTTCTAGTTTTGAGGTTTTTTTCATTGCTTTCACTTTAAATATTACTCTTCTTATTACACCATTTTTGGGATGGTTATGAATGATCTTTCATACATCTCTGGAACTTATGCATCGTATCTTTCATCTGATAGAAGACTTCGGAACACATTTGACACATACAATCAAGTTCACAGACATGAAGACCATGTCATGTCAGCTCCTTAAAATCTACTGCCTTCAGGCCTCTTCTTCAAACGTGTCTTCAATCTGAAAGAAACACTACTCCTACAAGTACTTGTAGATACTCCTTGCAATTTAATAGCAGAAGGTGATGGCAAAGAGGAAAAGGGAGGTAATAAGACGTGTAAGTAAAGAAAGTCTATGTAAAGAGTATTAGAAAGAAATTATATACTGTGCAAATCTCAATACGAGATGGAGAAGGACAAGCAGAAGAGTGGGTAAAACTGAAGAAATGGGAAAGTGGAAAAATAGACGAAAAGCAAAAAAAAAGAGAAAACACCTCCTACCATTATCAGTGGGGTATGGTATACCTGATAACCCATTTCTCTTTAATGTCTTCTTTCATTTCTATAAACCATGGGCCATCCTGGAGAGCTGTAAAGTTGGTAAGAATGAACCAAGACTGAGATTTCCTGTCCCATACTCAGTAGTTTTGAAAAGGGAAATTTTCTATCAGATGACAATCAAAAGTCTGATTTTTCTTTCATTTGTTTAGGGGGAGGAAAAAAACCCTGAAAATTTGGAACTTTCACCATCCTCACATTTTCCTATGAATGATCTCTGGACACAGTACTCAGTTGGAGAAGTCAATGTTACAAAGACTTTAAGACTTTGCCGTGACCACCTTCAAGCGAGGCTCTGTATGTAACCATGTCTGGATTAGGCTTCTCCTTCCCGGACACATCCACTTACTCCACACAAAGCTTACAAA
The DNA here is from genome assembly GCA_013400055.1 of Nycticryphes semicollaris. NCBI lineage: Eukaryota > Metazoa > Chordata > Aves > Charadriiformes > Rostratulidae > Nycticryphes > Nycticryphes semicollaris. Next base: position 271,722 of record VXBJ01005137.1, read on the forward strand.
TCTCTAGGACTCCACAAAAGAGATCATTTACAGCTATACTATAGTGTATGTGCTTAGTCACACTCCACAATCTCTTGGTAAGAACCTCCTTCCAAACAATGGCTCAGCAATAGGAAATCTACTGAGTCACTAGCGTCAAGCCTATATACGATCATCACCCACAACTACCATATTATGCAACTACTGCAATTATATGCAATTACTGTCAGAAAATGCTGATTTGTTAGAAATGAGTCACAGCAGAAATTTAATGAAAAGTAATCTTTCCAGGGAACATCTTTCCCCACTATTCTGCTACTGACCAAGGAGGGCTGCCAGACCTTTGAAAGCTGCACCCACGAAACAGGGGAAGTACATACTGAAACGTGGCCAAGATGCTGGTTTCCCTGTCACCACGGATTGGAGTGCACTTTCTCTCCCTTCTGAATGCACAGGGTTTTCTTCCCCAGCCAAGCTC
>VXBJ01005137.1:272727-530430 GCA_013400055.1 Nycticryphes semicollaris
TCCCTGTCACCACGGATGGGAGTGCACTTTCTCTCCCTTCTGAATGCACAGGGTTTTCTTCCCCAGCCAAGCTCAGTACTCTTAAACTGCTGGGAAAGATACTGCATCTCAAAATAACATTCTCTCTTAGCAGAAATTTGTGTTGCTTCTAAAAACAACACACACTCGCGCCCTCTCCCCCCCCNACTAATAGAAGCAACCTGCATCATCAATGCGCACTGCAATGGGCACCACTACCTGAAAGTGCAGTATGATTTTCATTAGTGACTTGGCTTTGCAGACTGATTCTGCACAAAGACATAAGCACGGTCTTAACAAATGCCTTGCAGATACAAAGCTGTGTGCATACTACAATCTTTGCACTGACTTCATTTCTCTGTTCATTAAGGAACATATTTTTTCCCCATTTCATGCATTTTAAAGCATCTCCCTAATGAGTTTACATACGAAGCACTAATATTTCTTTTAACATTTTTCCATTAGCTGCGTCAAACTGAATCTCGTCTCATTTGTCATGTTGCACTGAAGGTCTGATAATTAACAAATATGTTGCTGCTGTTGCTTAATGATGAATGCAGTTGTATAAGAGCATGTGGTTCTGCCTTTGTGGCAGTTCTTTTTTTAACCTGACTGACTTAGAGCAATGAACATGTTTATAAGACACTATACAAAGCACTATATTTGAAGTGTGTGTACACACCACCATACTTTTCATCTATACTATACAAACACATCTATATATATACAAACACAGACTATGCATAATTTGGCTTATGTTTTATAATGTATTTTCATAGAGTACTATACTAGCTCATGAAAAGGTGAAGGAGAGTCAAGAGCTTGTTGATGCCCTGTTGATCACTTAGATTTAGCGTGCAAAACACTTGCCTTTGAAAAATCACAATTGTTTTCCTAGCAGGGACTTCTCTTGTTAGGTTTAAATACTGCATAGTCCAAGCTAAGCATCCTGACACAAAATGTTGGCAGTCCCTGGCCTCTTCAAATTTTACACGTAATTTCTCAAACCTTATTTTCTTCAGAAATAATAATGTAAACAACCCCAATTAGTTTCATGTTCTTTTTTCTCCCAAACGCTTGCTACCTTATAGCTTGCTAGCCACCTGTGCAAGCTTTAGGAAATTTTTGCTGTGGAAAGCAATAAATGTTGACCCAAAGTGAGTGCAGGAGTGGGTCACAAGGGGGCAAGTTACTGAGTGATGCTCTGGCACCTTGCTTTCAACCTAACATGCTCTACAGTTGAGCAGAGAATGGGATAGTGCAGATGAAAATGGTTTGAGAGGTTACAGAAACAGATAAGGGGCCTTTTAATGTTACACTGGTCACTCCAGGTTGATATTTTCCTGTCATCCGTATGTACCTGCAGGACACAAAGGAGCATCTTCTGCAGAAACAATGTGCTGTCTCTAGGATGCTGTCAACCTGACCTTGGCTTTGCAGAAAGAAGCCGTTATTCATTTTTCACATCTTTTTCCCATTTTTTTTAAATTCAATCTATGGTGAAATACGCTGTGTTCTTCTCTGCATAAGAAGTTCACTTGTTTTGAGAAGGATTACTCACAAATGATAAAATCAGAAGTTAGGTCTTCTGCAGTGTTTTATGTTACAAAGGGAGAAAAGATAATTTTTAATTTCTTGATGTTTATTACACAGCTGACCTTTTTAATGGCAATTTACTGCTTCCTTTTTCTCCCTTTAATTGAACTGGTTTCTAACTCAAATCATGCATCTAAAAGAATTCCAGTAACAGTACAGTACTGTAAAATCAGTTACTGTATAAATGCAAGTCATTTTCTTGCTTTTAACAGGTGGGTTTGGTTGCACATTGTGATGGCATTCTCAAACAAGAGCCCTAACTGCAAGAAAACATGGTCTGTTTTGTCTTTCTTGTAGATCATCATCACAGCAATCAGTTATGAATTAGGGACACACATAGTTTTATCTGCCTAGAGGGTAAAAAAACAAGGCATTTATTCCTTATTATTCATACTCAGTTGGGCTAATCTGTCCTCCCATCCCATACCTCCATGATATTATGGAAGTCAACAAGGGTGGGAAAGGCATGCAGCTTGCCCAGGAGGAGCACTATGGCCCTGTGCTGCTGGGATGATGGCGAATCTTGATGCCTGTCTGAAAGCTGAAAGAAGTCTCTCAAACAGGCATGTCTGTATTATCCCAAGACTGGACTGGTTTGGGCACAGCTGTACTTTCTACTGAGGAGAACAGGGAATGTGGGGGATGCTGCCTCTGAATTGGCGTACATGGAGTTACCTTTGCTTGGTCTCCAGCCAAGTGGGAATTTCTGGGTGGTGGGGACGTCTCTCAGAGTTGGGCTGCACCACATGAAGCTGGACAATAACATGAAGCAGCTGGGAGTGCAGGACAGTCTGAGCTGTGCTTTGAATTTCTTCTTTCTTACACGTATCGGGAAGCCTAAGTAAATAATTAACTACAGTGGGCTGAGACATGAACCGCGTGCTTATCTGAGATTCCTTTGTGCAAATGACATAAAAAAACTAATGAGTGAGGTTTCCTTTTTTTTCCCAGAAGAATTCTCAATTTGGTCCATTTTTTCCCCCCACAGATGGTAGCTGGATTCTGAAATTATTTTTCTCAAAAAAAACCCTCACAGTTCGTATTTATTAGCATGCTATCTAGGAAAATCTCACTAACCTTCACAAATCAAATCTGCCTGCTGTATGATCTCCATTATTGACGACACTCTTGCCTTCTCTCGTATCAGTTTAAATCACCAGTGACTCTGCTAGCTGCATAATGTTCCTTTTGATTTACACTACTACAAACTGAAAAAAAGTCTGCCCTTTAAAATAATTTATTTTCCATTTATTTTGCAGCTCCTGCCCAAACCCAAGATTTCCTCTGATTTCTGGTAATATGATCCACGTAAAAAAAATACCACACTCTATCAATAAACTCCAATCCAAATTTCTCAGATTTTCCCTCATGTCCTATTCATTACAATATTTCTTTATGTTTATAGTCTTCCTAGAAAAGGTTTGTGACATTTTTATTTAAAGGAATTGACATTGGAATTCATTAAAATAGATTTTAAAAGCATCTTGCATATTCACACTGGAAATGTGATGCTGTTGATTTGTAAGTTAGTGTTCCAAGACGTATGTGTAAGGTCAACACTGGATGATATTTAATTAACACAATAAATATCACCTCAAGTTGTTACATGTAGCTTTTGTGACTCGATATCCCTTTCTCACTCTGTAATAGTTATTCTGATGGAAAAATAAACAATCATTAAAAATGTGGATTTGTGAAGAAAAAATGTAAACAAGCAAGGTCTTAATCGAAAATGATCCTTTGAGCATCTTGTTATTCAGACTGAAGTCTTTTGATCTCAGGCCTAGTGATGAGCTAGCCACTTCACTGAACTTAAGGGAGGTTTATTGGTATAAAACTGGCATAGAATAAAGGTCATACAATGGCATAGGATAAAGGTCCTGTTCATTTTAACAAGCTAAGGGAGATAATTTACTGCTCAGTTCATAGGCTGAAAGTGCATTCTGCAGTGTTTATCCATGGAGAAAAAAACAAAAGGGACAACTCTAGCTTCCCCCAAAAATATGCTGCAACTGGGGATTGCTTAGCAGTTGCACTAATTTAACGTTTAAACATTTAAAGAAACATCAGGGCTTAAGCTACTCAAAGCTTATTAGATAATTAGGCTGCTTGTCACTTAGGACTTGATGTTGAGAGGTGCTGAGCAAAGTGCCAAGATCCTTAAGTGAATAGTTCCTGAAAACTGCATCCTTCAGTTTAAAAGTAAGCTGTAGTCCAGAAGCGGGAAGATGCCAGACCAAGTCACAGGGAGATTTGGAAATCTCAGTCAAGAACTTTTTTGTTTTGTTTTTAAGATATTCCTTTTAAATATTTGCTGTTCACTGAGGCTAAGAAAATTTCATTCATTTCTCCATGCTGTTGCCCATTTAATGAGGCAGCGAAGTATTTTATTATTCCCCTCTGATGACTATGCAAGCACAAAAAGGCAAAGCTGAACAGTGAAACAAAGAGTAAATTATTTCAATCCTCTTAATTCTCCGCTTTTTTGGCAGATAATGCTGTAAGTCATTTTATCTTAGCAGCCACAGATTCAAGAGCGATTTCTTTTTTAAACTTCGGAAATATTTAAATTGAATGAACTAACAGAAGAAATAATTTTTATCTAAATAGGGAGAAAATAAAAGCAGAACTTTTCAAATATTACAGTGGCTATAGACACATTTTTTCATGTGTTTCTGCAATGAGCATGAATCCTGCTTTAGGAGGACAACTTTTCCCCATTCGATGCAAATCCATGCAATGCAAAATCCCATGAAACTCAGTAAACTAAAATAACCTTTTCCTCCAAACTCCTTCCCTGAAATTCTTGAACAGTTGCCGATGGTTGAACTGGAATGCATTTGGAAGGGTTTGAATTGAGTGCAGTTAGTCCAAAAGACAGTTTGGCTTCCTACTGAGGTGTAAAGGATAAAAAAGGGATTGTGGTGGACAGTACATTGTTATTGTGAATTATGCAGCGAGTTGAAAGGGCACTGCAATAGTCATCAAAGTTCCTAAGAGCTCCTCTTTTCCAGATGAGCTAATAGAGTGGCTCTGAGCTCTGAGGTTAACGGAAATCAAATTTAATAGTGCTGTAAAATACATTTGCTGTATTTGAATTCTTTCTAAAGTTACAACAATGATTCTGTTGACCCTATTGTCAGTAACAACTCCATTTAACTCAACATTATCTGCATGAAGATGACCACAAAGTTCTACCTAAAGCACATATGACAAGCTGTAAGCTTCACAAAGATTGATGTATCTTTTCATATTCTAAGAAATCAGAAAGCATTGATCAGAAATCTAGGAAACCATTCATTGGGATTTTCAAATATCTTCACTTGAATAACACTCAGAAGGAAGGAGTCATTGTCCAGCACTGTTTCATTAACAGGCATACATGATGAGTGATTGCTTGTAAAAGCAGCTTTCCCTGAGAAGGAAAACCTTGGAGGTCCTCACCAGTCCTATGTGTAATGGAAAGATGACACTGGAGTTATGTGAGCTTTACCATTGTATACGATCAGTGTTCCATGAATTTGTTCTGTAACCTGCATCTGTACCATTTGATGTCCCTATAATTTTTTTCAGATGCAGTGCTAATATTAATTATTGATTGGATGTAGAAGTGTCAACTTCCACTGAGTACAATTAATAGTGCATGTCAAACTGTGAGATAATGAATGTGCATTCTTTGAAAGTGAGTTAGAATGCATCAGATGCTTTTACTTTCCATTATCAAGAACTGATTTGTAATCTTAAGAAATTGTTTTCATTATACTTTTCGCGGGGAAAAAATAATTTTATACCTTAAGGCTGTATTCTCTTCATTCATTTGTAAGACCACAGAGATGCAACACTAAGAGGAAAGTGTGGTGCCTCTGTAATCTCTTGCACTTTTTCCCCCAGATAAAGCCTCACCCTGGATAAGGCCATTTTCCACTTTTCTACAGGAGCTCATATAATCTGGCAGGTCTTGGCTAAGATGTGGTTGTGAACAGTAGAGCAGGTGTGAGCAGAAACATGAACATGGGCAACAAAATCAGGAACCACACGAGTTACATCTTCCTTGACAGCTGGGGCTGTATGAGTATGGTCCACTGAAGCCAAAAGAGTCCAGGTAACTCGTCTGGGAGCAGGAGCTGACTGCAAGAGCACAGGAGTCTCTCAGCTGTTATATTGAGATTTAAGTGTAACTCTGACCCATGAGCATGAATAACTAAAGTCTCATTGATTTCAATTAGAGGAGGCTTAGGTCTATTTACTGTAACTGAGTCGATTCTCAGAAAAATAATTAATTCCTTGTCATGTCTCACGTGTATTGATTTTTGTAATTACAATGAAATTGGAAGCAAGGGTGGGGGGAACAAAATGCACTTGATTTATGTTTAATTTGATGCACAAGCTGTCAAGCACAAAGAAATGGAGATGCAATAATCATGCCCATCCTTGATGCACTCCTCCGTGCTTAGATAATGAGGGCCAGACACATGCTGTAGTGGAGAATCTAAAATCACATCCTGCTCTAATGTACAGAACTCAGTACTTCGGTGTAAACAGCTGTGTTTCTCCAGCAGCCTCCACAGCATGCAGAAGAGATGCCCAAGGGGAAGAAGATAAGGACAGGACAAGCTTAATGCGTATCAGTGACTAAGAGGAGAAGACAAAGAATTAGAATGAGGGAGAAAAGAAATACAACCTGTTGCTGATAAGAGAGCTGCCAGGAGATAATGTAAGAAAAAAAAAAGGAGAGAAAAAAGAAATGCCTACAGCCTTGCAGAGTAATGATGCTGTTAGGAGAAAGACAGCGGCAGGAGAGCATTTGAACTTTGTTTCCAGTGCTTTCACTCAATTGGCAAGTTTAAAATTTCTTGACCTAGAGTAAGTATTTGACTTCTAAATTAGGTGACAGTCTTCTTTTCCAAATATGCTTGTAAGAGGGGCTGCTGCATTTCCATACACACACACGCACAGACTTGATGACAATACTGAATTTCTGGTTTCTCCAGCATCAGGAGGACCACAAGAAGCTGAAGAGCTATTTCCAATCCTTTGGTGAACAGCATCAGCTCAGAAGGTAAAGTCTCCAATTCATATATCAGAAAAAAAGCTTTTTGTAACACAATAGCCCTGTAAATAAAAGCCGCGAAATAGTCTCACATCCAAACATTCAAAAGAAATTATCCATATGAGGGAAAATGAGAGTTTAAGGGTACAAATCAGTTCTGAGTTTACTACTTTCATATAAACACATTATATTTTAAACAAAAAGCAAGACCTCTACCTACAATACAGGGAACTAATTTGTATTCAGTTTGTACAGTTTCTAAAAGCTGTTGTTTAAAATGTCAGCACTCTAAGGGAATTTTTCCTCTGGTGACCTACACACACAGCAAGAAAGGAACCTGCAAACTCGTACTTTAAAAAAGAAACCTCAAAGCAACTCACTGGTGTGGCAGTTTGTTGGCAACACTTTTTGAAAAGATCTTCTTCCTGGCTATGACGGAGCTCTGTGCACAAATTCATAACACAACCAACTGCGAGTCAGCAATAAATAACCAAATGACAGTGACTGATGATGGCAAATCTGTCTCCAAAGGAATTATTGGTAAAAATACTAAAAATTCTTTCCCTCTTAATATATCAAACTCTTTGTTTAGGGGTTGAGTTGATACTGCCAGAAAACCCTTTTAATGCAGCTAGCATAAATTTTAGTGGGCGTTTGAATACTGAAGCACAAGAGACTAGCCTGTTAAAAAAGCTGCCTCTAGAAAGGCTGCTGTTTGCATAAAATATATTGGTTCTTCTCAGCTGGGAAATCATTTAATCTATTTTATATCATATGTCCTGTCACTAAGGAAGCAAATATGGGTATGAAATATGACCATGAAGCAAAACATAAAAAGACACTTAATAAAATGAGTAATTATGTTTTGCCTAAATCCTGTCATGCCAGGAAGAGGCACATACCATCATAAATCCAGTGAAGTCTGCCCATTTCAGTATGTGGGAAAGGAAAAAAAACACTGCAGCCAGGCCCTGTGAGGCACATTACTGCAGAGGGTTTTCTCAGGAGAAATTGAGAGCACTGCCTGAGGAGGGCTGATTACTGCAGGGCTTTAACCGATGCCAGGATGCAGGGGAAAACAAGGGGTCAGGAGCTGCTCCATGCCATCCGTGCCAGAACGTAACACTTGTAGCATGGACAGCTGGTGGAAGAGTCTAACACTACTGGTCCAGCACAATCCTCCAAAATACAACTCAAGTCCTTAGTGACAAATTCTCAGTGCTTTATGCTACTTCTCAGTAAATCGATAAATTAAAAAAAAAAAAAATAATGAAAAAAAAGAAGAAAGGACAGAGACACAGAGAAGGAATCAAGTGCCCAAGTGTTGTTTGTAAAAAGACAGTATTAGAAGTACTAGCAGATTATTCTTTGAAATTCGTAATTCTAGCATTAAAATTCCAGTCTTTTTAGTTCACATGCCTGAGAAGCTCATGATCACCAAATATAAACCATAATACTAAGTACAGTCTTTACATGCAAATGCTCACGACATCAAAAAGTTCTAGCTTATTTCTAAACATGATTCTGAAAAGGAGCAGAAAATCAGAAATGCAAACATTTTTATTCTTCCAAACTATTAGCTATTCTGATCCTAGCCTAATTTATTCTCTGGATATTTCACTGGAAATGGTGTGACAACCCTGATTAGCTGACACCCAGTGCTAGAATTCAAGCTGTAAATCAAGCACAGCAACATTAGGACTGTGGACACAGACAAGAAAGGAAAAGTGAAGCCTAGAACACACATTTGAGCAAGAGCAGAAAAAAATGAAAGCAGACATGACACAATGGGCTGTGAAGAATCATACTTGGATATGAACTCTGCTGAAAACAAGTCTCCCTCTGTATGGGAGTCTGATTATATAGTTACCTAGGTCTTCCTACAGGAAAATTGTGTAAAAGTGGAGCACTCTGAACCTCCTCTACTGAAGTCAGTGGGAAAACTACCATTGGGTTCACTAGGAGCAAGAGTCAGCCCGCAATCTTTAGGACAAAAAACTGTATTTCAGAATATTACATGTAGATGCAGTGCACAAAATCAAACAGAGGAAATCTAGCAAGCAATGTAGGTATTAGGCACTAATATTACAAAAACACTCTTTCTTTTCCGCAAAAATATATTCTTAGCCATTACCACAAATATCTGTGACAAGCATGCTAAAAAGATATCTCTTTTTCTTTTCAATGTAAACTGTGTTTTGTTTTTGTACTGCTAAACCACAATAGAGTGAAGGGCACACTCTGCTGGTCAGAAGCACCATTTACACTGACATCTTTTTAACAGTATGAGTACTAAAACCCAAACTCCATTACATGACATCTGTACCTGAAGTGGTGCTCCACAGGAGGCTGCTACTTGACTTTTGTTCACCCTGAATATTAGAGACAATGGCTATGACGCTATGCATGGACTTTCTCATGTTTAAACATCAGCCTACCTGCTGTAAGAACACTTTCTTTCCTGAAGGACATTTTTAGCAGTATAACATTGTTCGAAAACTCTTTACCTTGGGTTTCTCATCCAGTATTTGCTGACGAATCTCCTTGTGTTTTTCTACAAGTTTTTCCTGTCTTTTACTCTGAGCATCTTCTAACTGTAAGAAAATTGCAGAGAATGTTTTTTCAGAGATTGCACATCCCCACTTTCCCACCTCTTCCACAGTAAATATTTCATTCATCAAAATTAAAATGTTCTAATCAAAATGATGAATAATTCTAATATAAACTGACACATCACTGTCACAAGTATCCCTGAGCACAACTGCTCTAACATCTCCATGTGGATAACAGATCTCAGATTTTACACACGGGATTTAGAATCAGAAATGTCTAAAAGACTTATTGTAGACTTCTACTGCATAATGTATTTTTAGAATTTAAGTTATTTTGCTTTAGCTTTTATTGTTTGAGTTGTGCGAGATGGACTCTGTTCCCAGAAAAAGAGGATTTGGGGCCTCTTTTAATAAAGCAGTCAGATGTGTGTCTGACTCCCAACAGGAATTAAACATACTTAATTTGCTAACTCTGCAGGTTGCTTCCTGAATCAAGGCAAAAGGGTCCTTGATGAGTGAGCAAAAATGGGCCAACTTTTGAACTGAATTATTTCTGCACTGAAATTAAGAGAAAATTCATCAGTAGTGGCCTATGTTTCATTGTGATTCCACACATCAAAACACTGCAGCGCATACTTTCAGCCCAGTGTAAACCACCTGTAGCTTCAGAAAAGCTAACACCTGTAATGGAAATCCTTAACTTGTATTTACAGAGCTCACAGAATTTATTTTTTTTTTATTTCAGTAACTGTACAAATGTAATTAAGGTTAAAACATACTCTGCAATTAAATTTTTACTGACTTTCAGAGTTCCTTATGCAGTCTTGGCATTCATGAAACAGCAAGCTAATTTAAAAACACGGTACGTTTTCCATGAATAAAAAGATGAAATTGTAAGTGTATTAAAATCTGTCCCTCTGAGCACTACCCAGCAAAGACTTACTAACAATTAATCAAGAACTGTCTGAAATTCCAGTTTTTCTTTAACTGGAACATGAAGTTAAAAATCAGCACTTGCAGAATCCTTATACCAAAGCTTAGAACCTGCGGGGTTTCTATACCTAAAAGACGAAAGCTGACATTTTACTGCCTAAAATGAAGAATAAGCATACAGCCTGACATACCCGTTTTATGTACTGCACCACTTCCTGGATATACGATCGAATCATTTCAGTCTTCTCTCTGGGGAGAAGCAATTTTATTACAGTCAGTAAGATCACATCACTGTATTTTAATACTCCACAACTCCTTCCAAAATAAGTTAGGCTATGCTTTGAATGCATGGATCTGCCAACTTAACTTTTATCCACTTCCTGAATGTACCTTTCATAACAGGCTGCATCTTTATTGTCTTAAGGGCCCAGATTTCCCCATGGCCTCCCACAACAAAACCCCTGCTCTTTCCCAACAGCCTTTTCCCACAGGGTACTGCCACATCTTCAGAGTGATGGTGGTATTCCTTAAGGTCCAAATGTCAGTCTAGGACAGCGCATGATCATCAGTAGATGCACACTGCCACATTGTGGCACATTAGATAGCAGAGAAATACCCTCTGTCAGCAAGTAGATACTGCTGGTGACATCTCCGAGAGAATGGCAAAGGTCCCACAAAGAGCAGGGCAGACTCAACTTCAGACCTCAGCTTTGCTACGTAAACCACATAAACCTGAACTTGGAGGAAATAGTTGAACTTTAAGTGACTTGGTGAGATAGTTATTAGGTAACCTTTGGTCAAAGGCTGAAGATGAGATCCCCCAATGGGACAGATGCACATAAAGCAACAACTTGTGGTTACTTGAGTTGACCAGATTCAGGACAGTCTAAAACCTAGGGGTTTCTATCTATGGCACTAAAATTTGATGGGTTTAAGTAGTTGCACGATCCCTGGGCGCACGTAGAAATTAGAAAAATTAAGTAACACTTAATACAACATATTATCTTATTGTATATCAATGTATTATCAATGCATTAACATTATGTAATATTATTTCCCAATTTTGTGTAAAAGCTAGAAACAAACAACAGTCTGGCCTGGTTGACTCAAATGGGATTCACCAGAAAGTCTCACTACTCTCCGTCCTACTGCAAGAATGAGGACAAAATGTCACTTAACACAGGAAAGCTGAGTTTCCCATGTAGTTCCTATCTCACCTTTCCCAAAGACTCTTTGAAAGGCCTGGCAGAGAAAGGTCATTGGGGAAAATGAGAAAAAAATAAATAAAAGGAAAACAAAAAAGAATTTCTACTTGTCTGTTGCTGAGCATTTCCCACTAGGGTCTCATTAACCTCTCAGCAAATCGTTTCCTATTGCAATTGATTTTTACTGCTATAACATTTTCATAATGACTAACTGCTGTTTTCTAATATGACTTCCATGCCCCCTGACCAGCTCTAACCATATTAAGTATTTCCCCCTTTTTTTCATAATCAATTATTCTCATTTTGTTTTCTTTTCTAGGATGTTTATTAAAATTCTATAATTTCCATTCTTAAATTATCTGATGCAGTTCACTGTGTGTACACGTGTGTGACCTTGTTTCAGTGTTACCAAATATACAGATTCTGTGTTGAGAGGCTACAAAACCTGTTCAAACCTTTTTACCTGTAGAAAACCTGTCAAAGTTGTATCTTTGCTACTCGGTAAAACTCAGATATTCTGGATTTTTCTTATTTTTTTGTTCCTCTTGTTTTTTTTTTGTTTTTTTTTTGTTCCTTTTTTTTTTTTTTTTTTTTTTTTTTTTTTTTTAACTGCCCTTAAATGTTACTAAAGTAAAGACCGGTCACAAGAATATTCCAGCAAACACTGCAAAATTAAAATGCCCCATTTTCATTTTAAGCTGCTTGCCAAAACAAATGAAGGAGGACAAACAAACCCAGATACTGTGCCCTTGGGAAGAATATAATCAACTTGCACAACTACAGTTTGTACTGTCTGGTGGTGCATAAATGAAATTAATATTCCTGTCCCTGTTCACAGAAACTGCATCCTCACAGCTCAGCTCCCCTCTCTCTTCCACCCAAAGTGACTGCTTACTGCATAACACTGTTACTGGAGGAGAATCAGTAGCACAACATCTGAGGGGAGTTTATCACAAAAGTAGAGCAAACCTTGCAGTGTGTCACTCCTATTTCTTCTGGAGAGCAGCTTTAACAGAGTCAAGAAGAAAAGATAACTCACAAATAAAAATCTAAATGAAATCAAGCCCTGAAAAAATTGAGGCTTCTATTTATACTCAGAGGAATAGCGTCTGTATTAACAGCATCTTGGTGAATCATTCCATTGTGCCATTCACAGGGATGTCCCCAAACCACACTTCAGCACCTCTGCAGTTCACCCGGACTCAACGCTCACAGAAGAGGAGATTAGATTAGTCCCAGGAAATTAAATTAGTATCAGTGGAAGTAAGATGGATACAACTGCTTTGGTGAGGTATTAGTCTGACTAAAAGCTGCCTTCTATTTAGGGCTAAGACCTTTCTTGAAAAATCTTGTGTCATCTCATAACATATGATATGGATCCAAGGGTATACTTACTCCTCCATTTGATTTTTATCCTTGGACTTTGCTTCTGTGATCTTCTCCTGCCGCTTCTTGTCCATTTTTTTCTTCAATTCCTTCTTTTCTCTAAAGCATAAAAAATAAAGGCAAGTTCAAAATGTATCTAAACGAAACCCACAAAGAGTAGTGATCAGTTATAAGGGGGATAGCACCTTACTTTTCACACGTTTCTTTCAGTTTCTTTAGCTGGCTGTTCTGACACTCCTCTGCTACATCCGTCAACTTCTGAATAAGCTAAAAACAAAATCCCAAGAAACAAAGCCATTTATTAATTACCAATGAACAAAAGCCAGTAAACATTCTTATCATTGTCTAGGCCTGCTTAGCTTGCAGAGTCCAGCCATAGGCTCGTGTGTATCCAGCTTACATGTAAAATACTTCTTCTCTGTACACGCAAGTGGTAAAGTTTCAGAATATTAGATGTAAAACTGAAATACATATTGCAGATTCTAGCACTAAAATGCTTAGGATAATTCATAAATGGTCACAAACTGAATTCCCATGCACTGAATATTTAAAGTTTTCTGCGAGTGCTGAATGCATTCCTCTTGCACTAAGCATTATTACATGGAGCAGCTTGGGTTTCAGGGTGGTCATGTAGATATTGAAAATTCATGCATGGTAGCTTAAAAAGCTAAGTATAGATACGCATCGCCTACATTTTGATCACAAAACCATGGGCTCAAAACATCCAAGTGGCTGGTTTGAAATCTGCTGTGCAGCTCTGGGTCTGATCTCATTCATGCTGAAACCGCTAAGAAAAGATATGTTAGTGATGATGATGCTGATGGGAGAGAGCACATGGACAGGGCTTGTGTGCAAGTTCGAAAAATGGTGAATTGAGGTGGGAAATAGGACCAGTTTGGTTTGATCACCCCCTCTAGTTTGATTTTTTAAAATAATCCTCTCAGGATGATGAATCAGAGAATGTATAATAATGCCTAGCTAGTGTGATCCAGCTTTTTATTCCTTAGATAAAGAAGAAAGATACTGACAATAGGCTCTCCCTAAAAGAAAGATATCAGAAAAAATCTCCCAGCTGCAAGGGAGATTTTAATTGGAATATTAACTCCTGCACAGCTCAGAGGGGAAACTGTCTAAATGTTCTGTGGTAAAAAAATTATTTTTCCTGACACAACTGGACAATGCTGAAAATAAGCCCAACTATGTGGATCCAAAATGGTCCATTTTTGTAAAAATCAAAACCTCTGAGATGCAGCTAACAACCATTACTTGAATGTGGACTCCCTCCTGTGGCACAGGTAACTGTGTCCATGCATCCACACTGGAGCAGCTGTGATTTACATACAACTGGTGATAAACAGGGCACCTCTTGGGAATCTCAGCTCTGTGCTATGATCCATGGGCTTGCTGAGATATCCACACATATTGCCACTCTAACCTGCTCTTTCTGAATGGCAGGGCAGAGCAGACAAATTGCTTCACCCAAAAGTAATGAGGGAAAACATCATATAATAGAAAATATAGAGAGGATTGTCTGGAGTTGAGAAACAGTTTGCACTGCCGTAACACCCTTTAAAAATGTTCTTTTCTGCCTGAGAATATCCATCAGCTCCAGCTGCCATCTGCCCAAACTCCTCTATTTCAGTTTAGAGGGCCCACGGTCCTGCTCTAGTTGTCAGCTAAAGTCCAGCTGTAAAAACACAAGCTGGTTTGTACTGATAGAACACAAAATGCTTCTTCACCATATATGGATTATGTCCTGCATCCCCTTAAAGCATTCATCTGCAACAGGAACACTGTATGGCATAACTCTGTGCCCTGGGCAATGTTTCAATTTGTTTTAATTTATTTATTTTCATAGTGTTTCAATTTCTTTTCCAGCTAATCCTGCCTCCTTGCGTGCTGTACATTTAAAAACAGTGGCAGAACAAAATGGGAACATCATCCAAAGACTGCAGTAAACTGAGACTTACACAACTAGAGGTAAGGAGACTGCGTTAGCAGTAGTAATAATCCTGTTGCCTTTCTGCTTTCCATCCAAAGCCTTCCAAGTTGTTAAAAGTGTAAGTGACAAAGTGACACAACAAACCCTTGAAGTTGCAGTAGACCATGGGGAAATCAAGTTCCGAAATGGTCTCCAAGTAAGAGGAAGCCCCACTTAATAATAATGCCACGCTGCTTTCATTACCCACCCTGAGACGGCTAAAGAAAAGCAGACAACATAACAGACGTACCAGCTTAATGTGCTCTCGTTTCTGGTACTTTTCACTGTAATACTGCTCCTGACGGAGATTTAGCAGCTGCTGCTGTTGCTTCTCCTTCAGCTCAACGAGCTTCTGGGTCATTTCAGAGTCAAGCGCAGCTAATTCCTGTTCAATAGTTGAAGAACTGTGGTCTGGGCTGCCCGTTTCAGATCTGCAAAGACACACGCACACACCCCACCAAAGCCTAAGTTACTAGGCATGTAAACTCTTCCCCATGTTTAAACCCTGTTTTTAAGGCAGCTGGTTATATGTAGCCCACTGAGAAATTTCCCTGCACCCACATATAGGGGCAGAAGATGATATTAGCTCTAGTAAGTCCAATAATTTAATCTTTAGTAAGTCCAATAATTTAATCTTTTAGGAAAAAAGTAGGGTTAAAGTTCAATAAAGGGATGGCTATTGCTTTTAAACCTCGTTTTACTGACCCATCATGGTGGTATGAAATAGACTTAGCATAAATGAGTTACAAATGCAATTGCCAAGATTTACTATGAACAGATGCCCATGGAACTTGTTTACCCACCTCCAGACATGTAACTTGAACTTCAAAGCTGCACAATCCTCAGCAGAAATAGTGAATGCTAAGTATTTTGTAAACCAAATCACTCTTGCATACACTTAGCAATAAATTTAAGAGCCTAACTTTACATCTGCATTTATAAAAAGCTTAAAATGGTTGGGAACACCCCTTTATTTGGTATTTTCTCCCCCCTTCAGGAAATGCCATGCATAGCACACGCTGAGGAAACTGCTCTATGGACTGCTGATTTGAGGAGGAAACACGTCCCAGTTGGGAGTAAACCTCACAAAAACAGCACGTAGGAGCAAAGGAAAAATATAAGGAAGCTAAAAACCAACACTGAGGAACAGTTTTGAGGTGTTTTTCCCTTAAGAGAGAAAGAAGAATAGGTGTAATTGTGAAAGGAGACATGACATGACAACACTGAAGTGTTCAAGGGAAAAAAAAAGCAGCAAAAGTAGTGTCATTCTCGGGCCAGAAATAAACTAAACCCAAGAAAAATATTTAAAAAAAATGCTGTGTCCCTGATTTGCTGCTGTGTTTACTGCTGTACACAGGTATTAAATCAATCGCCCAGTAAACCTCAGGAATAGTGAGTGCATGGGATGGACAAAACAGCAAAACCTTGAACAGAGAGGGCCGACATGAAAAAAAAATGAGTTTACCGCTTGGACATTTGCGGGGCTTACAATGCAGAGAACTTGCTACACTCTTGCCTCTCTTCTGTTCAAGTTTGCAGCTGCTGTCAAGTAGAAAACTTCTACTGAAATAATGTGAAGTTGCCTTTATCAGTCTGAGGATATGAACCAAGGCAGCCTCTTTTTTCTTCTTGTATTTTTATTGTATTTGAATATCCTGCTAAGAGCTTAAGTGGTGTCAACGTGGTAGGTGAGAATAATTTAAATACAGAGTCAAAAGACAGCATTAATGAATATTAAAGTCAGCATAATATGCCATTACACTATGCATTTTAAAGCTGACATTTCTCTTGTGGTTTTGGGAAAAAGAAATAAGGGCTATTTCTAAATGCAGGCTAAAATACTAAGGAACATGCTCATTAAAGAGACTTCTGAAGAATGCCAGCAAAACACTTGTGGATGTGTATAAATAAATACTTCAAACTTTCCACAGACAATGGCTTTGCTGAGTCTTCGCCCAGTTTTAGACATGGGCATGAAACACATTTGTATGTCAATCTGACTCAGAGACTCCTGATGAAGTAATGATTTATACTTTGCAGTTACAGGCTAATAGCTTTAGCGGTAATTTAAAATGATAAAAATACCTTTTTTCTTTGGGATGCAGTATTCTGTTAGAAGTCTTCTGTTTGAGATACGTACTTGCAAATTTGAAATCCCTAAAAATGTATTTCTGCCTTTTTATAATTCAGTCTCAGATTTTTTAACCTTCAGATTTCTCTGTATCTGCACATAAAACTTCACATCTCTGAAATCATTGTGACAGCTCCACATAATAGGCTGCAGGGTTTTATTGCCTGATATCATGAATGATTTATGGTCAGAAATAAAAAAACAAAAACCTTTTTACTCACAGCTAAATGAGTCCTTTTATTTACTCGGTTCATTTTTCTGCTTAAATTTGAATAGAATGTGCTAGAGAAATGAAACATGACACTTTTTGGTCTGCCACTATATGTCACACGTGTTGATGATGGAAAATACAGTGGACTCTGTGTGCAGTTCACAACCAGTCATGAAAGGAGTTTGTTAAACTCACGTGTAGAACCTGGAAGCTGGGAAAATGGCAATAGTTAAAGCCAGCTGACATAGATATATTATGAGTGTTAAGCTCTTATTAAGCGCAACGATGTTCTGTCATCAGGCAGGCATCAATGAACGAGCTTGTTCCTAGAGTGAAGTTATGGCCTCAATCCCAGTCACTTACAATGAGAGGCACTACCAACAAGGTCAGCAGCCACAGCATTCTTGCAGCCTTTTTCTGTGATGATTTCCTACCAAAACCTACAAATTATTTAATGTTCATTCGCTGTCTCTGTATTTAAGAACTGCAGCTGTATCAATTGTATGTAAAAGTTAAAGGACTTTCGTGCTTATCCAATTACTGTAAATTATGTTCAAATGGGAATGCTGCACTATTGGGAGAAATAAAATTTTAGGAGGGTACTGCTACCTGATTATCGTTCAATTGTAACAGCACCAGACACTGATTATACCTATGTGTGCTTATGTTTTGCCAGGAGTAAAGAATTTGCCTTTATTAACTTACAGTTCCTTACCATATGAACAAGACAATAACTGTGCAAAGATTAATGACTCATAACAGCCTTTGCATTTCAAACTGATGAATGATAATGATAAATGATAAATACAATTCCCCTTTTTTTTATTACCTAAACAAATAATATAAAAATTATATCAGCACACAAAAAGAGACAGGGCAATGAACGATTTAGAAAAAGACAGCACAGAAGAGGTGTGCACGCAGAGGCAAAGCCAAGCAATCATTAAGAGTTCCCCAAGTGATCTGGATCAATCATAATTTAAACATTAGTCAGATGTTAATAACTTTCAGGTGGTTCTTTCACCTAATTATACATCTGATGCCTTCTACTCTAGCATGAGTTTTTTCCAGGGCTCCAACTTGGAGACAGTGCTCTTCATCCCCACATTCAGAATATCTGTTTTACCCAGAAATAGCACAAAAGAGGATTAAGTTTTGTTCCTCTTTTGACATTTGGGTCTCTTCCACCACCAGACAGCAAAATGTAGTGGCCCAGAGTAAACCAACTGCTTAATATGGGCAGGATGACCATGTGTGCTGGCTGCAAAAACTTCTCCTTGCTTGGAAATGGAGGTCCATTATAAAGTCATATTAAGTGTGGGGCAGAAGTTTCCATAGAACTGACATTTCTTACCCCAAAGGAGGCCAGCATGGGAGAAGATGGGGTACTTTGATAAAATGTGCTGCAGTTGATCTGAACAGGAAATCAAAACACTTTATACAGACAGATTTGACTTCTTTCATGCTGCAGTCTGGCTCTTGACCTGTGCCAGTGGGCAGGGGATGCCCCCTTTCATAGTCTGTGATTAAGCTCACTCCCTAACCACTGGCTGCTGTTGCCAGTACAGCTGAGTCACCTAACCATCCCAGCGGCCTAAGGAAAGTCCCAAGATAAATATTGTGTGTGTTAATTTACAGGGAAAGAGGTATAATATGTTGAACAACTTATCTGACTTCTAGCAGAGAAGCAGCACATCATGGAGAGGGCTTCTTCTGATGATTTCTGTATCAAAGGTCCTGACTTCATTTTACCTTGCTGCTTTTGATCTTTTCCTGTGTTCTAACGCCATCTCTGTGTTAGATATTTACTATAAAAGAGGACTTGAGTAAAGATTTCCCAATACCAAGAACAGGAAAGCTACACCAACATACCTTTTCTTACTGTCTCTTTTTGCAGTTTTTTCCAAACCTGCTCTTCGTCGCAGGTAGTCATTCTGGATTTCATTATACTTTGCAGTGTGCTCTTTGATAAGGTCGGTGGTTTTCTTGTGGTGCCTCTTTACAAGGTCCTTCATTTCCTTGTAGTGCTTCTTTTGAAGCTTAACAAAAGACTTCTGTTGTTTTAGCTCCTCAATAGTCTGTGCTTCCACTTCTACAATGACAGTAACAAAAGCCACTTCAATTTTCTCATAACATACGATTTCAATCACAGAACCCAGGAATTGCTATTAGCAGGAATGAAACAAAGCATGCTTGTTTACTGCTGGTAAGTAAAATGTGATAGCTTAAACTGCATAGGCTTATCTGGAAATAAGCCAACCAGATTAAAAGTACTGTGGCAAATTTAATTGATATAAGAGTAAGAAGTGAGATGAAAAAGTGACATGAAAATTTAGATCACCAAGATGCATAACAAAATTAAAAACCATGTACTTTCTTTCCTCAACCCCTTTCAGGTGCAAAAGAGTCCCATCAGCACAACGTATAAAAACACATTCTTACATAGATATGACCACAGCCAACACTTTAAGTCTCCCTTCTCTCTGTATGGGCTACATAACATGCTGACGCTTAAACCCTCTTCATAAACAGCGCTTCAGCTGCCTGCTTTCTTGCCTTGACCCAAGCACTGGAGTGGCTGCTGTCCCAGTATCATCATGGCATTTTAGGAGAGACTTCAGTTATCTCATGATGGAGACCCTGAATCAGAGGAGTCACTGCCAGCCAATCCAGCAAAGGATTGGTAGCTAAATGAGAACTGTGCTCCACTGCTGTCACTCCAACAGCCACTATGAAGGATGTCCTGCTCTGTAAGCCCAGATCACAGCTTGAGCTCATGTTCTGCTTGTCTGACCTGCAGAGCTCACCCCAAATCAGCAATTTAAAACAAAAAAAACTCCAGCCAACCAACAGGAAAAAAAGTGCTGGAGGTAATGATGAATTGAATGATTTGGGGTCACAGCTCTGGAAAAGCAAGGCTGAAGACCCCTTCCTGGACAGCAGACTGGTTGTATGAGGTCAGCAGGTAATTCCACAATCTAGGCCAGCCTCTTTCAACAGCACGAGGGAGACTGAGTAAGAGATGATCAACATGCAGAATTTCTTGTGTCTTATCTGTTTTCCACATCTAAATGTAGACCTACACAAGATTTGGACATGGAATGGGTTCTAAAGTAACAGAATGGATAGAAAATAAACTGAGTTATGGGATTTGCAATCTAAATTCTTAACTCCAAGCTGGAGGGCATGACCCCAATCGAACAGTAGGATACTATCTACCTGACAGGCCAGGTTGCTCAATGTAATGGTAATTTCAGTTTTGAAGGAGCACTGGGAACACTGCAAGGTTAATGAAGATAAAATAGTTTAACCACTATTCACAATATTCAGAGCACGTTTAGATTCTGTTGTTATAATAATGCTGGTCTTTTGTCTGCATTAAATGGTAACATTGTGCTTGTGAAACTATCGCAATGGGATATTTTAAAACGATTTCCCTGTTGGCACCCAATGCTGATATCATGAAACGTGCTCAAACATTTAATAATTTTAAAGCTGAGGAAAAAAACCATTGTATGTACATTTTCTATGAGTTGCTGAAGTCCTAATCACTGAAAGAAATGTCTAAGCCAGATGGCCTGTTTCATAAAAAGCATGTTTCTATTAACAAAAAAAAAAGTATTGTTCATGCAGTTTTCACTGTGTATTTATTACCTGTGAGGACACTCTGAATAAGATCTTCTGTCTTAGCAGGTGCTTTCACCGAACCTAGACATAAAAGAGATGACTGATTCCAATTGTTTTAAAGCAACAGCCCTCATTGTGCTGCTTGACAGCACATTAAAACATGGCATATTAAAATATGTTTCATAACATATTAAAACAGAGGACATATGCTGACGTGACCATTTATTAGTCATTTGAGAAAATACATCTCTTGAGTATAAGAGTACCAACATGGAAGACAACACTGATCCTGTGAACCAACGCAAACCTTCCAAATACCCACCTGAGCCTTGTTTTACTTATGAGAAGGATGTCATTGCACGCACTGATACTACTCATATGAGTCATGTAAGTGGTATTAGACTGATGGTTATTACAACTGCTCTATACTACAATGTCAGTACAAAAATCTGTACACAAGACGAATGCAGCTCCTTAAAAGTCAGTTAGATCAAGCCTATAAGTATCTAATATTGTATTAACTACATCATCACTACAGTAACTACATGCATTAGGCATATTTGTAAAAAAATATTCAGAGATTTTTGCACTTGCAACAATAACAAGAAAAAGAAACACCCAGCAAATTTTCTTGCTTGCAATGATATTCAATTCTGCACCCAAAGCAGCTCTTAAATAGAAGATATTTGTATATTTGAAGAAGGCTAGCCCTAACAGCGTACTAAAGTAATGGGAAAATTTCTACCTATTTTATAAAACCAAACAAACCGACCAAACACACCCTTTTTGTTTCTTACATGCAAAGCACACAAAAAAAATATTGTCCAGATTTATTTTGAAAACATGAGAGTTTTTCCGTTTTGCTTTGTTTGTTTGTTCTTACCCGGTGTTGGTTGGCTATGGACAACCTGAGTTGCTGGTTTCGGTGTAAGAGAGGCAGTGCAATTTACTCCATTTTCTGCTGGTGTTGGCCTTGGGTCATTGTTAGCTTCAGATGGTGCGTCTCCATGGTCAACCTAAAAATACATAGTGATTTACATTACTCTTCTCAACTAACAGACTTAAAATTATTTACTTGCAGATCTAGCTTAGCCTCTTTTTTCAAATGGAGGATTCTGTAAATGTCATGTAAAAATAATTCTAAAAGAAAATGAAAAGAAAAAAAGGTATCCTTAAAAGCCACAGTAATCCAGGTGGTTAATTTTTGTAGGCAAATTTCAAGAAGAAATAGAGCATGTGTTATTATGAAAAATTATTTTTATTTTAAGTGGATATAACTCATCAGGGATATTTTTCAGTACAGTATATATTAGCTACACCGGATGTGAAATCCATGTTTCATTGAAAAGCATTGTTCTCTGCCATAAAAATCTATCTAGAAATAATGGAGAAGCTGGCATGAAAATGCTACTCAAATTCCTGCTGTGAACAAAATGCATACACAAAATTACTTTTAAATTTCATAGATACACACAGCACTATCATTACTTAGTGTTCTTACAGAGACTAATTCCCAAGATCTTACATTCTTGTAATTACACTCCAAGGATAGTATGTAAACAGCACCTCCATCCTGCAGCACAAATACATCTGTGATATCCAAATATTTAAGAGTTTTCCACACTCTTCTTTCTCTCCAGTTTCCCAAAGACCCAGGCTTACAGCATACATTGTACTATGTGTTGAACATCTTATAATTTTCCTTGTGACTACCAGGTTTTAAGCAAGCACTCAGCAAACAGAAGGCCATTCAAAGCAATTTTTATTTTGAAATGGCCAGTCTCCCCTTCCTGCTGTCCCTGTGTGGGGCCGGTTGCCATGGTGTCTCAGGGTAGTTTTGGATGTGTTCCTTCAGCTGCTTCCATTTCACTCTGATTGTAATCACATTACATGCAGAGGCAGGATACCACAGTTGTTTTTTTCCCTTTGATTACTCTACACTTGCACAATACCAGCCTGCTCTGCAACAACAGAGGCAAAATACATGTTGATATAACTGTTCCATGCTGCTCCTGCTGCTGATTTCCTTCATCATGGTCCTTACACCATACTGTATATTGCAAAAGGATTTCTGCCTCAACATCCTTTTTTCCACCAAATTACTGGAGAGAGACACTGTAGTCAGAAACATGATGCAATTGAAAACCAATGCCAGCAGATTAATTTATATCAAGCAGGAATGACTGCAATAAAATAAGGAAAAACATGATCTTGCCAATACATATGACAGTAGAACAACGTGACTGGCAAAAACTGTAGCTGACAATCACACAGACATGGTAATCCCCTCAATTCTCCTTAAAATACAGTCCTTGTAGGATGCAATTCATTAGTTTAATAAAAAAAATTACTATATAGATCATCAATATTTAATACAGATAAAGTACAATTCCTAACATCTAGCAAGTCTGTGCCCCTTGATCTCTACATGGGAAAGGAGGTATCGTGGTTGTGGGACTAGGTTTGTATGTTGTAAGAAATGCTGCATCCCAGCTCACTGAGAAACTATTAATATAGCCTGTCAGTTTTGGACATAAAACATCTGTTTCAGAAAGTAAAGCAGAAATGTGTGACAGGATCAGGAAGTGAATAAAGAGTAGTTTTCACTGCATCAAGCAGTCTAATCTCATTAAAAAGCACTTTCTCTTCTCATAATTCATCACACAATGCTAAAGTAAACATGATTTTCCTTTAGTGGAGAGTATTTTAGGCTCTTTTGAAAACATGATGTAATCCAGCCTCATAATTTATAGTTTTAATATTCAGAGAAAATGGTTTATATTCCACATTTTGCCATGTCTTTTGCAAGACAGTATATTTACTAAGGAGAAAGATACATACCCATACAGGTATATATCTATATGGTCTATTTCTATTTCTACACAGAAAAGGAGATGCAATATATTGGGGTTGGGAGATCTCCTCCATGCGGCGCTGTTAGAGGAGGTGGGCCGTTCTTAAATCAGCTTGCCTCTCTCCTCCTTGGCAAAGTATAAGTCAATGTAAGCAAGGTCTCCCTATAAGTGCCAGATCAACTTAATTTCCATTACTGTTACATGGTGTGATCATTGAAATTGCAAATTTATGCCTGAATTTTCATTTTAAGTGGTGGTATCACATATGCTAAGGGCGGCTGCTTTCCTAAGATGTTTTTGTTTACTTTCCCTATCAAAATTGTTTTATTTAATGAAAGAAGCCAACTGGAGTGATTACTTGCATTTGATTTATGTCCAGGCATGCAAAAAATTTGTTTCTATTTCAACATGGTAGAAACAACAGGTCAGATACACTGCTGTTTCTGTGTCAGGCATATTAATGAGCCAGCAAGGCCTCCTGACTCCCTGACTCTGCAGTGGGAATTAATGTTATACCCAGGGACATTACACCAGCAGGCACAGCCAAAACACATTTTGCTCTGGCTCATGTTTCCTAGACCCTTACACACTTCTGCTCCTGTGACTGAGGGGGTGAAAATGTACAAATGGGTTACATCACTTTACTTCAGGGTGGGATTTATTCATTCCAAGAAACTCTCAGCTGCAAATTTCACTAGCTTATTTGTCCTGTCTGTGAAGGACAGCAGCCAGGTGAAGTGAAGGCAACCTTCACTACTTGCATGCTCATAAAGATTTACTATACTATTTATTCAGATAAATACAGTTAAAGGTGCAGAAATCACCCTGCAGGCATTACAATCCTTCTATTTTGCAAAAATAGCTGTTCTAAGGCAAGAACTGGCCAGAAAGCTAAAGGCAGCAATTCACGTTATGCTCATGACATGAACACTGCAAATAAATACAGAAAAGAATGCTGAAAATTTTGTCAGTTTTTCAGCATTCTTTGTTTATATTACTGCACTGATAATTAACAAGCAGTGTAATTTGAAGCCTAAAGAAAGGCTAATTTATTTGTTCAAAATGATTCACTCGTAGGTACCCTATTTGACTACTGTTTTGCAAGAAGCCTGGGGAACTTCTCATACAGATGCAGTTTAAACTTCTAGGTAGCAAAAAGAAACCTCCCAGTTTTCCTGTGACAGCTGCCAGAACCCGACTCAGATAAATAAATGCGTGTGAGGGGAGGGAAAGATGTGTGAGGAGGTGAAATCTGTGCTAGGAGACAGCACAGCTTTACACACAAACATTTATAGTGTGTAAATTTGAAACTTTACATAGGAAAATTGAATCCAGGTGCACTCACGTGTACATGTCTGGCAAACATACTTGGGTTTATTTAGCTTTGTTGCCAGTGAATGTACTTGCAATTATTAACCGATGTAATCCTCGTGGGCCAATGTAAGTGAACAAAACAGTCAGCCTGGCTGACTGATGAAGAAAATAACACAATCAGACAATTTGAGATTTCCAAGTACAGCCCAGCTGCCAAATATCTCACCTACAATGGGCCTTTATAAAAAGAATCTAACAAGGGTGTATTTAGATTGCCACTTCAAGCAGCAATTTTGTTCCACTCCCGTGATACTGCATCTAACTTGAACGGTTACACATTTTTAGTAAACGCACCCCTACAATCACTACTTTTCTTCTAAAAAACATTTCTCTGCTACTCCAAAACAAAACTCTTTTATCATATGAGCTTTCAAGCTCCTTGACAAGTGTAACACTACTTGAGCACTACAATTCATCTTTCCTTCTTCCTATTTGCTTTAGAAGAAACTCTGTGACAGAATTTTTCTATCAAATAAACCTGTACAGGAAAATCTGTACTTTTTCAAAAGTAAAAATGACCTCTAAGGTATTTAAAGGATTATGTTAAAAAAAAACTTTGCTATTAAAATAGAATCTCATGTGTAGAGCGTCCTAGATAAATGTCTAAGATACTATTGAGCTTTTCACAGTGTCCTCATTCAGCCAAACTTGTGACACTGCACAAAGAGTAAATTGTTGGCCACTGAATTGTAATGACTTTCACTCATCTGGTCTGCTCTGGGAATGTATTCTTGGCTACAAAATCTAGTTCAATGAGGCTTTGCACATCTGAGAATTGAAGAAGACAGGCACCAGAGCTGAGGGCAGTTTAGAATTACAGAGCATTTCTCCACCATCACTAGAGACCTGTACTGAATGCCTTTTGATTCACATGATGTCCCTAACATCTGACAGAAGCAATCTTTAAAATACTTTGATATTTTCAAACACTGCTAAGAAGACGTCCCAATGACAATGTCTGGAACAGAGAGACTGAATGCTTGAATGAGCAGAGAATTTTTCAGAAACCAAAGGTGAACCACTTCACAGCTGTAACATGCCCTAGTCTCAATTTAGGTGCAATGTTTACAGATGTTCAACTGACACACAGAAATCCTATCCACTTTCAATATTTGGCTTTCTATGCAAAGTAGGTGCTTTTAAATACTATAATATAATTTGCAGAGAATCTGAAACCTCCCTTACCTCTTTCTTTACCTCTTCTTCGTCTTCCAAAGTCAGTGCAGCGAGTTGCTTAGCTCTTTGCTCCATCAAGTTTACATATCTGATTGGATTGGATAAGGCCTCGATCACATCTAGAAATAATGCAAATACTTCAGTTTCAAACCCCTTATGGTTCCAATGCTCCTCATGTTTTAAGAAAAAGACTGTTTTTTTTTAAAACAGATCTGCTGCTGATAGAAACAGGTCCTAGAAACAACAGTGGAATGGAGTACATCATCACGCACAAATACTCTACACAAAGCCTCTTTGAGTTTGTGCTTGGGTCTCATGGGTGTGCGTTTTCTGCACAGTTTTATGATGGATTTTCAAAGCTTACAGCATCAGTCACCTAGGATCTTGCTTCGTATGAGGCACAAAGGAGTAAAAGTAAAAATCCTATTTTTTAAAAATGTCAACATAACTATACAGAACACTATTTTTCACTGAGGATGCACAGTATGGTCCTTAAACCTGTCCTTATTTAGAGCTGATTGCAAAATAAAATGCTCTACACTAAGCGTGGTACTTTGCTTAGGAAACAATTACATACTACTGTATCATGCAAGAAAAGTTTCATTTGTGTTTCAGTGGCAAATGTCTGGGGGATTTCCTCATTAGTCATATAAGTCATGCAAGGGCTACTGAAAATGTAAGAGCTCCCCTAATCTTAAACCTCGGGCAGGCTGCTGTAAATCAGGCCATCTTGTATGAGTAATGAGACATAATGATCCATCAGATGCAGAGGTTTGTTCACGGGACTGTTATCCCAATATGGCAAGTCGTCTACATACAATCATTTTGTATTTCAATTAACCTTTATATTCCCCAGTAGGAAATGTCACAGAATTACCTGCGTAAGTATCAGGTACATAGTCTTTGACCTCTATGTATACAAAGAGAGCTGGCAGTGTCAAAGGTTGGTTCCTCTCATTCCTCAAACAGATGTAGTGATAGCCTGCAAAGTAAGAAACAATCAGTACACAGAACATAAACTCTTCCACACGCATTTCCAATGTAATTGTGCCATCATTTGTTACTTATTCAGCGGCTCCAACTAAGCCGGCAACTCCAGGGACTCCTGGTAGGGAAAGATTTACCTAGAGGGTTTCAGAGAAAAGTATACAAACAAGGGACTGTTAGAAAGGCACATAACACTCCAGTTTAAAATAGTATTTTCCTTTTATTTTTACATCTGCTAAAAATTGTTATTTACATAATTTTTGATACATTCTATTTTATTGCTTTAGCTGCATTTTTTTTTGTTTGTTTCAGAGCTCTTATTTAACTTTCAAAAGTGACCCTTGTAATACTCAAGAATCTGAACAGACAGTATCTAATTTGAAAAAAAGACAATGTAGCAGCACTATATCTACAAAGTGCATGTGTATGAATCCTATCATGTGACTAATCTTAAAAAGGTATCTGAAAAAAAAGAGTATTTTCAGACTGTTTTGAAAGCTGGCTGTCTTATAAGAGTGAGGGCACATATTACAGTGCACCTTAGCCAAGTTAACAGCATGACACCAAAGACGGGGCAGCCCCGAACTCCTCCTAGTCACCTCCCACCATCTCCTGCTCTTTCTCTTGTTCACTGAGACTTTCCTGATTTGGCAAACAGACACTTCAGCAAGCTAAACTCTGGAAAAAGCAATATTCAGAAACTGCAAAGAATGTTCTTTCAATTTAGCTCCCCAAAATGCCTCACCAAAGGAACAGACATATTAATGCCAGTTTAAAGACAGTGATACAAATGCATAGGTAGGAACAGGAGAAAACTGCTTCCAGACCCAAGAAATTCTTACAGCGTTGCAGTGCTGAAAAGCTGAATCCTCTGCCCCACAAACTGGGGCCTTTTGTACTGCGGCTCATGTAATTCTAAGGCATGGCTATGGAGCCGCGCATACAGGTAGTGTCAAGATACAAGTCAACAGCATGATGCAGTTATCTGGGGGGACCCCCTCTTGTGTGATGTGAACAGCTCCCTCTAGAGCTAACCCTCAAAGTTAAATCCTTGCTTTGGGAATAATTCTGTGGATTTTTGTGACAGTATGATGTAGTTTTCAATAATGCCTCAGAAAAGAGAGAAATTACATATTACAGAGGTTTCTCGGTTCTCTCAAAGCTCCTCCAGCAAATCTTCAGAATGTACACAAACTAAAATAAACATGCTGTTCTCCATCACCTGCTGTAAACATGATCACTGTAGTCTAAAGGACAGAAGATAGGCCTGGAGGTAAAAGCTCTTGAAAGTCCTTGCATTTTAACATAGTGGCCTTTGTTCTAAAAAGCACAAGCTTAAAAGCAGGTACATGATTCAGTGCTCTGCTGAATGGGCTTTGTGCTGCATGAAGGGTGAGAGCCAAGAAAGGGGATCAGCCATAGTAAGAGTTCAATTTCACCAAGCGGGAAATCCTTCACATCCCCTGTTACCCTCTCCAATGACCTATCCTCCTCTGGAGCTCAGCAGATCCATAAGGGAATTATATCTATTAAACCAGCAGAAAACAGCGCAGAGCTTTTTGGTGGATTGATAAACTGAGCTGGCCCACAAAAATGGTGTAGAGATTGGCAGAGCTGGTACAACAGAACAGCCAAGAGCAGGCAGAGAGAAGAGAAGGGAAAGAGAAGTAACAACTGGTGAGGAAATTCTGTAGCAGTGACATGCCCGGCAGCCACCTCCCATGGCTAGCCTGTTTGCACTTGCACTGAAGCCATGTGATGACCCACATCAGCTAAAACAAAACATGCTTGGAGCTCTTCTAAGAAGAGCCCTGACATCACCTGCAACAAGATTACCCGAGATCAGGTCACCAAGAACAATATGGAATACGACTGTTAGATACAGGGACATGTGAGTTTTGTGCTACTGCTGGGACTGGCTAGGTAACATACAGGGTAGATACAAATATTTTTCCTTTTCCACTATGAGTAAAGCTGGGAGCATGTTTATGGCCCATATGCTTGCCCTAATTTAGTATCTTCCCCTCCCCTCACTGGAGGAGCTGGCACCGAAGTTGAACGCTTCTCTTGCTCAAAACACCAATGTCAATGCATCTTTACGAAACATCATTGCTACACATGTCTCTGGCCTGGAAAATAAGGGCTGAATTGTCACACAAGACATTTTTTCAGTTAAGTGGCCACAAATTATAATAGGAAAAATCATATGTTTTGAAGACACTAGTAATAATTATTTTTTTTGTAATTCTCTGCAATAAAGAGGAAAGTAATTTTGCATTCATTTAAAAGTTCTGCAGATAGAACCATAGCTTACATATAGGTCAGTCCTTGCATGACTGTAAAAATTACATTAGAGGAACAAATTTTGCTTTCCTTCCCAGATGTCTCCCATTCTCACAAAAATGACATCAAAATTAGCTGTTGCCACCCTCATTCCTCTTAAAAGTGTACAATTGCACTTTTTAGCATAAAACTGTGAACCTGCAGTTGATCTTCCGGAGACAAATGAGTGCCAACCGTGTCTCTGAAGCTTATTTTATTGGTTTTTCTGGTTCATTAGAAATTTAAATTTCTGCTGAAATATGGTACTTCCCTTTTCACACTTGAGATATCAAACTTGAGATATTCATATCCCCAGTTGCCATAAATCTGTGGAGTGGCTGCTGATTTACAGCATTGATTTTTTGGCTTGCTGCTTTTTTTCACTACACAATGTCCGTCTCAATGGAGAGAAAAAGTTTACCTGGTCGAATTGCTGAGACTGGCAATATTCGATGACCAATGAATTTTCCTCCTTCTTCATACACTGCTAGCCTCAAACATGCCAGGGTAGGTAAAACGACCTAGAAGGCAATATTGATGCATTATTAACTTTCTGCTCTGAATGAAACAGCTCCTTTAAACATAGGATGCATAGGAGACAGAAAGAAAGTTCAGTCTAGCAGATAGTAACATCTACACATCCATAGGAAGGCCCTACCATACAAAAGATCAGGGTATATACACCTGTGCGTCAAAATACCTCTCATAGAAACATTTTCCTACCAAGAAACTTGAGGTGGAATGTGTGCATAGTATATCGAACCTAGCAACACAAGATGACTGAACATTTTCAATATGATGCAAGGAACTATAGAAGCTCAACTCCTATCACACTTGAACGCTGCTCTGTTTTCTCCTTATTACTCACAGCTCTACGTGGGTTTTTTGTGTGTTTCTGCCAATGGGACTACTTACGCCTAAGAAAAGTCACTGAGAGGCATACTAGTGTTGAAACCTCAAGAATCAATTCAACCTGTTTTGCAGAGTGTAAATGTATGAATTACATGACGCATGTCAACTCTAGCTGAATTTTCCAGTGCTGCGGCATACTCACTGGCTGGGCTAAAGAAGTTTAATCAGGCAAGATATTTGCTATCATTGGATGCTTTCTTGACACTACATAACAAAGGCAGCCACACAGTGAAAAAAGAAAACCAGACTGAGATAGGAATCTATAACATTACTTTAAAAAAAATTAATTTATTAAATAATGTCATTTTCTTACTTAATGCAAATATGTTACAAACATATTTCAAACATGGACACAGACATGCATTTTTTTCAGAACATATACTAAAATACATCTAGAGAATGAAAGAAAAAAAAAAAGCAACAATCCAAAATGAAGAGTTTCTCTAATTTATTTTCAGCGTTACTAAAAATAGTAATCTATGCTTCTCTAAGCACAGAGGCAGTCAGGCATGATCATTAACTAAATAGAGAAATGAAGTAAACTAATTAGAAGTTCATTACAGAATAAAAAAGCTAGTGATGACTCCAAACATAAGTTCAGGCAGGCTGCCAAAGGAAAGTCATTCAGAAGGCCAAATATTCGGGGAAAAGGGCGGTACTCCCTGGAAAGCTGGGCTGCAAATACCAATTGTGTAAACATCTCTGTGAACTACATTTGCTGCGAGAAATATGAAACAAATTGTTTTACAAACACCTGGATTCAGGATCCACTTAACCACAGCACCCAATAAGCAGAACCCAGAGATTCTGTTAAGAACTGGCTGCAAGTATATCGCGAAGCACACTAAGACATTCACGTTACACAATCCTAAAACACACTCCGTATTTTCTGCGCCCTCAAAATTTCGACAATTGAGTAGGAGTAATATTGTTCAAATTACATGAGTGAGTGAGAAGCCTACATCTTATTTCAAGTGGATGGGATTTATGCGGTTTCATCACCTAGGTTGTATTGATACGGCAAAATGTAGTGCTAAGCAGAGATAACAGATTGCTTTGAATGCGCTAGCTTGGACAGCGAGATTGTTATAGCTGTTTTCACATTGTCTTGCTCACAGGCTGAGCAGGAGGGCTGTTCAGCCACGGCAAAATGCCATGGTAATTCAGCTACACTGCTGCTGGCATCTGTGCTTGCTCATTCATCGCATGGCACTGCAGCATCCCATGCAGATGAGCCTATTGACATGTCTGCTGCTTCCAGCTGTGTCAGCAAAACAATCAAAGTGGCTTTAAACTCATTTATTTTAGCAGGAGCTCATATGACTAGAGTAGGAAAATTACACCAAGAGTTGTTAACGACAAGCTGTTCAAGAAATAACTATTCAGAATCTCTTTTTCTTCTTTCTGACAAATGCAAAGATTCAATAAACCACAGAATCACTGTACTGCACATTGGTAAAACAAGCACAATGCACACTGACCTTCTTAAACACTATGGTTTCGTCTTCCCAGACAGGATTAACTGCATTGCCTTGAGATGTCTTGGTTTTCAAAGCTTTTCTTCTTGTATCCACAGGCAGGCCAAACATGTCCACTTCTACATAGGTACCGACTTTTTTATCAGAAAGAAATTGACCTGAAATTATCTAAAACCAAAACAAAGGAGGATCACTAGAGACCACCTTGATGGATTAGGAAATGAGTGACTGAAATACAGATGGATAGTTCTCCTTGATGATCAGACAGTATGCATTTAAAATGAAACCAAACCCACAGTAAACAAAAAACTCCACTGTTTAATATTGCAGACACAGAAAAACAACTTATGAGGCCTTATTTCCTGTGACCCTGTGGTCCTGAATTCCCCTATGAGCAATAATGTGGTTAAGATCATGCTGCTGCCATTCCCTCCCCTCGGCAGGAATACTTGTTTGGATCTCATTCCTCAATCTGGCTGCCTCTTTCCACAATAGAATATCTTTGAGAATTCACATTTCTATCCAGTTTCAACAACAGGTTCAAAAAATTCTGGAAGAAAAGAGGTATAAGCAGCAGAGAAACTATATATACTTTTAACTGTGAGGGAGAAAACAAGCTAAAAAGCTGGTATTCCAATAAAGGCACGTCAGGGAGGATAAGGAGCTTCACTATGAAAAAAGAATAGCTAATTCTTATTTGTAACAGGAAACACAACTCTCAGCTTTAGGAAGCTAAAGAAAGGTTCACAATTACTTTGGAAAATGGAAGAGGCACAGGAACATGTAGCAGTGTAACTGCACCTTAACAAATTCAGGTTTGCCTAAAGCAAATCTTAATCCTTTCTCAGCTGTGTTGTGTGCAGGTGCTGACATACCCTGCAGAGTCCTCACCAGCAGCCTTCTAACAGCTGTCTCATGATTCCTGATGGTCACTCCTGTTGAAAATGCTGTGCTTCTCCTAAGAGCTATTCAATGACCTCCAATTCCATTTAGTAAAATTGCAGAAGAAAATGCCTCTAAGCCCGCAGCAGGAACTGAAAGCCTCCATGATTACAGGTCAACACAAAAGGTCACTCCCACAGTCATATTTTTTTACTGTGCATGTCATCAGATTATTACTTTAGTCTTATCCCTCCCAGCACTGCTTTGCTGTGCTTGTGTCTGCAGCCTGAGAGGAAATACTTGTTCTCTCTCAATGAAAACAGGAGGATGTTTTGCAGGTGGATTCTGTAATACAGACATTGTTCTAATGGACAAGTCCATTAAAGGAATAACAGGATTTCAGAAAGTTTATGTTTTTATAACTAGAGATATACCAAGTATAAATTTGTGATCCTGTCATAGCCAGTGCAATCTATCCTTCTAAACATTCATACAAGTAGTTTTTAACTTGCAGATTCCTGGTAGTCCTTGAATTTCATTAGAGGTCCTTAAAAAGGAGTGAAGAAAAGCAAGTAGGCAATGAATTGCAGCTGACATTTAAAGTTCCACTGTTCTGCTGGAGAACTTATAGGGAACCAGAAAATTTATACTAAACAGTGTACTGTTCTAAGGTATTCCAGTGCAACCTACCAATTCATAACTGTGTTTTCAAGTCAGCTCTTTTTTACTAAAAAAACAGCCAAATTACTCTTAAATCCCTTCACTTCGCAATTACTTCCATGGAAAAGAATATATACGGCAAAAATATCCTACAATTAAATGTGAGACAGAAGGTCCTCTGCAATTTAAAAACTAAATGCCACTCCATGAAATGAAACGCAGTTTATTTTCTCGACTTAGTATTTTCACTTGCTAGGCCACTGCACCACAGAAATAAACCCATGCTCTGACATTTTCATGTGAGCATTTTTGCCAGCCGCATACGTACCTTGACAGACAAGGTGTTAGCTACTATTCCGTCCACTATACTTTCAGTAAATGGATCAAAGTGTTTGTCTGGTCTTCTCATGAATTCTGGCTTTAACCTGTATCCACTTTTGCCATTGTACTCATACATTCCCATGTTTATTTGCATAGACAAATCTAGGTGTTAAAAAATATTGGTAAGAATAATGTTCTGGTTAGACAACAATTAGAAAAAGCTGTAAAATAATACCATTTATTGTAATTTCAAACCAACTGTAATGTAAACGGCTCTTTATGGCACAGTGTTGCTTGTTAAAAGAGGTTTTGGATGGGATCACAGCCACTATCTTGGATTCTTTGGACATGAAAAAGGTATCTGTAAGGCATCTTTCGGGGACTACTCAATAGATAACATTCTCACATTTTAAAAGAAGCCTTGATACTTAGGTCTTGAGTCCCTCAGCGTTGTACTGTTGTATCTGACCTAGCAGAGTAGTTATGTTTCTAATCCCTTCTAGAATCAGAAACTAGGTGCCTGATACTTGGTTGAAACTGTCCCAAAGAAGTTTTTATTACTCTGCAGACTCCCAGCCTGTGTAGCGTTTTGCTTTCCATGGACAGGTGCTGTACACATGGGCATAACTGGAAAGGAAAAAGGGAACGAGACAGACGATGGTACCATGTGCCCAGAGGCAGAATGTGGCCAGGATATGTCCTGAGATGAAGTAGATGCAAATAGTTGTATGTCTCAGAACAGACATCGACTTGGAAGACAACTCATTCTACTTCAAAAGTGACTTGTGAATCTAGGAGCTCCAATGTATTTGTTTCTTAAACACTCACTTTTAAAGTGAAATTTGCTGTCCAAGTCCCTTATTTCTTGATATACCAACATTTTGAAAGACACAGGAAAAATATCTCTGCCAGATCTGAAATGCTGCTTAACAGTAAGCACTTACAAATGATGACAATATGAAGGACATTATGTATGTGTATTATACTAGCTACAGCATGGCAATTATGAGTATTCCTAATTAAAAAAAATAAACTAAATCTAATTTAAAAAAAATAAGCTAAAAATGTTAATTAACAGTTCTGTAGTCCATTCAATCACTAGACATCTTTTGATAGGTAAAGCCATTCTTACCTATGAATCAGAAACGGTATCAGAGAAGCGGAAAGGTACAGTGTACAAAATCCAGAGACCATCATAACTTACCTACAGTTTGGAAGTTAAGAGCAACCATTTGGCAGCCAGCATTCCAAAAGACTTGTGGCATGTAGTTTGAAGAATCTACACGTGTTCCCTTTGGGTAAATTCGGCTTAGCTGCATTTTGTTGTATCTAAATGGTGAGTAGTTAAGATACAGTATGTGTGACAAAAATTACTTTGCAAAGAGGTGCAACGGCAATACTTAAATGCAGGTGATTGTTACAGAATGGCAGTAAGTTTCTTATTGGATTTCTGCAACCATAATGCTTTCGGACATCCTCAAGTTTGTAGGAGACATGATAAATATGGGGTCATTAAAGGTCCTGTTTGTTCCTGTACAGAGTACTCAGAATAAGCAAGGGAATAGCATAGACACATGCATTTAAAAGACAGCATTCATAAAATTCCATTTATCATTACCGTTATTACTTTAGGATTTTCCTAAGATTGCATTTATAGAGGCCAAATAGCTATTAAACAGCGAATCTTCCTCTGGTGGGGGGAGAGGTGCTCAGTTAAAAAGTGCTCTTCTGAAATAAGCTTTAGAATTGGTCTCTACATCAGGACAGAAATGATGACCGGGCATGTCTTATACTTGAGTCTACAAATCTCAGAGATGAGAACATGCTGCAGGTTATCTGTGGAAATAGCTTTTTATTAATCTTCTTTAAGTCACTGCTATATCTTGACCATTCATTCTCAACTGCAGGCACGATAAGAGACATCAAAAGGTCTAAACAGAATGCTGGTAATTTTTCTTTAAAAGCTATTAAAAAAAAACAAACCCAAGGGAAAAAAACCAATTGCTTGGCAACAAAACAGGTCAGTGCTCTTAGAAGTATGATGGGAAAGCAAGCTTTCTCACGTGACACTGCAAAAAACCAAGTCAGCCACACTTCTGACAATTTGCTCACCATAACTCATACCATTTCATTTAACAATGAGAATACAAAGTATCAGATCTTCAATATGTAGTTTAAGCTTATTCCCTCTAGTCCTAGCCCACAGCACAAGGACTCATGCCAATTTTTAAATTAGCTCATCAGAGCTCAGGCCAATTAATTCATCTAGGAAGACAGTCAAATCTACAAATTTCATTTCAGTTCCCTATTTCCCCAGCTCCTGACTCCAAATTTGAATAAAGCCTTGTAACAGATGTCAGATATAGAAAGGCTAAGAAAGCAGCTCTCTGAAAGTCAAGGATACTCCACAAATTCCACAGGAGACTTTGTAAGTTGCTCAAGCCCTTTGGTTTCCACGAAGGAAGACATTTCAAAACTTTTGTTGCGTTCTGAAAGTTTAGAAGGGAAATAAAAGCAGTGACATGTTAGAGA
The DNA here is from genome assembly GCA_013400055.1 of Nycticryphes semicollaris. Classification (NCBI taxonomy): domain Eukaryota; kingdom Metazoa; phylum Chordata; class Aves; order Charadriiformes; family Rostratulidae; genus Nycticryphes; species Nycticryphes semicollaris. The sequence goes on from VXBJ01005137.1 coordinate 308,917, forward strand.
ATGAAATCATATGTGATACACAAGCTGCGAACAACTAGTTTAGTCTCAGTCCCCTTATCCCCTCACTTCACCTTGATCTCAAAAAATTGACAAACGCAACTGTTTTTTGACAGCAGTAAACTCACTTTGCACATACTCAAGAGCATTGTCTGAACTCACATCAGCACTGCCCAAATCAAGGGCATTTGTATTGCCTGAGATTGCTACTGTTCCAGCTGAAGGCAACAGAAATCCAGTGCACAGGCAGAGATCTCTCACATTTGCTTGCAAAATATCGTGTTGATATGTTTGAGAGGTAGAGCTCAAAGCTCAGAGGTGTGACAAAAGGGCATTGTAGCAGCTTTCTGGGGAACACAGAGGCCCCTGTTGGATCTCTAGATTGTCTCTGCAGGAAGATGCAAAGGGCTATGAACCAATTTGAAGCCATAACAACTAATGTCCATATCAGATTAAACAAAGCAGTGTGCTAGCTGTGCCTACAGCAGTTCTCGTTATCTTCGGTATGTCAGAGTAAGGTCACATCTGTCTCAGTCATGGAAACGTTGCTATCTAATAAAGCCTGAAGGTACACTCCTGTGTCCCAGCAGCTCTTCAGATCTAACCCTGGACTGATATGGAGCTTCTATGACCTCTTTAATTTGGTCAGACTTTCTGACAGTGGTGGAAAGCTTCTCCTAAGCTTGTAACTCAATGGGACTAAACTTTAATTTGTGTATCATTTGTTACTCACCTTTCCCAGACAAGTGGACAGTCTTTCAATGTACCTATGCGACATGCCCGTAGCAGAGAGTCTAAGTCAAGACCCTTCTAGCTTCAGTATTTTTTCCTTTACACTTTTGTACAGAAGGTAAGGATTGCTGCAAAATAGCAGCTTCCCATTTCATCACAATCAACTGTGTAGATTACCTAGAAGTGGTTACAGTGCTGGGAGGTCATATCCATTAGATATCCCAACACTGGTCTCTTTAAAAATGAGGGAAAACAGTGCTTGTGTTGCAACATGAACACTCTAGCCTCAATACTTTATTGAAAGCAAACAATAAAGCAGAGAAAAGGCTTGCCCTCATCTGGTTTTAGAAGTAAACGTGCTGCAGTAATACAGGGATGGCCAGGAGGCCAGTCTGGCCAGCTCCTTGAAGTCAAACTGCGAAGCCGCAGGAGAAGGATAAAACTGAACAAAAGCACTTGTCTTGCAGAGAGAATCAGGACAGAAACAGGTGGGCATTTTCCTTACAGGAAGCCAAAAAGGAAGCAGAGGATCCAAAGAAGTGAGAAGCTAGACTGGGCCAATGTGAGAGGAAAATGTGCTGCCAGCCTGCGAACTAACGCTATTCACAATTTATGGTGAAAAGTCTTTGGATGACCATAGTGTTCCAAAAGTGATTCTCTCCCTCTAGGAGAGCTGAGAATCAGACTTTACTGTGGTCCCTATTTCTAATCAGCAGCCATCACACTACTTCCATTATTCATAGCTTCTGTCTCCCACTGGCAAAGTACTCTGGCCATTCCCTAGAGGCTGCTCTCTTACTACTCCTCTTCCATTTCTCCAGACTCTGTTCCATCCAGCTTACCTCCCTCTCAACTCCTTATAAAGGCACTGAGATTATTCTTACTCCATCCTTCCCCCTTGCTAATGGGATGGCTCTCACAATATACATATATAGTGGCTTTATTCAGTTTAGAATGTAGGTGCTAGAATATCTTGTCTCAGCCTTATCTTAAAGTAGAGCATCTGTAGGAGAGCAGAACTGGTAGCTGTTAAATCACTCGGTTACTAAATGTCCAAGGCTTAATCAAACTCCTAATTAAAATAAGAACAATTATATCGTTGCAGTATCTGGAGAGCATCAAGAAACCTGCCCTTTGACGAAAAGACTGTGCAGGAGACACATTTCTCTCTTGGGATACATTACACTGTGCTACCTTATCAGAACTAAGTCACTATGGAGTAGACAAACAACTTGTTGAAAAATCGCTTGAAAATTTTGAAAAAATAAAGTTACAGCTACTTGCTGTCATAGAGACAAACATATCTAGTTAAGGCAATCAGGGGACTGTTACAGATCCAGTGCTATTCAATATTTCTGTTAACAAGTTGGATGCAAGACCAGAAAATGCACTTCTACAATGTGTGAGTAACAGAAGCCTAGCGAGGTACTTTTATCCCCGTGGGGGCCAGAATCACAAATCAAAACAAATTCTGAATTAGAAAATGCTAAATTTGACAAAAATGTTGTAACAGTGAAATAATGAAACTGTATAGAAGACAAGTATGGAACTCTACACTTAGAGAAATGAAGTCAGGTGAACAAAAATAAAATCTGGGCAACGACTGGATAGATGGCAAATTAAAAAGCAACCCTCATGAAACTCCTCTTTTACTCAGCTCATCTTTACTGAAATTTAATGAAGGTCTAGCCATGATTCCAGGTCAGGACTAAGAACCAGAACCAAGAAGTCATGCTAGTGTCCACCGCTTTAGCCAGCCAGCAATATTATCACATAGGGGCACTGGTTTAACAAACTGTCCACAGTGACCACATAATCTTTTCTTTTTTTTTTTTTTTTTTGACACAAATGCCAAAAATATTAATTTTTTAACATTATGAGTTCACAGAAACAGTATTGATTGATCAAAGATCACATCAAGACTTAGGATAAAGAATCTGGACATCAACAGTTATTTATAAAAGACAAAACTCAGAAAGGCTCAGGCATGTGAACAGAAGAAATCTACACAGCACAATTTTATAACAGCTGCATCCACTTGTCCTGCTAGGATTCACATGGCTTCCTTTCCAGAAGGAGTATCTTCTTCCCACTGTGTTCTTGTAATCCTCATTAGAGTTAGAAGAGATAAATATCCAAAGGGACACTGCTATAGGGAACAAGAATAGCTCTCTGCATGATTTTGTGAATGCTTGTGTGTATGTCTGTATAAATACTCACGTATAAATGAATGGGTAGATAATTTCTTATATGGTCATTATTCATGACGAGCAAATGCAAAATCCTGTATACAGATATAGACTTAGACACCAATTACCTGTCCTCTGCTAAGGCTTCCAGAAAAATCCAAATAGATTAAAATGCTACATATTTCTTTAACTAAAAAGCTCCAAGGGCATATTGCAACCTGTCAAAACAAAGTGAAAAAGGGCAGGCAAACAGTAGGGGATTCTGCACCAAGAAAGGAAAAGATGCTGCAGTGTTTATTGAGGATGCCACTGAGTGCATTCCTAGCAAGCCATCTTCAGTAAAAGCCAGCAGTAGAAGAAATTATGGCCTTTTCTATACAAAACATAGTGCCAGGAATGAGTGAATTTTCACATGGGGAAGGTAGACTCTGTTTACACTGAATCTTTCTCAAAAGTAGCAGGGGCAAACTATAAAGCACTTGCTCAATCCAAAGGAATATTTCTGACCACCTTACTCAAACTGCTGAAGTTACTCTGTAGTAGTAGACAACAAAGTCAATATACGTAAAACATTTTCAAAAACTTTTTTGAAATGGCAGCATGTTCACTGCTGACAAAGTTTGATATTTAGACCAGTGCATGTTTCAAGATAAAGATGGATTTATTTGGCTGGATACCAAGGGAACATTTTGTGTCTATGTGCCTGTACCTAACTGAGAGGAAACCAAGTAGCATTTCTCCAGAACTTTCTTCAAAACACTTGTTACGTAATTTGCAGTATAAGATATTGCTCATGCTTTGCTTACTTACTTTTTGATACTTCAAATGACTCAAACTTCACAGGCTGAATGTAGTTCACCAGGTTAGACATCTCTTCTGTGGCCATAGCCTCGCTTCCAGCAGTACCCTATGACATAGAAGGGAAAATGCTACAGTTTTAACCTATCCATTGTGGCCATTAGAGGCTGCAAACACTAAAAGCCCAATTGTCTATCAACCATGACATCTTTCACAGATCCTGGCTTAAGACAGTCAGTGCCTCACACAGGGAGCTTCACATAGTAAAGAAGAAAATTCGCTTTAAAATTTAAATGTTTCATTAAATTGACTCTGTATTCATTCTTTCTACGTGGCTCCTAGGGAAGGGGCTGCATTACCTTTACACATGCAGGGTGCTGAGCACATTTATCAGTACTGCTGGATAAATAATAAATATAGCTCTAAGTTTTCGATGTCACGTTCTTCTTCCAACAATGCTAGATACACCACAAACAGTTGTCTAAAAGAGATCAGCTGTGGTGCTATTAATTCTTACTCTTCAGCAAATGAAAAGATAAATAAACAAAGCAAAGATGTGCTTCCAAACTGATTAATAATCAACTTCAGGAAGTTGGTGGCGTGTTTTCCCAGTGCTCTGCCTCTCTGTCTCCACTAGATGGTAGTCCCACTCCTAGTAACAAAAGCCAACCCACAACTGCTGGAACCGACCCATCACCATAAAACATATCTACACCCTTACTTCATCCATCGACGACTTTTTACAGTCATCATCATAGTCATCATCATCATCGCTCTCAATTTCTGCTTCTCCTGAAAAGTTTTAAGCAGAAGATAATTACTGGCTGAAGCAATAGTTACAAATAACAGTGGTAAACTCAAGAAAGATGTGCAAGTAGCACTGCTTTTTGCCACAGTACAAATCAAATACACTGTCTCGAGAGATTCATCCACCCACAGCACTGATTCTTATTGTCCAAACAATCAAAAGCTCTTCATTTGTATCTACTGGATGCTTAGTGTTTGGAAATCATGATAGGTATCAGCACTGAGAAGACCATTGTGATGTGCGTAGTGTGCACAGTGTATGGGTATGGGTATAGTGTCAGACACTACTCTGAAAAGATGTTCCCATGCTTGTGTAATAGCCTTGGGGCTTGGGAGATGTGAGTTCAAACTCCCTCTTTGTTGCAGGATCCCTGTACGACCTTCGAGCTTTCACCTGCTGCGGGAAGCTCACACATAACAGCCGGCATGAGGTGAAGAAACCATCCATGAGAATTGATGAGATACTCATGTGCTGTGGTATCAAGGACTGTTCAGCAAAATCCATCTCTTCTGAACGTATCATAGAACATGTACTGAGGTAGCACAGCTGGGAGGATCAGGTGCAGGAGCCTAACTGCAATAGCTTGACTTCAATTCCCTTTGGAGACTGGTAAGACTAGCCTTACTGCTGGGACTCTGGTGGCATAGCTCAAACGCACCGGCGGAGGGCAGTGCAAATCAAATAATGTGAAGAAGATGCAAGAAGGCTTGTTCTTTCCCTGAAAATGTAGTGATGGAGTAAATGGGACCAAAAAACCCCACATATTATGCCTCACTCCCAATTGCGGTGGTACTCATAAAATTCCTGTGGGCAAGAAAACAGATTCTTCATTGTTAATTAGCCAGGGGACTTCCCCTCAACGCCAAAATGTTTTGATGTGGTTGCACCAGAAATGAAACCATTAAGGAATATCAAGTTTATCTTTCTCTTTAGTAACTCCTCCTGTGGGTCTGGCTGTCATAAGGCAGCCACTGTGCATCTTAAGAAGACTCTGGAAAACAAGGCTTAACTTATACTGCAGTCACCTATCCTCATTTGTAAGACTAACAACTCTCCCTAAAGATTTTATTCCACAAACCTTTCAGCTTTCTTCAGCAGTGGCAATTTCATTTTGGCAGCACAAAAATCTAACCGCTGTGCAGCATTCTCAAACTCTCCAGAGAATGGTAATTGAGTCTCAGTTCCTTCTCTCAATTTAGGGTCCCATCCAAAGCCCACTCAGTCAATAAAGAAACTCCTCTTTGTTCCAGCAGGCCATGAATCATGCCCAGTGGGCCCCTTCCGAACATGGACAGCACAGATGATTTGAATAATGAGTGTGCCTTTCACAACCAAATGATGACTACCCAGGCTGTGCTTCCTTCCAGATGCAGATGTTGAAATGTCAGGCTTTTATTCATGAACACACTTCTTCCTGAACATTTCATTGAAGAAAATAACACGATCACTCAACAGGCTCAAGGGATGGCTTAGAGAACCTCAACACATTGCAAAGAGCCAGCCAAGCTCTCACAGCATTTGCAGTGACAGTCTTTGGATGGGATTCTCTCAATTGATTTAACCAGACTGGCAAAATAACACTTTGCATAGTCCACAAAATGGGCGACATGGGCAGCCTTCAGACAACTTGCATTGCAGAGAAACCAGGTAGATGACAGCTTGTTCTTGCTGGGACTGTCCAGGGAGGAAAGTATGCAGCATACTATTAATTTATTTTAAAATATTTAACAGGAAAATTCCCAAGGAGAACAGATCTCATTTTCAAGTTCTGCATCAGAGAGCAAAACCAGGACAAATAATACACTGGACTGCAAACAGAATGAAAGTTAGTAAGTGTTTTAGAAAGTATGAGTAAATCTCCATTGCCTTTCACCCAGCAGCATGGTCTTATACCCAAACCAAACCTTCTTTTCCTGTTACGCTGCTGGGACACAGTGTCAGAGCAAGCTTTGGCCAGACTGAGGAGATGTCTGTGCTGCGGACACCTTCGTGCTCACCCTTTCCCAGCAGTGGTGCGATCAGCCCTATACCACCATTCCTACCCCTTCCCAGAGGGGCACAGACACTCTGTATCATATATGCACATGGGCTGGCATATGCAGCTGCGCTGCAGGTCAAGTCCAGTACCTACATGTGAACTTCTCTAAGGGACAGCTAATTATAACAGCATAATTATTACCTGCATTTAGATTGGATGACAAACCCAGATCAGGACAGGACCTCTCCATGCTCTGTGATGTACAAATACAGTGAAAACAGAGAGGTCTGCTCCAAGTACAACCCAAGAGCCTGCCCATGGACAGAGGCAGACAGAAGAATATCAGGAAATAAAAAGATGCTGCTCTCTACCATGATAGGTAAGTTATAACCCAGATAGTGTCAACTGCTCATAGGCAGAAGGGCACAGGAAAACTCTCTGGAATAATGGGGCAGTTTCAAGGATGCTTTCAAGGAGCTGTCCCTACTGAGTGGGGCAGAGTAGGGATGGCATCAAAATCCTCATTATGCTATGTAATAAATGGACAAAGGAGGCTGAATCTCAAGTTCAACAAGGTAATAATGAATAGAAGATAATTAGCAGAGGAGAGCTGGGAAAAACAAGCCAAATCTCTGTTACCAAGGGTTGAGGAAGCAGAGTGCTAAATATTATCATTCTCACCATGCCTCAGTAGCAGCATAATGGATATTGAGAGCCTAATAAAACAAAGGGTTATACATTGTGTGAAATTCAGAGGAACTGGGTAATCTGCTTTATCAGACCCCTTTAAAATAACAGCCAGAATGGATTATAAACATGGTACCTGCTGGTGCAGTTTCTTAGCTCTATAACATTTAGGCAGCCACCAGCATCTTGGAGGGTGAAACCACCATTTGGTTTTTCCACAGGCTGTATATCAGCACTTGCTGATTTTTAGAAAGGAAAAAATAAACTTTATCTAGTTTGCTAAAACATTTTACTTCGAAACAGTGGGCCATAACCTCAGCTGGCATGCAGCAGCAATGTACCAATGCACTTATATACACTGTGCCTAAAACTTTTTAGCCAGATTTGTTTATTTATTATAAAACAATGGAGACAGTTCATCCTTCACTCTCTCTCTTCGTGTAACTGTCTCCTTGCAGCACCTACTACTCTGACAAAAATGCCTTCCTACCAGTGAGAAAGTAGCAATTTGCTCAAAATTTTAAATAGTATTCAATTAGCAAGTTTTGGCCACTCTCAGTATAGGCCTACTTTCAGTACAATGTATGTACCTGCAGAATTCTCACTGTTCTTTTTCCGGTGTAATCTAACTTGGAAAATCTTGCTTACTTATTTCCATTCACTGTGCTAGAACAGTCAGGTCTAAGTTGCTTGTTTACCAAAATGACAATGTATCTCACAAGTGTTATCTCAGAAATGCTTTTTCTGCCTTGTTGGCTTTGCTGTACCTTTAGGGAAAGCTTTTTCCACTGACAGATATTATACCCTACTGGAGTTACATTGGTTTCATGAACACCTTGCAAGCCATTCTGCAAAGCTCACTTCAGAATCATTTGGTTTTTTTTTTTTTTTTTTTAACTATTGCTACTATATTGCCACCTCCTAGCTTTCATATAATGTATTTTATAAACATATCAAAAGAGTGGTTTATTTGGCTTTAAATCTGACCTCAAGCAGTGTAAGACACAATGAAGCTTGCTATCAGCTGAAGTGCGAATCTCTATGCTTTTCGCATTGCTGTGAAAAATCTCATTTAAAATCTGAAGAAGGCTAAATCAGCACAACTCTCTCCTGAAGGTCAGCAGTAATTCTGACAGGAGGTATACAATACAATGGAGTTATTTATAGAATACATCCAACTTGCTAAATGTAAAGATTATATTACACTTAGAGAATTGAAACACTTCATATTGAGAAATATTAAAGATTAGGGTTTCTTTAGTGAATCTTTAATTGCATTCATCTTCTCATGCTCCACAAAGAAATTGGTACTGGGTATGGAGGAGCATAACGCCTGCAGTGCTCCAGCATTACGTGTTGCCGATATTGAGATGCCCATAAGGAACAAGGCAGCGAAAAGAAGTGTATTATAGTGACTGTTGAATGCTGCCCCATGGAACCATGCTCTTCAATAGGTATTGCCACAGTAGCCTTATAAAATCATGAATAATTTTTCTTTTTAAAATGTTTACAGACAGAAATCTGGCATCTGTTTTACAGAAAAGCTGCATGCTCATAGCTGTAAGCTGTAGCTGAAATCTCTGGAGCTGTGCTCTGAATACTTAAAAATTCAAGGTATTCTTGAAAAATCAGGTCCTGGATGTTCCTTGTCAGTCACCCCTAAACTGTTCTCAGACTTGGCTGTCCTTAGATAAAATTGGCCTAATGTTATTTCGTTTCCATCAAGTATTGTTTCAGATAAATTCACTGCTGTTTGTCAAGTGCTCATGTACAGCCTGGATACCTTCACTGTAAGATGAGGATGTTAGATATAGGATCAAGTATTGAATGACAGAGAAAGAAAAAATATTGACTAACTGCATTCTCCAAAAGAAGCAGAGGTCCTAAAGGAGAAACTATGGCTGACAGTAGGATTACAAGTAATATATTTTGGAAGTCATGGATGAACCGCATCGATTTTGCCATCTCAATTCTAGCAGTTTTTAATTTTTAGATGTTCATCCTCACATTCTACAGTTAACACAGATTGTTATGTGGGTAATACAGACATAATATTCGCAGTTAATTTGTAAAATTAACACTCTGTCATCAGAATGGGACTCTTTCCCCCCCGGACGACCTTGCATCATCATCAACATCTAGATTCACAGTCCAGGTCTTTTCCCATAAAAGCTCATAGAGAGGCTTCTGAAGACCCTCTCTGCAGATCAGGCACTCAGAAAGAAATCATATAGCAAAAGACATGTACTTCGGCACTGGGTTCTCCACTGTGCTGGTAACAAAAATGTAAAGTTAGGAACCAAGGATTGATTTAGGTGGTGAAAAGGTGTGAGTTGGTATACACACTTATTTTTCTGTTGTGTGGGATTTGTCTAAAGCCTATTGGGAAAACAGCATTAAATTGTTCATGACACCAGGATGAATCTTGCTTTGAAATCCAACCCTTACTCCAAAGTGTGCCCTTTTTAAAGTTTCTTAACACAATAGTTAAAAAATCTTTTATTGCTTTTGACAGTATAAACAATATTATCCACAAAGACAGCAGGATTTGGTATTTTTCAGAGTTTAGAAAAAAACACAAACAATTGAAAAAGGGTTTTTAATGGCAAATGGTAATGAGCTTATATTCCAGTGTTCAATTTGCTGTCTAAGTATTCTACTATTGTGGAATAAATGTATGTGCTTAACAGAAAGAAGAAATCCTAATGCAGGGAACAGACGATGGGCTGGGAATCAGGATCCACAGATTTTGCTGTTTTTCCTGCTGCTAATGTGCTCCTGTGGTTTAGAGCAAATACTTACTTATCTTTTCCTCTGCACTTCTCTTTGTCTTTTCTAGTTAGATTTACAGCTCTTCAAGACAAGGAACATCTCTTACCAATTTTTGCATACCAACACTAACAATGGTGCCCTAAAGATGCCATAGGCATTACGAGAATATTTAAATACATTAAATTACAGTAACTTTTCTATTTGACTTCTGATTTTCGAAATTCTGCTATTAATGAACAAGTTAAATGTAATACACTGCTTTTCACTGGCTACATTCCCAGTAATTCTTGATGGTAATAAGTATTTGTTTGCAGTATTGTTTTTGCCTGTTTCCATCTCTGGAACAGAAGAACATCTTATAGCACTTTCCACAGAGGTCTGTGGGTTGACCCTTGCCTGCCTGAGGAACTGGTCCTTCACAGTTACCTGAAATCTGAACAGACTGCAGAACGACTGCAGTCCTCCTGTGCAATGGGTTAAGTCTGAAAGGGCTTAAAATGGCATGCACATCTCAGAGGCAATAGAAAAAAGGAAAACTCTTATATTTGGTACTGGACTTGGGCACACAGAAAAGGCTCCCAAGGCTGGAGGAGCTGGCAGCTCACTCTACTTCCCATGTATCACTTAAGCTTTAGTTACTCCATAAGTGGTTTCTCAGCCATGAGCCTCCACAGACTCCTGGATCAATGACACTTACCATTATTTCCTACTGAGTAAGACCTACTCTGGTATACCTTTGCCTTGCTAGAGTGATGTAAATGGATTGATTTATAGCTGTAATTATGCATTTGTGTTTTAGGGAGAAATACATTGGTAGATTCAATTCATACCTGCTCCGGGGGAGGAAGGTTCAAACATACTTGATGTATCACTGCATGTGTTGGAAGCTTGCTCCGAGAGCTTCTTTTTTGCACTTCCATCTGCAGACTTATGTGACTTCTTTTTATTCTTAACCAGAATTTTGTACATTAAATCCATAGGGCTTGGAAGAGGAACCCCAGGTTCAAGCTTGCAGAAAAAGGAACAGAAATTTGTTACAACAACGAAAGAAATGAGCTTATAGCATTTTCTTAGCGCCCACATGGTGCAAGATAATTCTGTAACCTCTATAAGCCCTGTTCAAATGAAACATATTTTGCACAAGAGGTAACCTCAACATTAAATGAAACAGGGCTACTGAGGGCACTTAAGAAGAAAAGAAAAATGCTTTATGAAATGTCTACAGTAATAACTGAAATAAGTATTAGTTCAAATATGAAAGCCTACATTATAAGATGGCAGCTATGAGAATCAATTGCATTTAGAAGATTGCAATTCCCTGTATCAGAACAATCTCTCTATCAGAAATCATATGCTTAAGTCACTCACAGCTCACATTGTTTAACCCCCTCCTTTAAACTCTTTTTTAAAAGGCTGTATATGAAGAATGACACAGGACTAAACAAATAAAAATTCACACAGCTATTTGTGATCTGATAAATATGAAACCACATTACCGGGTATTTTTCCAATGGATCCATAAGCAGTGCATCTCCAAATATTAATCTGCAGTACTCAGCCATTTTTGCCTGTTGTTTAGGGCTAGAGGGCAGAAAAGAAATAAATAATTGAGTCCTACTAATGCTACAGAGTGACAGCAGCAGTAATGGAATACCTAATATTCCTAAACTAGATACAATTTCCTGATCCAATTGCTGTGACTTTTTCAGAAAGACCTAGATATCTCATGCAATTATTCCGCTTCCTCTGACGGAGCTTATCAAAAGGATCATACATGAACTAAAGGCACCAATCAATTGAATAATAGCGAAACCGAACTTTTAACGTTGAGGTACATTTTCCCATGCACTTAGTAGAAAATTAAAAAATGAGGATGTCAGTTGTTACCTCTAGTGAAATAATCATTACATGAATTCGCCTCTTTCAGGCAACTTTTTATACAAAGTTTAAATATTTTCCTCTTTATGTTATTTTATACACATGCCAGGCATTCTTCTCACCCCTGCCCCAAAACCCCCACCTGGATTGCATTTTTGTCACACCTAACCTAAGGCATAAAACTCAACACAGCTACACAGAAGGCAGTCTCCTGTGCAGGTGTCTCTGTTAAACTTCTTAAACCACAGGTACCTACCACCTCACTCAGCACGTCTACAGGGCACAGCCACAGAGAAGAAGTGGCAGAAGACATTATTTCATTCTCAAAACCAGCAAAACGGCATCAGTTATAGACATTTGTAGAAAAGGAGCTGATTTTCCTTCAGATTTCTAAAATGCAGTTAATCCTACTGCACAATTTCTGCTAAAATGCATCCTGCTTTTGCACCCCATTTGTGTGAGGTGTGTGCAGTGGGGCAGCCCATCCAGCCACAGCTCTGCCCCATCCACAATGAAGCACTGAGCCATCTGCAGACCTCCTGGGGCTGGGCTGGCACCAAAAGCTTGCACTGCTCTGGCCAGCTTACACAGAAATATTTCCCCTGACATCTCCTCTCTGGCAGAAGTCATAGCATAGATGTAATTGTGCTACTGCTAAGAGGAATTATGTCAATTGGGAAAATTGCTGTAATAAGAGCTGGTATAACTGCATTTTATATGCATGTAATTACATACTGCATGCATGTTATGTGTATATAACTGGGACCAATGTATTCAAACAGCTGCCTTAGCAGGGATCTAGATCTAATAACAAGCTGCTATATGCAGCCACTCAATGGTCACTGTAACTTGTTTTGGTATGTGGTCAGATTCCTTATTTTAAAAAAAGTTAACTTTTATTTGAAATCAGATAGAGGATCAAATTTTACCACGGTAAATTACGTCAGTGGTTTTCATGACAACCTCAGTAAACGTTACGTATAATAAGTTTTCCCAACGTGCAACCCAAGAATGAAATAATTCCTGCACATCAGTGACAGGAATTTTAGGACTGAAGGTAGGTTATACTGCCCAGAAATCTTAATCAAATCACCTTAAAAAGTAGCTCAGTGCTACAGTCACTCTCCTTCTAATTTTAGACCGTATTGTTGTTATATGTGCCTGTTTCAAATCTATAATATCTGAGATTAGGTATCTTTAAAAGTTTCCATTTTTGATACTCTGTTGCAAAGTCTCAATTAAATGACAGGTTTATATTGCTTAACATAACTTCTTTAACTACTGTTAACTATGATCTGTGCATCATGGAGGATACATAAATGGTATAAGCGGTTATGTTACCACGCAGCTATTTTTCATGACAAAATAGAGCTGAATATATAGGAAAAAAGGAGCGCTCATTTTTTTCTTGCAAACTAAGAGCACAATGACAGTTATGCTAGCTTGTCATTAGCTACCAACTGAGCACCTGGCAATGCAGCTCTTCTGATGGTCAGGAAGGCCAAACCAGAGCCGAGAGAAAGGCTGCATGGCATTTGAATCCGAAAACATAATTGCTCTGAGATCAGCATTCGGGATGTCGCTTGCAGCAGATATGGGGTGAGCCAGTCGTTGGCTCAGTTATTTTTTCAAACATATTGTGAAAAGGCTTTAGATTATGCCACAAAGCTAAGCCAGTGCTGCATGCAGTCTAAATCACTACAGCATTTCATTAATGCTTTCTTTTGCATGCAGCCAATTCTGCAAAAAAAGCTCACAGCCACTTTTAGCCGAGGATGGAAAATTAAGACGAAGACAAGCAAGGCAGTGGAACTAAGAACCCATAAGGGAGGAGGTGATGGGAAGAAAAGATGAGGCTACGACAGTGTGTAGCTAATTCTAACCGTCCTCTACCAAGGAAAATGGAGACATCACACTCTAGTGGAGCAAGCAGTCTGGGTGTTTGCTATAGGTCTGGGGGTCAGTATACTCAATTTTATTTCATTCTTCAGTGTGTATTTTGAATAGATCCATGCTCTTAGAGCCTAGGAAGTTCAAAGGACGTCTCCTTGAATTAAAAGAGCACAATTATTGAAATTGTAGTAATTGGATGTGACATCAGCATTTTTAAATTGGCACGTCAACTCCAAAAAGAACTCTTGATAGGGAATATAAAAAAACATTCAACTGTTAAATCCAATAAATTTCAAACTATCACCACAGCTAGAACAATTTTTTCTGATCTTCTGTGCTGAATTATATGTTTACCTCAAAGAGAGCACAGAGAGAATTTTCATTTTTGCAAATGACAAAAATGTAATGCAACATTTTTTTTGGATTAGCATATAAATTCCAATGTCACTGCATTCCAGAGGTAAAAAAAAGGAAAAAGATAGCTATGCAAAAAACTAACAGATTTTAATACTATGAAAAAACCCAACTTGCAGTAGTAGACCAGGCCAAAGTAGGAAAATGTTGACATAACAAAATTACTTGTATTTGTGAACTGGACTATATGCACAGATATTTTTAAAAGCTCCTACGAGGGAATAAAAAAATATTTAAGATTACCAGCTTGTAACTGAGAGGTATTTTTTGTGATGCATCTCTCTAAAATATATTGTTTCAAGAGATAGATCACTAGTGATAATATAGACTATGTATTACTATTATAGTATTTTAAAAGTTAGAGTATCAGTTTCTTTTTATTTCTTCCTTCTTTCAAAATTATGATCCAGAGCAACAGACTGAAATCCCAACTTTTCTGCATTAACGTATTTCCCCATTTGTGCTATGAAACAAAAAAGCAGGTCCATATTTACCGTTATCGGAAATTCTCTCACCATTCATGTATTGTAGTGAAAACTGACTGCCTCAGAAGACCTAACTTTATCTGCTTCATGATTTTCAATGTGCAGACATGGACGGTCAGCATAAAGACTAACTACATATGCCTCCAAACTGTGCCAGGTCAAGGGAAGATAAAATGGGAACATGAAACCTGGAGATATGGATATAAAGAATACTAAGACATGTTTCCATTTCCATTACGGTATTGCTTGTACTTTGTTTTCCTGTTTGTATTATGCCTATTATGAAGGTTAATCACAGAGGCTCTTTGGCACTACTGCACCACTACTGCTCCTAACATTGTATTATTACACTTCTGCAGAGATCCTTCTACATAAGACAAAGACACAGATGCTTCCCAGAAGAGTCTAAAATAATTTAAAGCGTAGGAAGAAAAAGTGATAAAAATCCTGTTAATATTTGAAACAACAATTCCAGCAAGAAACCAGCAATATGAATAACTGTAATTAAATTTAATCTTGGAAGCAATCTTATATGGATATTGCTCAAGGATCACTTAACCTTTTTGCTATGTCATCAGTGCATTTCTAATTATAGAGTGTCTGCTCTCAGATTTGCAGATTGCTTATCTTCTTGCAAGACCAATTTCAAACATCAAGGTCTTCTTGAGGTCTTTCAACATTTTCAGGGCACTTTTCCATTTTTTCATAGATCCACATCTTTTCTTAGTACTGTCTTTTTTCAGTGTGCTGGTTCTGACTTTAATATAAATGATGGAACACATAGTATTTTATAAGTTCTAGAAGTTTTATGCTTGCCTCTTTTTCTAAACTTTTTATTGCAAAAAAACAGGCAAAAATGAATAGACTACATAGTGGAATTACAGTAAAGGAAATAAAAATTCTTCACATGCAATAAAAATATTAGAGAGGAGTCTTTCCAGGGAAAACAATGAAAGCAAGCAAAATGAGATGTTTAATACTACATGCTAATAAGAGATTTGTTCCCAAGGGAGACAAAAAGTGTTAAAAATATTCTCATGAACATAAACCGTAAGGAAGGAAAATTGTATTTTGAGTCCAGTGGTGATTAGCAGTGTCATACTTATGGTGGTGATGTAGAAGTTATTTACCTCTGATAATTGCAGTCTGTTTAAAAGCCATAAATACAGAAAACAGGCTAAAACCATATTTCTGTTTAAGCCAATGCCAAAATTCGACTGATTTGTACAGGACCAGCATTTCACTCATGAATACTAACTCTTGTAACTTGAAAATAGGGAGAAAATTTTGGTTACCCAAAAGTAGGAACTGATGTTACAGGATTTGTTTGACAGCAATTCTATAAAAAAAAACCAACAAAAAAACCATAGCATTTTTTTGTTAATACTTAGGGAAAATCCCATCTTTATGATCTAGGAGAAAAACAACATTCCAAGTAAATGAAAAGACAAAAGGAGCATTCATTCCATGAAATTAGGTGAAGGTTTCTGTGAGCGGCATGACTAATTGCAGATTTCTCTAGCAACTAGTGAAGAAATTAAAGGATAATTGTAGCAGTCAGTAAAATAACTAGAAATTATTTTCATCCAAAGCAAAATTAGAAATCATACACATTAAGTCTGACGATGTACTGCAGCAGAAAATAACAAACAGCAATAAAGCTTCAGAAACAGAAAATACTTGATATTGTCTTTGCAGAAACCCTACGCATAGCAAGGGAAAGGACATCTAATAATACACTTAGGGATAATTCATTATTCCATGACTGCAGTTTTCTTGAAAGAAAAGTCCAACGGTTTCTGTGAGGCAAATTCAGAGTAGTGCAGCAGTAACTCCGTTCCCTTTTTGACATATTCCTGCAGTATCACATCCCCTTTCATTTTGACAGTGTTTCATCTTAAAGTTTTAAAGCCACTTTTGTACATAACTAACATCTGACAGTTTATTTTATACATTTTTTTTTTACTTCTTTACTTTCCTAAAATAGAACAGATGATCCTGGAATAGTTGAAGATTTAAGTCTTAATGACTTTAAAGGAAGAAAAATGTAACCTTTCTGGTTAAAATTGGACATTGCTTTTTCTCCCCTTATAGTAACAAAGTGATGTATATTTAACAAATACAGAAGAATTAAAATAAAATATAATACATTGAAGAATGATGGTTGAGATCTGTTCTAAAGTGCATTTGGAAGCACTGAGAAAAGGATCGTGAGTTAAAACCTACAGCAGTAAGTGAGCATATGCAAGTCCAAAGTGATACAACTTACACCAAAAAGAAAGGAGTGAGGGGACCAATTAGAGAAAGAAATCAAATACAGTATTTGTGTGGTCTTTCAGAGGAAGATGAAACTAAGTAAGTGGGATTTAACAGGTAGCTGTTTGAATCATAACAATGTGGCCTTTAAACGTGCGAAGAGCAAACACATATTTGCCCACAAAAGGAAGTGTAAGCTTATACTGTAAGGTATACAGGTACTGTAGGTCAGCTCTCACGTAAGTTTTTCTACCTGCATCATTTTTGATCAGCATTGTCACATCTGCTCTTAAAAACATTCTTACATAGCTTCTACCAGTTCCTTCCCTTATGACGAGAATGTTCTTCCTAAAACAATGGAAAAGCAGTTAGCCCTCACCCTTTTCCTCTGCAAGAAGCAAAACTGCCAACATCTTTTCTGATTTGTATTAAATCATTCACAGCTGCCCCAAAGATGACTTTTTATTTCACATTAAAAAAAAAAAAAAAGTTTCTCTGTCCAAACTGGCCCCAGAAACACTGAAAATGTTTTTACATTAGAAAACAAAAGGGGGAAAGGCAACTGAAACTAAGGCACACCTTATGTGTCAATGTCACCTCATGTTGAAGCATGCAGTCTCTATATTCAAAACCAAAGTCAACGTCAAACTTAAAGAAATACTAGAACTAAACCAATAATAACAATAACCATCATCATCAACAAGTAGAACAAATTTGAAAGTGTTCTCACTTTTCTTTTAATACACAGGAAAACTTTCTTGTAATTAATAGAAAAAGAAAACAGCTTTGGCAAACATAATTTTTGTCAGAAACTGAAGGGTTCCCAGCCTTCCATACACCTACTTTCTAATCCTAGTTAGTCTATGATTCTGGCCTCTACTTCTAACATAAAAGAAACAGACCACATTCTGTGCACAGGATAGAACAGGGTCATAAGCAGGTGAAATATTGCTTCTTTTTCTTTGATGAAATACTACTACATTTCAGCATGACATACCGAGACTGTAAAGTTAACACAATTTGTCTCACAATTATTCAAACTTTCTCTTTCACACAAAAGGTTGTAACTCAGGCAGGTTTTTAAGAATATGCACGATACATTCTGATCATATTGGTTATTTAAGCTGATACAAGGTTTTTTGGGTGAGAGCTGTTGATCGTGTCATATAATAAAACTGCCACAAGTACATATATAATCCTGTGCATAGACCTTATAGAATATATAACACCATACAGGAAAATATGGTAATTACTTACGAATCCACATGATTTTCAAAGGAAAGGAGGATTGGAAAGGGTGATGTCTTAAATGCACATTCAGCAATAGCTTCTATTACTTCCTAAAGAATCAAAACACAGACAGTTACAAATTTCTGTCTCTAAAGGAAGAGTCTTTTGGTATTTGAAGACAGAAAACACCCGAAGAGGTCTGAAATCATACCCAAACTGCTTGAAATCAGACCTTCTGTTCTAAACATCCCAGAAAGCTCTGGATGTGCTTTTGCAGCAACCAAATTTTTCAACCTGAACTGTAAACAAATCTCCAAAACATCTCATGAGCCTCAAGCATTGTATGTCCCAAGAAATGACTTATGTCTGCCTAAATCGATAGTTTTTATGTAAAACTTGGTCTTTGTGTGGAATTGTTCCATGCCTGCAGCTATGCCTTTTGTGAACTATTTTGCATAATAATAAATGTGGTCTGACAAATGCATATCTCCTAAACATCATCAGCACAAGCAAGTATCCATAAAATCCTTAGTTATTCTAACTCACAAGTTTCAGTCCCCTCTTTTTTTTGATCAGAGAAATTGCTTTAAGGCAAAAAAAGGCAAATAAAAGAAATAACATTACTCAGTTAAAACAGTTGGCTGCATAGTAATCATCAAACAGAGAGCTCA
Source organism: Nycticryphes semicollaris (assembly GCA_013400055.1). Lineage (NCBI taxonomy): Eukaryota > Metazoa > Chordata > Aves > Charadriiformes > Rostratulidae > Nycticryphes > Nycticryphes semicollaris. The sequence continues at coordinate 327,705 of VXBJ01005137.1, forward strand.
GAAATTGAAACTGCTGCAGCAGTTTCCTTTCAGCTCTGATGGAAAGTGGCAACTTAAATCCAGGAGAGGAATCATTTGATAACACTAATTATAGTGGGGTGCACAGTATAGTAACACTCTCACGTTACAAATTATTCAATGTTTCCCTACTGGAACACAAATCTTTTTCAAAAGAACTTATAAAACACTGAAGACTTTCCAAGTGCTTTGCTGTCAAACTCTAGAGTTTATACGGAGTTCTGGAGTTTTAGTTCCCTCCCAAATCATAAGGATGACTAAAACCTAAAAGATGCATTTATTTTAAACAAGTCTCCTCTGGGGACGCCTTTTGTTCATTTTTTGTACTTTCAAAGGCCCAATTGAGAAGTGAAATAAGAAATTCACTTCCTAAAATGAAAGCTGACCTTCTGGTACCATCTTCTGATGTTAAGTTGCAGAATCCAGGGCTGGAAGGAAAGCATAAGCCATCTCAAGGCTTGCTGCTACAAACTAGGATACAAATAAAATGTACAGTCTTCATTTAAGTAGGAAAAAACACAGCTCTCACACAAGTTTTTGTAGTATCTCTTATGAGAAACTAGCTCTCAGCAATCAGAGGTGGTGAAGGGCTGTATTTAATAAACTGCAATCACCAAATATTGGTGGAATGATTCCTGCTACACACTTTCTTTCCAACCCCAGTAAATCATTAAGCGTTGGTACCATCTTAATGCTGTTTAGAACCGGTGGGATTTTCTTTTCTAAGGCACTTTGGCCATTACAAGAGAACAGCAGTGCTGAAAATTGGATTAAGAATACTGAGTCCTGCCATCCTGATGCTCTCCACCCTGATCATTAGCACTGGTTTGGTTTCCACCACCTAGAGCCTCCCCTTGGTTATGGAGTGTCATGCAGGGAGAACACCTGAGGCTGGATATAAGTGGTACTGCTGAAAGCAGTCCTGAGGCCTTTCTTCCTCCTACACACTGCTCAAGCTGTGGAGTAAACCCATATATTTATTTTCAGCTGCAAAAAGGGATGGAATCTAGCATGCATGGGGAAAATAAACTGAAAGAGTAAAATAGGATTACAGTGATGAAATCTGAGGATGAGAAGCTCAGGCATTGGTTCAATGGAGAAACAGGTATGCTGGTGACTCAGTCTTGCACTACATTCAAATGTAAAGGCAAATTCTCTATGGCCAGAGAGGAACAACATGATAACTTCCATACTTTACTCCAGCTGCAAACTGACTCACCTGAAACAGGTCTCCAAGGTATATATGTAAAGTACATACACACAGATTCCTGGCTATGGCATGAAAAACATTGTTGGTTCCCTGTAAGATCTCACCCTGGCAGCAGCTCACAATCTGCAGCTGAGGAAAACCTTACTGATTTCTGTATGTCATGAAGCAAGGTAAAAACCAATCAAACAAAAAACCCACAAAAATCCCAGCAACATAAGGATGGAAAGGATATATTGTTTCTGCCTCCGCACTACAGAAAACCTATCTGAGGCAGTGAAAACTGACAGACTGAACGGAATCATTGTGCGCCGCAGTCAAGCCAAAAGCGTGAGCTGATAAATGATTCAGCATTCAAGACCCAGCTCACTCTGAATTGATTCACACACTTCTGACACATTATTTCACTATTATTTTGCTCCTCCTCAGCCAAGCAGCACACTTTCAGTGCTGAAAAGAAACCAGTAGTCGATATATTTTTACTTTTCTGAGTGGAGAAAAAAATATTTGCCCTGAGGTAACAGATGAAATATTCCCGAGTATAAGATGATCAAGGGACTAGAGCATCTCTTTTATGAGGAAAGGCTGAGAGACCTGGGTCTGTTTAGCCTGGAGAAAAGAAGATAGAGGGGATCTCATCAATGCTTATAAATATCTAAAGGGCAGGTGTCAAGAGGATGGGGTCAGGCTCTTTTAAGTGGTGACAGAACAAGAGACAAACATGAACTGGAACATGGGAAATTCTATTTCAACATAAGGAAAAACTTCTTTACTTTAAGAGTGCAGAGCACTGGAACAGGCTGCCCAGAGAGGCTGTGGAGTCTCCTTCTCTGACGATAGTCAAACCCCACCAGGACGCATTCCTGTCCAGTGTGCTTTAGGTGGTCCTGCTTTGGCAGGGGGGGTGGACTAGATGATCCTGAAGGTCCCTTCCAACCCCTCAACCCCTACCATTCTGTGATTCTGTGAGTAGGTTTAAAATACCCTCCAGTATCTCTCTTGCAAACACAAAACCTAGGGATGGACATGTAAATAAACAGGGATAACCCTCAATCCTGCTAATGATCCTTTTAAGAATCAGATCAACTTTGTTCATCATAGATTCCTGCTCATGACCAAAGCAGTTGAGAGCTATCTTTCTTAATTAAAGGACTTCCAGCAATCAAATTCTACGCATATAAACGTAACTGGAAAGTTAATAACAAACATGCAAGAAGGTTGTGTTTTATGTTTTCCTGTGATTAACCTGATCAGTGAAGTCTTAGAGAAAAGTCTAAATAAAGAAAGGAGTGTTCTGGTGCAAGTGAAATTCAGTGTTTTGTCTGAATGGCAATATTGTTTGGGTTTTTTGCCCTAAACTAGAAAACAAAATAATCCCAACAACTCATGTTTCAAGTGTGGGAGACATGCTTCAAACCTGTAGCTGGTAGAGAAATCACACATAACACCTGTAACATAACCAAATTCAGTAACAAATATTTTTCCACGACTTCTTCCACATGTATAAGTCTAGAAAAGTATTTCTATATCAAGTTCATGTCTCAGATGAAAAATTATTTTTTCATACTTCAAAAATTGTACCCTGACATATCATTATCAGCTGTGCCGTTTCCTACCTTAGTTCAGCACTTTCATCTCCCACTCCCATTTGCCAGGCAGAGAAAAGAACATATTGACACATTGCTTGTTGCTGTTCAAATCCTTGTGACCTTCACCGCAGCTCTCCTCCTGGGCACACATTACAGAGCTGTAACAGAAACTAGTCCTTCCTCCCTACTATCCTGTGTCCAGACCCATCCACAGATCTGATTCACACAGGTAAATCCTGATTGTTCAGTTCTGGATGTGGTCTACCCTGTTTTTTTCCCATGTGTGAGACTTGATGCAGAGACATGCACAGGAGTATGGACCTGGGTGCTAAACCCAGTCCCCACATGGCACGTGCTATCACATCACATCATATAATCTCTTTCCTCCAATTGTTGTGGAGGAAGGCAAGAACGAAGACCTCTTCCCATGGAAGGTCCAAACAGAGCAACTCTTCTCCAATGACTCTGCATGTGCTTGGAAAGTACCTCTCACAACATCTTTTTGCCATCGCATTTCTCTTCCCTTCCACCTTTGCAGTAATGTTCTGATGCACTTTACATGAAAGAAACTGCCTTAGCTAAAGCCAACTACACCAGTGTGCTCTATTGCTGTACCTTGAAGGATATTTCTGTTGTCATAGTGAATCCGTGTGTAATGACTGGCTCTTCTTCAGCTGTTCGTCCTTTCCAGCAGTCCAGCTCCACACAGCGGCAGCCTGACAGAAGCACTTGCCGATACATCTCCACCGATGAGTTCCCGGCCAGCTGTCCAGCTGTGACAGCACAAGCAAATGAAAAAATGGAAGTCATTTTGGGCCTTGGGAATAAATACAAATAATCCCACAATAATTAGTGTTATCAGTATCTTCTAGTCTAGGCTGAGAGGAGTAACACTCAAATGCATGCAAAAAGCCCAAGAACATAAAGGAAATGACTTAGTCACTGTCATAATCTGGATTCTGCCCTCAGTGAAAATGCTGTGAGAAAGGAGAAATAACAGAACTGAAGCCAATTCAAATACTTCCAATAGACTACACAAAATATATTAAAATACATTAAAAATAAAATAAAATAAAATAAAATAGCTTAGTTCTAGAACATTTTGTATATCCTTCGACAAGCAATATAAAATTCAGAGGCAACTCAGGACAGCAAGATCACATTTTCTCATGATGTGCAATACAGTTTAATAGAGGATAAACCAAATCCCCTGCACAGTCACTAATGGTACCATTACTAGGTCTCAAATCAAGATTTAATACACTAATCACCACACTAAGTTAGTCAGTTAAACTTCCTGATGTGATAGAGCATTATATAGGGAGAAATTTAACTGAACTACCAGTTTCCAACAATGACATAATATAAATCTAAAAAGAAGGAAAACTCAGCATTTCACAAACTCAGGAAGTATTAAAAGCTCATAAACTGTGCCACTCCCATGCTCCCCACCCCAAAGAAGTCCAACTATATTCAGGGAAGGATATCCAGCCAGTGTGTCTTCATCTGCTGCAACAGGTTTGATTCCAGTCCTATGGATACAAATTTCTTGCCGTAGAGAGGTAAAGATATTGGACGAATGGCTTAGTGCTTGTTTTAGATAAGAAAAAAATGAATGCAGCTTCCTGCATTCTAGCAGACTTCCTGAAAAGACCTTCCTGGATTTCTTGAACAGAATTCACTTGCTTTTTAAGGAGGCAGTGAGTTCATTTATGCAAAAGATGCTTCACTGCTGGGGTCATATAAATACTTCATATACCAACTGGCATATAATATAATGCAGATTAATCATTTTATTGGCTCTCTAGTTCTGTGTTTAGGTTTTATGCTGGGAACTGCATATTTTGGTTTGCTTCACTAAATAGCACTGTCTGCTTTCTCTTGTGTTTTTAACTTCCACTTAGAACTGTAACAGAAAAACCGGAGGAATCATAAATACTCCACAAAATATTAATATTGCTCCTGTTGAATTCTGTAAGATTTCTCAGCTCCTGCTGGAATCAATGGGAAATAAATATTAATANGACAGAAGCACTTGCCGATACATCTCCACCGATGAGTTCCCGGCCAGCTGTCCAGCTGTGACAGCACAAGCAAATGAAAAAATGGAAGTCATTTTGGGCCTTGGGAATAAATACAAATAATCCCACAATAATTAGTGTTATCAGTATCTTCTAGTCTAGGCTGAGAGGAGTAACACTCAAATGCATGCAAAAAGCCCAAGAACATAAAGGAAATGACTTAGTCACTGTCATGATCTGGATTCTGCCCTCAGTTAAAATGCTGTGAGAAAGGAGAAATAACAGAACTGAAGCCAATTCAAATACTTCCAATAGACTACACAAAATATATTAAAATACATTAAAAATAAAATAAAATAAAATAAAATAGCTTAGTTCTAGAACATTTTGTATATCCTTCGACAAGCAATATAAAATTCAGAGGCAACTCAGGACAGCAAGATCACATTTTCTCATGATGTGCAATACAGTTTAATAGAGGATAAACCAAATCCCCTGCACAGTCACTAATGGTACCATTACTAGGTCTCAAATCAAGATTTAATACACTAATCACCACACTAAGTTAGTCAGTTAAACTTCCTGATGTGATAGAGCATTATATAGGGAGAAATTTAACTGAACTACCAGTTTCCAACAATGACATAATATAAATCTAAAAAGAAGGAAAACTCAGCATTTCACAAACTCAGGAAGTATTAAAAGCTCATAAACTGTGCCACTCCCATGCTCCCCACCCCAAAGAAGTCCAACTATATTCAGGGAAGGATATCCAGCCAGTGTGTCTTCATCTGCTGCAACAGGTTTGATTCCAGTCCTATGGATACAAATTTCTTGCCGTAGAGAGGTAAAGATATTGGACGAATGGCTTAGTGCTTGTTTTAGATAAGAAAAAAATGAATGCAGCTTCCTGCATTCTAGCAGACTTCCTGAAAAGACCTTCCTGGATTTCTTGAACAGAATTCACTTGCTTTTTAAGGAGGCAGTGAGTTCATTTATGCAAAAGATGCTTCACTGCTGGGGTCATATAAATACTTCATATACCAACTGGCATATAATATAATGCAGATTAATCATTTTATTGGCTCTCTAGTTCTGTGTTTAGGTTTTATGCTGGGAACTGCATATTTTGGTTTGCTTCACTAAATAGCACTGTCTGCTTTCTCTTGTGTTTTTAACTTCCACTTAGAACTGTAACAGAAAAACCGGAGGAATCATAAATACTCCACAAAATATTAATATTGCTCCTGTTGAATTCTGTAAGATTTCTCAGCTCCTGCTGGAATCAATGGGAAATAAATATTAATAACAGGAGAATTTGGCCAGTTCTGGAAGGTTCTGAAAATGCAAATGGAGTCAGCAAAGTGATAACATGGTGGGGGTTTTTGTTTGTTTGTTTGTTTTTGTAACAGAACTTTTTCTTGTGCTTCCCTTTGATCATGGCAGGTTATCTTCACTCACACAAAAGCCTTTTCGATGCAATGTCAATGTCTGGGGTAAGCAGTGGCTCCTCTTCTTTGCAGGATGCAAACAAGCATGAACATGGAACAGGGTACAACAGTACACATTTCGGTATCTGTTTGTGAAAACTTGGCTCTCATTATGTGGATCTGCTGAACTCCACTGCCTAAAAAACTACCTTCACTTAGAAAATTGTTTTCATGTTGTCTTTCTTTTCCCTCAAAGCATAATGAATTTTGATTAAGACACACTGTGTTATGATTAGTAAACTTTACTTTATGCCCTGAGAGACTACTGGCCATTATTATTGCTAAATGTTTTGGACTACAATATCCTTAACCTTCAAAAGTGCTTAAGTAAATCATGACATGCATCACTTGCCATATGTCACTTCTCCACATTACCTTATTAATAAGGCTCAGACGTTTTGGAAGGATTCCTGCTATACAACCTCCAAAATATTCAGAAAGACTCCCAGTCAGAGTTCAAAATGCTAGCAAATATTTTAATAATTTCAAAAACTTTTGTGCAAATAGTATTTATAAATTTCTTTTGTGTCAATCTCTATTTGCATCTATTCCAAACTATTCTTTTAATACATGCATTCTAAATATGTTAAAGGGAATACTTCCAGTATTATATTTTTAGTATCTTTATATTATATATTTCCTTCTATTATACATACATCATCTAAAGCAATACCATAATATTTACATACCATCACCCTATATTGGATAAGGAGAAACAGATTTTGACAAAAACTCACTTTAAAAAATTGGCCCAATCATACATGACTACATAGCCTGTGCTAATTGATATAAACTGAGGATGTGACCTAAGTTTCCCTGTACAGATCAGCTCCACACTTCTAAAACTTTAAGCTGCTCATTTCTCAGCAAATGCACCCTTGTTGAGTTCATTAATCATTGTTATTCCAAGTGCAAATTATGTGCAATACATGGACTTAAAATTTGGTTAGGATTTTATGACATGTATCCTCCTAAACTTGGGGGATATTTGGATTCAGTATTATTATTCTAAAAAGAGAGGCTGCTTCTGCGCCCTTGCTCACCCACAGCAACACCTTCTCCCAGCATGGAGAAATGTCTGAATACTCTCTTTGCCATGCACAAACTGGAGTTGCTAAACCTCCTCTCTTCAGGCAAGTCCTGGAATAGCAATCAGGGCTCTGGATCATAGCCTGTGGCTTGTGGAGTACAAACTCAGACTTTCATACTGCTGGGAGTCTGGCTCTCTACTCCAGCATCAACAAAAGGTGCTGGTGGCTAAGATTTTTTAGACACAGTACATTTATCTGATTTTATTTCCTTTCGAGCTATTTTGCCACACACAGAGCAAGTGAGTTAGACCCTACATTGTGACATATTCTGCTACTGCTTGGACGTAAGTCAAAATAAGGCTCCTGCCAATATGGCTTTTATTTGTAACACCTTACATTGGACCCAAGCAGGACATGCAGTCAGGCTTGTTCCAGCCAGCAGCAGAAATACACTTGCTGTCAGTATTGGTTCAGGCCCACCCAGGCAGAAGATGCAACCCTGGGGTAAGCCAGGAGGGCTGGAGCTGGACAGCCTCTGAGATTGCTTCAGCTCAGCTGCTGGCAGTGCCTGGGCAGGTCGCACGCTGCAGCCAGGCTACCTGACAGACACCATCTGGCACAGGGTGCATGGGACCAACCCTCATGCTCGCTGTGGGACCCACTTGAGAAAGACACAGTACGTGACCAGCTGAGCCTCTCCCACTGCAATGAGGGAGTGGGACCCTCCAGGACCTTTTTAAGGAGTCCCTCCTCTAATGCTGCTATTGAAGTCAGAGAGAGTACCCAACCCTCCATGCAGTTTTATCCTCCTTAAAGAAGGGGGTTTAGAAAATAACATATTTCTTATTTCCATGTACTTCAAATAACTTATCTCTTATTTCAATATGCTTCAACTGGTTGGCCTAAAGAGGCAAATAAGAGAAGGCACAGAGGAGCTTGAAAACTCACTAAGCAGTAGTGAATGAGATATTACTGAAAGGAAACAAATCACTTTTCCTGATCTTGACTTTTCTTGTCCTTGTTGAGAACCTGCTATCTCAGATCTGACCAATCAATATTCTTTTAACTCTATGTTCACCTCTGCTGCTACTGGAAGCATGCTTCCTCTAGAAATTTTGGTGCCAGTTGCTGATCTGTATTAGAATAATTAATTTTGCCTTAAGGATACAATCTATATTGGTTTTTTCTCTCCCTCTTACAAGGTTTCCACTCACAGTTAAAAGCATCAATTCCCTCACTTAGATATGGCTTCAGAAAGAGGGAATTGGCCGGGTGAGGCTGGTAAGGGAGGGAAGGTATCCCTTAGGACCACAAAAAGATAAATAGAGGTTTAACAGTGCTAGTACGAACACTCAGCTGTCAAGATTAGAGTAGTCATGTAAAGATATGGCAGAACATGAGATCTAAGGAATTTTTACACTGCTTAAGTGAGTAGTCATCTTCTCACAAAAGCCAAACTGGCTTAGAGGAAGATGCAAGAAAGTCAGGCAGATGGGATTCACCAACTTATTAAAGCTAGTTTTTATAGATAGGATTTCTTTGAAAGCAGGGCACCAAACTGATATCTCAGGAAGTTCCACCTAAAACCACACAGAAAATCTTTCCACTTTGTGAAGCAAACCCAGCTTTCCCTCCACTGTTTCTTTTGTGTTTGTTTTGGGGGGGTTTGGTGGTTTTTTTTTTAGTGTCTATAGTCAATGCAACAACGTAACTGTGGAAGCAGATTCCACAGTTGCACTGAGCAGGCCGCATCACCCAGATAGTGGTCTGTGGCTTCCTTCCTGTGAGGTGAAGTCATCGTGCTCAAACTTACTTCACCTCTGAGAACTCAGCCATTTTCCTCAGTGTTACACAAAGCTTTATGATGTTCTGAAGGGGAGTAATGAAAAATATCAACAGCCGGAAGATAAAAAAAAAAGTGCCTCCACAAATTGCTGATGGACGGAAGAGCTGCACAATAACCACTACTCCTCCTTCTTACCCATTAAACCTCATGTTAAGATAAACTGTGACCCCAGTACCAGGAAGAAACTCATTTATCTGCCTTAGAGTGCTGGACAGTATTAGCTGGGTCTGTTGGAAGGACAACAGCTACGGCTCCTTCTCAGCCCAGTTCCTCTCCACTGCAGGAGCTTCCTGTGCTCTCCTACCCTGTAGGTCCATCAGGAAGGACACGATCAGGCTGGAAGCAAGCAGACCTTTGGGTCTTGCCAGCTGATCACCTGAGGTCAGCACAGCTCTAGAGGCACAAAGCAGTGAGGCAGAACCTGCTCTTGGTGATACAACAAACTCATGCTCAGAGCAAGCATCAAGCAGCTTTTCTTGCTTCTGTATGGTGCTGTCATCTTGGAAACTGTGAAGATACTGTTTGGGAGGATTTGAAGGTGAAGAAGGTTTCAAGGAAGTGTTCATTGCAGATAATAAGCAACAACAGTTAGGACTGAGAAATCACTGGGAACAGAAATGCTGGAGGAGGACAGTAGAGGAGAAGCCACAGCGGCAAGAAAGAAGAATAGAGTACGCCCCTTGTGAGATATTTTTCTAGAAGCATCTGAAAGTACTGGGCTGTAAGCAGGGAAGCAGATGCTGAGGGTGAATGGGATAGTCCCAAGTTGGCTACACATGCTATGCTGAGAGCTCTGCAACCCACTGATGTTATTATTTTTTTCTTATACCCAAAGATAAAACACATATTAAAGGCTTGTGATTTTCATATTTTGCATTTCACATATACATCAGCCATCAAAATGTGCAATGTTGATAGTGATACATGATCATTTGTCTTTGACTTTGGGTGCTGCTGAGAGAAGTGATACAGTCACTCCCCACTGTGACAACAGCAGCAACCTGAGGTGAGACTGGTGAGAAACCAGAAAAAAGCAGGGTTGAACATTAAGGGTTCAAAGGAGTAAACAAACAAATATGATACCAGTGAGAAAAAAGATGAGACAGTAAAAAAAATATTTTCCAAAATATAATGTTTCTTTAAGCTAGCCTAGGTCCACTATAAATCACTTCTTTCTTCATGGATTGTTACCTTTGTTCTTTAAAATTTCATTTCACTAATAAAAAGAAAGCAGATACACTTCTAAATAAATAATCAGGACTTGATGTACTGCCAAGGGTTTCTACTAAAGGCTAGGAAAATGATCAGCGTAATTAAAAATAAATTCAGAGTGTGCACATGTTTCTTTTTATGTTATAATGTTTTTTGGTGCATTTTTGTGCAACCCTTTTTCTGGGTTAAAAAACTAACAAAGGGAGAGATAATTGGTAGGACATTAAGCACAGTAATCATAAAGTATTGGTAGACTGCATGGTTTTCTTATTGTCCTAATAATTATTACGTGACTAGTTGCTATTTCACAGCTCCAATGAGGGCAGAGGTGCTACCGAACTTCCCTTCCAAAGTCATGAGCATTCAGCAGACCCTTTGAAATCTTCTCGGGAAAAAGAATACTCTGTCACCATTAATTTTATTAATTTTACTAAGTTCTTGTGGGAAGAAAGCAAATGGCAATGTGATTGCTGTATCTGGTCTAACCTCAAAGCAAAATCTAAGCCTGTCAGCTTTTGTAATGCGCAGATAAAAATCAAATCATTAATCCCATTGTCGGCCAGCTGCCACACATTTACTGAATATAATGAACCCACTAAAAGGGAAGGGCATGCGTTTTGTGCCTGCAAATGTGAAAATATACACTCTTAAATGGAGCTTGAAAGAGAGTCAAACTTACTTTGCACTATCCCCTGAGTTTACTCTGACTTATTCCCCGCAATTTACTAAGACTGGGATATTACGTTAAATAAACACCAAGGATCATACTTCCAAGTGTAGCTTCTGAAAATTATTTAGAAATGCAAGCAAAGAAACCTGTAGATGCAATCTGAGATGATTTGTAGACCTTCACATACAAGTCAGTGAATTTGCAAAGTTTCAAGGTAAACTTTTTCTCTCCCAAAATAATTAAGTTAGGTCACTTATGGTGCACTTAAAAAATATGGAATACGTTGGACTAATCATGAATTTCCACCCTTAATTCTTTGTTCTTTGGCTTTTGTGTTTCTAGACCTTTAGAACATGTCTCTGTCCTGATCAGCCCCGATAAAAATCTGTGGTGTGTTGTGGTACAGGCTACAAATTCATGCTGGTGGAGGGGAGAGCAGTATTTTGTCACTTCAGACCAACTTTAAACTGCACCATCTGTCCTCTCTGTGGGTTTATGCTTCTCACATTTGTACAACAGCTTTACTGTTTTCTTTCAGAAAATCTGCAGCATTTGGCTTAAGTGGGTCCTAATCCTCACTGACAGAACAAAGTCCATACTGGAGGTAAGAGGTCTGCAAAGTATCATAATTAAAAATGGCTTTTGCTTTGGACATGTCTGCACTCTTCCGAAGAGCATGAATTTCTGCATATTGGAATCATAACTTTAAATTGGCCACACTGATTTTCATTTCTTTCATTTCGGAGAAACAAAATAGCTGTCAAGCCAAATACTTACATGATAAGTTTTAGCAGAAAACACATTTCACAGCCAAGATATAAACCTCTGAAAAATGGTGTCTGATGGAAACAATGACAGTTCATTCACTTTATGAAAGCACTAGAAGGTGCTGTAGAAAGTGCTATAACAAACACAAAACAGATGAAAGCAACCGCCACACGGTCTGTTTAAACTGGGCATCCCCATTGCATGATTTTGTTTATATTTTGGCATGCTGGCATTCTGAAGAACTTGGTCAGTTAAGGCAAGCCTGTTCATAATATTAAAAAGGCCAACTTATCCATAACCCACATTTTTAGAACACGCTATAGAATAACTTCCTTTTTTTTAACATAATAAGTCATTAGCAAACATGAAAAGACAAAGCAAACATCAAATCAAATAGGAGAGAACTCCCTGTGCATATCTGCTTGTCAAAAATATTTTGTCCTACACAGACTAAACTAAAATAGGAAATTTACTATTATTTTCTCACAAATTAACAGCATTTTAGCCTAGAAAATGGGTGCCAAAAGTTGGGTTCCTAAACTGTGTTAGCTTTTTTTGACACTTAAAACACTGTTGACTTTACTATGCAAACAAGTTCAGACTCAGTAACTTTAATTCAAATTAACAAGTGCTTCTGGGTGCTCGGCCTTTTTAAAAACATAACAATACTTAAAAAATTCAGCTTAGCTATCTAATGTAGTCAGAGATCAGATTTTCATTCCTTGCAGATATGAATGAACTGTCAGAAAGCTATGTGCCATCTTGGGACCTCTCTAATCTCTGAATCAAAGCAAATTTCATGGAGATCAACAAACTGTCAGATTTAATGTTTTGGGGTAAATTTATTAGCTACAGAGATGTTTCCCATATTCTGCTTCGCATACTTGTCTGGCAATCTGTGGTTGTCATACAAAGTACATCATTCCCTCTCCTCCCCAAATAAGGACCTTAATCTGGAATCCTGTCTAAGTCGAGGGAAACCTTCCAGGGACTTCATTGGCTTCAGACCAGACTTTATCTGAACAACCCAACTACTGTTCACCATGTTAATAAAAGTATATTTGATGCACGTGCATAGCAGACAGAACAACAATCAAATGCTACCCCTGTGTCCCTGAAGATTAAGCTCCAACATCATTTACTGTTGATGCTTTTAGTATATTTTATGGTATCACTGCAAATATATTATGAATTTTTGTATGGTAAGAATTCAGATCTCTCCAACACTGTACCTGTGAGGTAGGTGTTGTGTGAGGAATTGATGAAGTAGTGTGACAACGGTTGAGACATATCTTCATTTAAATCCAGTTTCTCAGGTGGAACAACGCCATTTTCTTCTCCACTCAGATACCGCATAAATCCATCCACCGATATCTGTCCTGAGAGAAACAGAGATCCAGGGAAAGCATCAGTTAATTTCAAGTACAGATTTTGCGACATAGAGATGCTATGTTCAATGTAAACTTATACAATGGTGAGTATGAAAGACTATATAATCATCAGACCGGCCTTCATCTAGATGTCAATATTTTTTTATTACTATTACCTCATTTTCAGCCATATAAGTTGCAGGTAATACAATACTCTTTACCTGTACCAAAGATAAATAGTTTCATAGTCAGTGTCTATGGATTATCAATGGCACAGGGGAATTGGATGTCACAGAGGGCTAGAAGAACAGAGAAAATAAATTGAAACCTATCACAGGAAGGGGTCTTATGGGGACAAAAGAAAACACACCCTCCAGAGGAAAGCGAGAAACCATCAAATAGAGTGCCATACAAAGAAACAGGTAACTTTGACCCTTCTTGAATATGATTCAGTATGTGTATATGAATTCCACCAGACTGCAAAGCAAAGCAAACTAAATGATCTATCTTTCAAGTGGGAACTAAGCTTTGCTTTTTAATTTTTATATTTCTCTTACAATTCATATCTTACTGGAGTGCCAGCATAAATGATCATTTCATACGCTGCCAGCAAATTAGAAAACTGAGTCCTAGGCTCAGCTTAACTATTACCATTGATCTCAGTGGAGCTGTGCTTATTATGTCAGGAGGAATTTCTCTGTCAAGCCTTCTGCATAAAGTTGATTTTAGGGTTAGTGTTGATTTGTACATTTAAACTAAAAAAAAAAAAAAAATCCAGTAGTTTATGTTTGAAGATTAATGCTTAACCAAACAAATTTGAAACATTTTTCTATGCCTGCTATTTTTGTTATTTCGTCTAAATTTCACCTGTAGATTTACTCAAAAATTTAGCTTTAGTTAATTGAGTTATCTGCTATAGTAAAACAGATCTTCTGTATCTCTGAAGAACCTTGAAGCCTCTGTGTTCCTTGGTGACTCCCAACAAAAAGAATTTCTTACCACTTGTCCCCAGCCCAAAATATTCTGCATAGTATCTCTATTGAAAAAAACTTACTTGACTGACTATGGCATTGAAAAATGGAATACTCCTAACTCTGCTACTCTCTCATTTTACAGTCAATCCCTTTTTACTCTAAAACACAGAAACTTATAGGTATTTTTCTAGTATATAAAAAAGTAATGGACAAACCTGCATCATTTTCTTGTGAACTTCATGATGCAAATATAACACATTTACTTCAAATCTGATTGGCATTTGATTCTTAATCAGAGGAAAAGATCTAACAGTCTTACATTCAGATGCCTCTTTTTCATAACAGGCCAAGATGGTGGCACTAAATGAATCTATTCATATGACAAGGAATGTAGTGACAATACAGAGCAATGCAATTATCATTCATTCTTATGACAACAATTGTAAGATGGTTGCAAGGAAAAACATCAAGTCCATCCACTATTTTAAGATGGTAATCTGAGTGCCATGTCATCAGGCTCCACAGCTGCTTTTTCATAGAGTACTTAATCATCCACAGAGAGGCCTATGTACTTTCTTTTTCACAAGAAAAAATAAGAAATGGAGACAATCTGGAAAAAAAAAACTGAGGTTTTTCATTAAACTGAAGATTTAAGAACAATACATCTGCTATGCGAATCTACCAGAGAGACATTATGGATGTAAACAGTTTCAGGTGCTATTATGGAGTTAGCTTCACCTATAACACCCTCTGCATCGAGTTCACTGGGACATAGATATCATCTGTGGTGTACATTCACGCCACAGAAGCAACATCATACAGGAAAAATGGGCAAGGTCTGAATTGGATAGCTGCTACATGGGGAACCAGAAAAGCCATGTCATGTTATAGTGATTTGCAACTTCTGATATTTGAGACAGCTCATCCAGAGTCATCTTTAATATCCCTCTGTTGTTTTGAATGCATTCCTTTCAATCAGACTAGGAGGCTTAAAGCTGCTCTGGCATTCCTGCTTGAGGCTACAATGAAACTTAATGGTTTTCATATGTACAAATCCTCAAAAAAATGTGCCATCAAAATCACATGGTGTTCAGAAAGAAAGGTGTCCATTTTGTTATACAAATACTCCTCTCAATTCACATAGACATAGTATTCAAGCATTTCAAACCAGTCTCTGTGTTTAATGCTCAGAGTACACCTGAAAACCGGGTTCTTGTAGTTCTTTTTTATCATATGGAAACCTGAAGCTAAGGCTAAATTAATTCACTGGACAACATCACATGGAAAAACGCGTGGGTTAAGGTGGGAGTTGAACTGCAGAATCTCTTGAAGCCTGCCTGAGTGAACTGTAACACCTTTGAGATAAAAGGAAGCAAGGCCCGGGCCTGTATTTTCTCCCTTCCCTCCATTTTATGATTATTCTCCTTTGCTCCCTCCACACCAAAGACACACAAAGTCTGCAGAGTGGTCCTTTTGCGTATTTCCACTGGAATCAACATAAATCACAGCAAGTATTATTCACACGTATAATTACGTACTTTCTGAGTTACATGGTTATCTGAGCTTATGGCTGTAGGATGTTATTTTCCCCATCATAATTAAGCAGTCAGCATTTCAGAAAGTGAAGCAATTTGCAAGTTCAATTACAGATGATATTGCACCAGAGAGAATTTGACTGTGGAACAGAGATGGCAGATGTCAAAAGGACTTTGTATCCTGGATATTAAAGAATAGATTGTTTGTGACCAACATTAATGATATTCTGAGATCAACTGCAGTGAGGATGATCCTTGGTGGACAGTCATTCAAAATGAAATGGCCTCAATTTATTGGTAAGATTTGTTCTCTGTTTTCTTAAGCATATTACAAATTTACCACAGACAATACCAAGAAAAAATAATTTGTGATCAGTTCTTTCTATTACAGCTGTCCACTTTTATCTTTAGATACACATTAGGAAGATTTAATGATATGATTAGATACAAAAAGTTGAAGTGAAAAGAAACACACACCAGGCAAAGATATAGGGACAAAACACATTCACAATTTTTTTTGCTTTGGCTTGCACATAGTTGCCTTAATCTCATCTGAAATCCAGGTCTTTGATGAAACTTTCAAGATAACTGGTGTGCTTTATATACTTAAAATTGTGGTGTTAGCTGGTTTGTCTTTTTCATTCACTGTTGCCATGTTAAATTTGATCTGATGTCAGTTATTCTGACAGAGGCAGCCTCAAAGCTCACTAGTGTTTGTTGAAATGCTGCCACCAACTTCAATAACATTTGGTTCAAGACCTTCCTAAATAAACCTAAGTGCAATGCAAAGAAAAAGGAGACTCCAGATGACTCTCTTTGAGCAAAGTCAGATCCCGAAGAGCAAACACAGCCATAACCATAACAGAAGCTCTGTCAACAGCAACAGTACTCAGTGAAGATCCTTTCCTCTCTGGGGTTTGGAGTTTTCCAGCATGAGAAATTTATTTGGTTTTCCCCTCAAATATCTCTTCTCTAATTTATCTGATTAATTAGAACTTCCCTATGGGGTCACTCACTAGTGTTGTATTAAAACACTTCCACAGCGCAAACATAAAAATGCCTCCTTTTTCCTGTGGTGCGTGGCCTATTTAAAAGTCCAACACTTAACTCTGTTCCTCAGTGCCACTGGAACACCTTCAGCCATGCGCAGCAATGGCTGCCCCAGGCCTGCAGCTCCTCTTCCTCTCCCCTCAGGGCTAGCTGGGTGGCTCCTCACACTTTTCCCCTCACTCCTCGTTGCCAGCAAAATTTTGCCCGTTCTTAAACCTGATTGCCCCGTGAGGAGTGACCACCACAGTGGCTGAGGGGCTGGGCTGTGCCCTGGGCGGGGGGCAGCTGAGGGGGGCAAGGCAGGCCCAGCCTCTCCTCACAGAGGCTTGACCTCTCCTCACAGAGTGTGGGTGCCAGCAGCTGGGTACTCAAAGCCAATTCAAGAGAAAATTAAGGATATTCTAATCAATTGTTCCATTCTCAACTTAATGCATATCCACTTCTGCTCACAGGATGAGTGCTGTCTCAGCACATCTGGCCAAGAAGTGACTGCGCAATATGCCACAGCTGGAGGACTTGCATAGTTTGTCAAAACCACCCAGCTCCAACACAGAACAGAAGAAGTTCATATGCTGTGTTTGATGATTAACATGGGTATATTTTTCCTTCTCTGGACTGAAGAAAGTCAGCTGCAGGATATTTGACTGTTCAAATACACATAAGCAACTGGCTAAAGTTTTATGCCAGGCAAATAAGTGGCAGATCAACTTTAATGTTTTTACTGTGCAGTGGAACACTTCTGTAAAATAAAAGAGCAAGGAAATACAAAAGTATCCAATGTATTCTTAATAACAAACATTCCCAATACCTCAAAATTATAAAATATGTAGCTGAACACTTGTTACAAAGTATATACATTTTTATGTAAATCTAAAAACATATTAAAAAAAAACTTGTAACAACTAGAGGCACTGGAAAGTCTGGAAATGCCTTTACATGCCTCTCTCTCCTTGCTTATACATCTATATACCTTCCAAAATCTGTTCTCCAACTGGGAAAGAAGTGTCTAAAAGAATGGGACCTCGACTCTGCCACATCTTTTGAACATTTTACCCATTACCTTCTAGGTATGAAATTCCTGGCAAAGTACACTCTTTGCTTGGGTAAGGACTGCTGTCTTGCCCACACAAATTGTTATTCACACATTGAAGTTCCCATGCCATCCTTTCACAAGAGAAATCTAGCCCAAACTCATACAGACCTAACTGAATCAGGTTCTGCACTACTGTGGATTGAAGCTCTTCTTGTGCTCTAGTTGCACATGCCAGCGGTCCTTTTGCAGCAAGCCTGCAATCCCTTTTCTCCCCTGCACTTTTAATTTGTAAGCTCAACTTCATCTGCTAGTTGCTTGGTGGGGATTTGTCCACGACTGTCCCACTTGCTGCCTCAAAACTTCATTCTTTATTGCAGAAAGGAAGAGAAGGCCATATAGGGGACTCTAAAAAAATGTCCTCAGTGTTCAGCATTTCACCTGCAGCAAAGTGCAAAGCGGCTTCTTAACAAGTGCTTCCACAAGACATCTTGACTGGCTGCTCCAACACCCAGCTTGGTGGTGAAATTCATGCATAGATCAAAGAAGAACCACCAGATAGACAGTTAAGTGAGGTTAACCAAATCTGGTATTTATTCACTGAAGTTTGAAGGAGAAATAATTTCCTTCTAGAAGAGTAATATATTTAATAGGGATGCTAAAAGATTGTATTGAATTTCCCAGGCTGTGATCAGCTTCATTACATGAAACACAGGAAGTGTTTGTGCAGCAGCTTGATCGCTTGATCTTTTTCTGCATCCTTGGCTCCACTTGATTGCCCCAAAAGAGTTACAAAGGAGAAAAAAACGCCAGGACAAATGAACTGGCAAGTTCTGAGTATTTCACAGTATCTTCTTATTAGCTACAGCTCCATGTTCCTGTACCTTTCAAGATCTATTACACGGGATGAAAGACGTAAATGGTCCTGGATGGCAGTTTAAAGCAAAGCACGTAACTGTTACTTTGTCTGAAGACAGGTGGCATACTGTTAGCAAACAAACTGTTGAAAAATTCACAAAATCTATAGGGGCAATGAAGCAAACCCTTTATTTTGTGGTTCTTGAATATTGTGTAGATTCATCAATCAAAATGCCTTCTGCAGTTTATGAGATCTAGAATATCCCTATTCCTGGGAAATAGTATTTGCAAATTTGCCATGAAACAGGAATTCTAGCCATTTGGTTGACCCGATTGATAGGTTAGAATGTAATTTGTGAATATACTCAGAGGCTCCTCTATTTGAAGACTTACTGTTATCACAAGGCTCTTCATAATCCTCTTTGACTAGATTTAGAGAACCAAGCATATTTTTCTCATCAGGGCCTGTGACAGTCGCTGTGCAGATCCAGGGCACTATGCACTTTCTGGGGCAAGCACAGACATAGGTAATAGCCTGATGTAAAACTGTTCTCATGCACTTTCTAGGGCTGGCAAAAGCACAGACTGCTTTTGACACACCAATCCTTCTCCTTCTGCTTAATGAGACTCGACAAGTAACACAACAAGTTCCTGCTTTCCCAACCCCTCCAGTGTGCCCGCATGACCAGCATATTGTCCTGGATGTGAAAATGCTAGTGGGCCGCTGGGAGCCTGCCAGCTCATCAACTTGAGGATGTAAACAAACCCCTTCTCATTCAACACAGGCAGCACAGTGCCAAGTACAAGATAAGAGACATGAGGGCTCAAAGCAGGGCTGACCTTCTAAAAGAATCTTCTTCAAAGGTTCAGTGCCCTCTGCAGGGGCCCAGGATATAGGTCAAAACCCCAGCAGGGGTCTCCTAGTCTGGAGGAAACAGAAAAGCACAGCTAATCCTGCAAACTTCTCAATCCAGCTGCTTGAACTAAACTTCATCACCCTTATTTCAACAGTTAAGCTGTATGTGCAACTTCTTGATTGCTACTTGATTTTCCCCAGGTCTGCTTAGCCTGCCCAAGGAGCCTTCCAGTCCTTTGAGGAAAGTCTTGGGACAGAGTAGGACAGAAAACAAGGCGTAACAGACAGCAGAAAAGACTACTTATCTTCACACTTTTCTCTGCACTTCAATCTTGCAACTTTAACACCAGCCTTTGCTTGTCCTTAAAATTTGTAGCCGTTTGTACGACAACTGAAACGTGCATTTACTTGTAAGTAGTCAACAGGTTTGGCTGCATGAATCTTAAAACATTTCTCTCCATATATTTGCAAACTTAATAGAGGCTTCCCTTTGTTATGCTTATGCTGCTATCCACTCAGTTATGTAACTGGAAGGCGCAATTATGCCGTGAGGTGTTATTAAAGTAAAAAAGAAAACAGACAAAAAAGGAAAAGTGACAATTAACTTGCACCTTGTACCTCCCAGCCAGTGATACAGAATTATATTAGTATTTTGCCTGACAGCAAAATCAAGTCTATTCCAAAGTGATCTGTAACATTAAATCACATTCACCATAATCGCAGACAACTGAGCAGTCCTCTCAACTCAAAGATTAAAATCTGCCAAGTACAGCAGCTATTTTATAATCCAGGGAGAGATGCGTGCAATATGCCCCACAGGGAATTCTATTTCACAAACCAACACTGCGATTTAAGGCTCATTAGGTATTAACATTCTCATGCACCATGTAGAGTACGATGCATATACCCCTGGTGTGTCTCTTGATACCGAACACGCATTATCTACTCTATGCTTTCTAGCTTTGTGAGCCAGCAGAGAAGTTCACAAGGACAAATTTACATAAAATTCACACTGTGTGGGACATGATGTGCCAGAGCCACTCTGATAACACTTGCAGCTTTTGCATCCAAGTGATTCTGGAAGTGATGCTGAAACCTGATCATCTTTCGAGATTCACGTGCTATTACTATATTGCTGTAATGTAACTGGCATTTCTGTCTGTATTCGGTTCTGTAAACTAGGGCAGGACAGGACCACATCGTCCAAGCCACATACTCTTAATAGCAAAGTCATAACAAGGAGAGAATATTGTACCAAGGTCAGCCCAGACTGAAAATGCCACAAGCCTACAATTGTGTTATGGGACTTTACCCCAGGAACATCAGTACTGCTCTATTTTACAAAAATCACTGGGGACAGAAAAGACTCTCAGGCCTCGGTCACGATCTGCAGATAATTCAAAATATCCACGTACCAACCATCATGTACACACCACATGTAGAAGTCATGAGTGAGTCCTCCATTTTAGCAATTTTCCCAATGATTAGCAAGAGGAAGAATTCATACTAGTCAGACAGTTCTAACAAATTAATAGGTAGATGAAAGGCAATGTATCTGAATTTCTGTATCTAAATATTAGTGAAGCATTTAATAGAGATTCTAAATTCAAATTTTTCCTTATTGGAAAAACTAATCTGCAGAAAGCAGAGATAGAAGGTCAGGATAGAAGATCAGAGTTTCTTTGAATTTGAAAGCTGAACTGCACACAAGAAGTCCAGAGGCTGCCACACTGATCAGCAGCAGGTTTAGTTTCATATAGTCTTTAATAACCTGAAAAAGTAGAATCAACACACAGGATTTAAAGAACAGACAGTTCTCTGGGAGCTGTTATCAAAACAAGATGGTAAAGCTGTAATGGATCAGGTCAATGGGAAGGAAATCAAACAGGAAAGCACAAATAATAATTCAAATTAGGTAGCTAATCATTCAAGCAAAGAAAAATACAAAATAGAGATAAATTGGGAAGAAGATGCCTGGACATCCTTGACAGCAGACAGGCCTTGAAAAGCGGACAAGATGCAGAGAACAGTAACGCATCTGTACGTAGCTGCACCAAAAAAGCTTGTTGGAAAAAAAATGTAGCTGATTGGCAGGACATTTTACTGTCAAGTCATTGATGAAAGATGTTAACAAGCACGGCATCAATGTATCAACATACATACCCATAACTAAACCTAACCGTACAGCCAGTCCTATAGATTTAATGGACCTAAGTTATCCTTAACTTAGCTGACAACATTACTGATAACATTAAGGATCTTAATGGGACCACTGACTGCACCCAGTCTCATTTTGCCTACTAGTATCAGAAATGTGTCTGTATACAGAAGATCATTTAGATAAGTGTTATGAATAATAACTTATGTCACAATATGTGCCAAAACAAGAAAGATCAAACATGTAAAGCTGAAGTGGCCATAATATAATGGTTACCATGTGCTTTAAGTGTAGATGATAAGGAAGAACAGTACGGTGGCTAAAGACAGAAAAAGTAATGAGATCAGAGCAAGCAGTGGAAAACTTGGGGGGAGTGCCTGAAAAAGCTTGTCAGTGCAACAACTAATTGCGCTAGGACACACTCTAGCCTTGGGTTTATTTGTTGTCTCATTGCTTAAATCCTTTAAGGTCAAACCAGGAGAATATCCTGTTGTGTTCAAATTTCATTTCAGATTTCTAAACTTAAAGGAAAACAAAATAGATCCATTTCTGCCCTCAGTTATACTTGCTCAACTACTTTCCGTAGTAATTAGACAGTTACCTGGCCACAAACCAAACAAGCTTTCTTTGGCAACGTGTTCTTGAAAAAGAAACAGAAAACTTGCTCAGTAAGAAAGGAATACAGCAAGATTAATTGCTCTACCCTTGAATGTGTATATTGTAATAGGACACAGTTGAATATAAACAGAGAATGGTAACTCCTATACAGTATCAAAAAAAATAAATGCTTACTGAATGACAAGCAGTCAGAGGGAAAATATGGGAAGGTAAGCATGTTGTGCTTAAGTAGTGCAGATAAAACAACTTGCTCAGTATCAGTTAATCCATGCAGAAATAACATGTGTCCAAGGACACTGAGATCTAGAATATCTTGCAGAGTAAGGATTATCAATCAAGTAACGCAGTATGTTTGAATTAGAAATGCTTGTCATTCTAATGAAGCTATCATATCCATTTTATCATCTGTATAAATGCACAGAGAAAACTAACCTTGGATAATATTTTTTTTTTTAATAAGGAAATGTTTGCAAATGGAAAACCACTTTTCTGAATGGGTTTCAGAAGAGGTACTGCAGCTCAAGACACTTAGTTCACTTTAGGGAGGAAATATTTCCTATAAGCTTTTAGGCAAGACATGCCAAATAGCAAACTTCATATTTTTATGATAAAGAGTGTTCTCAATCAGAATGAAAATTCCAAGGACACTGCCATTTCAAAAGGAAAGGAAGATGGAGTGTCACCTGAGAAGAAACAAACATCTCCAAACTTCACTTGTGTCTGTTGGCACGAGCCATCCATTTTAATAAGATTTCACAGTCACTGTGGAATTTTAAGCATGCTATTTATTTATTTTATTAGAAGTCAGAAGTTTTTTCAGCCCTTTTCAAACACCCAAGCACCCAAGAAAGAAGGGCTCTAACCCACAGGGGCTACAAGTCTATGAAATTTATGTATTTCTTTCTAGCAGTGCTAGCAACAGTAAAACACACACATAGGCAGGAAAGGTTTTTAGACACGCAACATTTTCCCTGTTTCTCCAAATTTAAATGTTGGAAGCATTTATTTTAATGGCTATTGATAATCTAACTCTCCAAAGCACCTTTAAAAAACCCCACTGTAACAAAGCATGACCATAGTTCAGAGATTCTGGTAAGCAGAGGTCTTGCATTAAAGAGCACAATTACTGGAACCTGTCATACTATAAACCAGGTTTTATTTATAGCAAATATATCCACATATACATACATATATATATATCATATGCCCATGATAACTAATAAACACAAAGTGTCCAACATCTTGAATCAATCACATCTGTGTCACAGTTCGCATTTAACCAGATCCCTATATGAAGTATCAACCAGTTTCTTACTGCTTATCATCCCCTTTTCAGTCACTGATAGGTTTTTCTTTAATCAAAAACAGTTTCTAAAACATTAGCAGACATATATATACATATTTGAATATTTAGTCATTTTTAATGAGTTGGGTAAAATCCCACTCTGATGTCGATAAGCAAGCACTCTCTTCTAAGTCATTCTAAGATGCAGAGTGATCAGCATCATCTCCAAGTCAGTCTTTGAAGAGCTGCTACATCTAAAGTTAGCTGGAGAATCACATGGGACTGCAGCTTATTCCTTGGCAGGCATGTACTTTTCTGCCTCTTTTTTCTTTTTTGTTCCCTGTCCAAATTCAATTTTGCTTAAAAGTGCTGGCCTGATTTGTGCAGTCTTTACGGTAGCAAGCCTCAGCTACTGTCTTCCAGGTTCTCGTTCAAGAGAGGGGCACGGGCTATTAAAACCCCCCATGAATCTACACCTCAATGATTTCAGTTGACATCGCAAGTTAATGCAGAGCAACGCAGCCATGGAACAGACATTCTTGTGGTGTCAAGAAACTACGTCCTCAAGACCCATTTCCCTACCATAACTACTGTCTATAGATGAACAAACCCACTGCTCTGGACTTCAGTTGAGGTCTAGAGCATGATCCAGGAGAAGGTGCTACGGACTCTAGCACCTGGGCTGGTTGCATCTGTTACATCAGCACAAATGAAGTGAAGGCAAGCACAGTAAGCTACACCCAAATCTTGCAGCCAACATCTTAGTCTTGGTATTTTTGAACACTTTGAGCCCAAATTGCAACCATCTACAAAAATTACTGTGGACAGAGTCCGTGGGGTCACAGGGTTTTACAGACACAAGCCCATTCTCTAGCTGCTCTTGACTTTTCAGTACAGAGGTAATAAAGAAATCCTTTCTGACAGTATATCCTTTACAGCATATGAGAAGGCAGATCGTTTACATCCAATTAAATCTAAAAAAACACTACAAAACCACTTTCTTACAAGTTCCTAGCTAGCAGTGGAATGCCCAATTTACAACATAGTAGATTTCTAAGACAGGCAGACAGCTAGATAAGTGGAAAGATTTTAAATCAGACAGATAAAAATACCATTAATCCCAGCAATACTACAGTTATTTCTGATAGACTTGAAAGAGGGCCACTACTAGAATATTTCACTGTCTTTCCAAACCTCTGAAAAACACACTCTGTAGAATGCCTCAGAGTGATCCTGGGAGATGTAATAATGTTAAATGTTGGCTTACTTCCAATTGCTAAGTTGCATTAAAAGACATCTAAAAATACATACCTCTCCTCTGAAGCGATACTTCCCTACATAACCTATTAATGCACTTGCCAAAAAGACTGTTCTTCAGTATAATGGGAAGACAGAAGAGTAGAGTGTGAGCATGCTAGAGGTGGGAAAAAACCTACGAAAAGCCTTCTTCATGGCTAATACTTTTACTTCCAGAAACTCCTCCAGTTGAAGAAGAGGTTATTATTAAAAAGAAGTGGAAAAGAATAAAGGCATAGCTCTGCAAAGACAGTTCAGATAAACTAAAATGAAGGGACTTCACTCACTTAAAAGGGACTTCCTTGTCCGTTCCTTAAACTTGGTCCTACAGCTGTAGGCACTGCATTTGACAATCACTTTCATAAACAAACCGAGTTCCATCTTCAAAACAATGGGTTTTTTCTGCCCTCTTTACTACCTCTGGTTGGCCGTGCCAGAACCATAAAGTTAGGAAACTTCTCTTGATTTCCAGCCTAAATTTATTCAAGGCCACTTGATATTGCTGTGTTCTTCTGCCAACATTGTCCTTTAGCTTACCACTTCTTTCTCCCTCCCCAGCATTTAACCCTGATGTATTTATAGGCAAAAGTCATATTCCAGCTAAAGGATGTTGCTCAAGTAGGCAATTACATCTGACATTATAAGGGAAACTTCCTCATATGGTCGTCGTAGTAGCACACATACTCCAACTATGTTAATGGCCCCATTATGACAGATACCATACATACCAAAAGACTCACAGATCATTGCTAGCTCCTCAAGGCAGAGACTGACCATCTATTTAGTTGAGTTGACCAATGGATGAGGGAAAAACAAAACGGCACATGAAAGGGGATGGCCAAATGTCAGCGAGCTTGTTTGTGGCAGAGCCAGGAAAACTGCATTCTTCTGCCACCAGTTCTGGATGTCACCCACTGGATCACAGCAGCTTTCACTCCCTTTGTCCTCATGGGCCCTTTGCAGCTGCAAAGCACTACATTTGCAGCAGTCATAATGAAGAGGCAAACTCCACAATGTTTATTCAAAGTTTATCTACATTTGTTTCCTTCAGCGCTTGAGTCCAAGCTGCTTTACGTTTTCTGAAGTAAACTTTATCTAATATTCATCTTCAAATACTAAATCCCGCTGCTAAAATTGAATACCTCCCTATGTGCCATAAAAGAGGCAGTAAAACAGCAACAAGCACAAAGAAGCTGTTTTACTTACTAGCGTAAGTTTTCTATTTATGGACTCTGATAGTCTGAGGCTGACTTAAACACAACACAGGCAAGCAGCAGCAGGAAAATATTTATCCACAACCCTTGAAACGCAGGATTGATGCAAGACTCTTTTTAATTACTGCTAAGCAGAAGCTCTACCTGGGGGGTAGATGCAATTCTAGGTATACTTTAAAACCGCTGCTCCTGTTTGCTTTGTGGTCCTGTCACCCCAGGTTCTTTCATCCAGTTTCAATGTTAAGATGTAGGGTGTAAGACTGGCTATAGGACTTGAGCCTGGGGTCCATCAGGTCGTCTATCGGGTTTCCAGGACACAGGACAAGAGTCACTGGTATGGTCAGCTTCCGTATTAGTTAGCACAGGACTGCTCTAGCTGCTGAACTTAGGTTTGATTATTTTATGCTCTGCAGCTCTGAAGATATAAATTCCACAATAAGACTGACCATTTTACACTCGGCACAGTTTCACTGATATCAGTAGAGCTAATCCTGGCACGAGACACCAGTCCCAAAGTGCATTTCTGCAAAGCTTATGCTTCCTTCATAGTACCCGTATTATACACAGAAGATTAGGAAACCTGCCCTTTCTAGAACCCGAAACATATTTTTGACAGTTTCATTAATTCTAGCGCCAACAGCAAAAACTAACTCTATGCATAAGCACGTGGATCTCAGATTCAAGCCGGTTCCCACACTTTTAAAAAGCAATCAAAGAATAAAAGGTAAAAGCTTTTGCTTTTTTACGAATGCAGATACTATTGTGTCTTTTTTCACTGTTGCAAAATCCATTATTATTGCCTCATCACTGTTTCATTTTGTTATCAAGTTGTTACAGTTGTTAGAAAGATGAAGCATCTGTAAACCAGAAACAGAAAGTCCTCACAATTGATGATTTTCCATTCTAAAAGTGTTTTACAACATTTAGTTTTTCACTAAATCTTCTAATAGCAAGATCTGAAATTAATTTTACAGCTAAACTAGTAACTAAAACCCAAGCAACTAAAAAGAAAACAAAGTGCATTACAGAAACATAATTTGCTAATTCGTTTTGACAAGTATAGTTTCCATTAACGTATTTATGGTGATACATTATTCATACTAACATTTGCTGCATATACATATTGAAAATTAATTTAAAAAAAGGCTTTCTGGCAAGCTATCTAACTTAGCACTTGCTGCTGACAGCACGGGATAGGCTAAAAATTTTGTGTGGCTAAAAATTTTTAAGGAGTAATAAATTGTGACTGGGATCTATTGTTCTGTTGTCATTTTAGAATGAGAAACAAAGCCGAGAGCTCTTTTCTTGTGCAACTGGAATGCTGGAAAGCCCTAAAACGCCCAAAGTTAATGGATTTTTTTGGTAAGTACAAGTAATTTCCAATACTGCAGTTAGGAGGCTGAAGGATTTCAGCCATTTTCTAACACTTCCTCCAAATGTTTCAATGCCTGAATCCCTCGCCATTTCACTGCATGGTTTATACATCAGAATTTATGCCTGAGGTATGTCTTAAAACTGTAGCCATAGTTGCACAGTACTTGCTTTTGCCATTAAAATCTGTTGCCTAGGAAATGACCCCCTTCTGCCACCAAAAGACTCCAATGTGTAATTACTCTTAAGCAGTTACTAAAAGGTGAATTTAATGTGGTGGGATGAAAATGTTTTAAGTGCGTGGAAGCTTAAGGGAAGAAAACCACATTTGTACTGAAATGAAGGCTACCATGAAAAAAGCACATGGAGTAAATGCTATATAAAATTACATATATCTTAATCTAATATTAATTGCTTAATTTATTTTATTACCTAAGAAACATGCAGCACAACAATGGCCAATAAACACACACTAGCAAACCAGATTTAACACTGAAATTCAAAGATAGCCATGGGACCAGCTGCTTTCAATCCTTCTAAGTACACAAATAACTAAAGCTAACTAAAACAAATGAATTTCCAAATAGGTACAGTTGAGAAAGTCTGAAGAAAGAAACACTGTGAAATATAAGAGGAAAGCTCTTTTCTTCTTTAAAGATCTAAAGGTTTGGCCCTTTAAAATTAAATAGGTAGAGATACTATTTAAATTAATGCATACTTAAGAGAAAAAAAATTAACATTTTTATGCTGTTACTTATCTCAAATATGCCTTCTAGTAAGTACAATCTGGTCTACAGATCCATTGGCCAGGAAAATCTACGAAGCACTTCCAGGCTATTTTTAAAGCTTATACTACAATCAAGACAATCTCCCTCAATAAAACCACTCTAAAGAGAATAGCTAGTAATAACCTAACCCTTGTCTTGGTCCCACCAACAAGGATGGTGGGAAGTATGTATTTTATTACTATAGCACAATTGCAGCTTCTCCCATGTATTCTTTCCCTAGCAAAGCCTTGGTTTTTAATTCTTTGTTGCTAGTCCGCTACATGGGTACAGTTCTCATTCTTGCACACTTGGAGTCTTTAAGAGACACAGGCTGTTCCTAGAGCCAACACTGTTACTCAGTGGTTTTCACAACACTTACTGGTTTCAGCAGCAAAGGTGTAACTGAGACAAGGGGATTTGAGCTCTCACAGCTCTGGAGTCCTTTTGAACTTAGAAACATTTAGAAGTGAACTGCACTGCTAAGTCACAAACAGCTAGCACATTTTTGCAGAATTTATGAACAAATGCACTTGGTAAATTTCATGTAATTCTAGAAACCAGGACTACCATTCTCAGAAGCCTTGACACTGCAAGCAGAGACACCTAAAACTCTGCATTAATGTCCCATCTCTCATCTATAACGTACCAAAACCCTGAACAGCTTTTATGCAAGCCTTCTTAGAAATAAAAACAAATATGGAGGTTCTCAATCAACCACTTGGCAACTGATTTATTAATACACATCCCATTATCAACCTGGTAACTTGAAAGGGAATGCATTTGGCAGTTGTGGAGCCACTCAATGCAAATGCTTTACAGCCTGAAAATACCAAACTGTAAGACGCTAGTTAAGTAG
This sequence comes from Nycticryphes semicollaris, assembly GCA_013400055.1. Classification (NCBI taxonomy): domain Eukaryota; kingdom Metazoa; phylum Chordata; class Aves; order Charadriiformes; family Rostratulidae; genus Nycticryphes; species Nycticryphes semicollaris. The sequence goes on from VXBJ01005137.1 coordinate 356,795, forward strand.
GGCTACCAGCCTCCCAGCATGGTTTTGTTGACGGTGAGAGACTGCTCAGCACTACCAGGAACTTCCTTCTGCTTCCACCTGATAAGGAAAGAAGCTATACATAGCACATTAATCTCCTTCACTGTATGACACAAAGCGTTAATCACAACAGCTTGCTTCAACCACAATAAAATACTACTCCAGGTGCTTAACCTATGTAGATGTCAAGCCCATGTACTTGCTGATGTTCCAAAAGCTCAACTGCATCCAAGCAAAACAATACCTAAAAATAGGTTTGCAAAGAGCAGGAACATGGGCAACCTTTTTACTCAGAATGGTGTAACCTAAGGCCCTTATCCAGTAAGCACATTGGTACTTGATTTTACCAGGTACCTGAAGAGCCATGTTGAAAGTTTAAAATACTGTGTAGAGTTCTTGCTTACTGTGTTCCAAATACTGAATTTTAGCTGCAGCAGATACAGAAAAAGGGCCATATCAGCAATAACGAGAATGGAGAATTATGAGATATCAAAAGCATGTGACTAATACTGTGAAAGTTGACAGACCGTTCAAGCATTCTTTAGAAATTAATTTAGTTAGGTATGAGAGAAGAATAATTAAGTTAAAAGAGAATATTTTTGTATAGTGGATGTGCACAGATCATGAATACAGTTAGACGAGAAATTAGAAGATACAATAATCAGATGAAAGAAGTTCTAGAAATGTCCAAAAAGGGTAGTGGGAGCAGAGAGTCAGGCTGTTTCTGACTGAGTTTCTATTTTATGAATTGGGATTTAAGTTTTCAAGGAAAATCCCTAATTCGATTTAAAAGATCATTTCAATACATAAAAATATATTTGCTAAGAAGCAAGTCTATCATACTCTCAGAAGGTGCTCAGGTACCTGTTTTCATGGTTATGGCCAGAAACCAACCAGAAATTTCAATTCAACAGTGCTGGGAAACAGGCAGTCATGGGAACTGAGCTTCAATAGAGAATTAATATGATGTTCAAGAAGCATAAGAGATTTTTATGTAACTATTCTCTCTTCCCACACCACCCATAAAGTTAAGCATATGCTTAAGTCATTTACTACATTGAGGCCAGGACATTATGCATGCTGCAAACATGAATCTTACTCCCATAGCATAGATGTTTTTAATCCTTGCAAATTGCAACTATTCAGCTTAAGTTTGCATCTTGACACGTGTGTTACTGCACATGGGAAAAAAGGAAAATTATATATATTTTGTCTGACTTTGCAAAACATGATTAGAAATGAAGGTCTCGTGGCCTTACAGAACACCTGAAAAATACGGACATTTGCCACCAACTTTGTCTCAGGCTTCTGTAAAAGTAATTTTCTCTAGCTATTTCAACCAGGACTCTATAGGCTTTAAAGTTCAAATTTAACAGAAGAGCTTGGCTTTGTTCATGAGGATGCTCAAAATGAATCCCTTTATTTGGGTGAGACGTCTGAACATAGATTGTTTAAATAATTAAATATAGAAATACTACAGAAACAAACATGAAAGTGGACAAACCTTCACCATTTCTGTGTACATTTGTCACCAACCTCTCTGCAATCTGATGGTATAAAGTGAAACAAGATAATGAACACAGTCAATATAGCTTATGGAAACAAAACAATATACTTGTGTGCAGGCATCTGTGTGTGAAAACACAAACTGAGCAGCTGCAAATGTTCAAACTCCAGAACAATCTGAGGAAAAAGGATTTAACTGGCATGAAGGCTAGCGATTTATATCACCTAATTCTTGCAGACTAGCCTTTAAAGTCTCTACCATCACTAAGTACTACAAATCACACATTACTCACAAGAAGCAGTTAGTCACTGTTTAAATTTCTATATGGTATTTTCTTCTGTTCTGGACCCATATCTGTGATTTACTTCAAAGGAGTAACTTCTCATATTCAAGAAAGAACAAATACATATACCATGCTGTCAGATCTCCTGGCTTGCTTCTTCAACCAAAACTCTGCAAAACTACTCCAAAAGTCCAATTATTTAATTGCATTGCTCTGGCACAACAGTGATGAAGTCATCCTTTAAGCCACCTGTAACTCTGTTTCCCATCCTGCTGTTTATTGTGTAATCCTCTCACATCGTTACCTCTGCCTCATGTGCCTTGCTACGCTACTCCTCTCCTCCCTATGCTGCTCTTCTGGTTTTTAATGTACCCCATTAACCCTGAGGATTTGTTCAGTTGGGACCTCTTCAAGCTCACTTCGAAGTACAGGCACATAAAGGAGCACATGGACAATGACCCTAAGCCCATCTCTCTTCAGAGCTACTGGGCCCTGTTTACTTTAAGAACTATGCTCGACAAAGGCTTCTACTACCTTCTTACCTCTTCTAGCTGCTGGTCTGTGTGACAAAGTTTCCACCTCCTCTTACTACTTTAACTGACAGCACTGGGGCCATTCCAAGCATCCTACTTCCTTCTCTACCCCTCCACTGACTTCGGTGCTGGCGCATTGGTGCTGGGACATTAAGCGACGCCACTGCAAGAAACTTGGCAGATATATGAACAGCAGAGGTAAGAAGTTAAGGCCAAAAAGTTCAGGGGTGTATAGCAGTGGACACCATCTAACTGTGGTTTGAACATCCACAGTCCTACTGAAAATAACATCTCTGCTCAGTGGTCCAAGTAAGTGCAGTTTCAGTGGCAGGGGAAGTGTCACTGAAGTATGTCACTTTGGTCTGCCACCCCTGCAATTCAGCCTATGAACAGCCCTTTCTGGCAGCAGAAAGCCTGAGTGACAATCCCTTCTACAAAACACCATATTAAAAGGTTAAATCATTATTTTGAATGCGCACTGTAATATTTTGGTGGCATTTTACAGATATGCAGCATTTGTTTGCAATTATTCTGTGAGTGTAGGATTGAGTGCACACCTACACTTCATTTAATATACAGTGAATTGCATTCCCAACTCAAAGCAGATGTACAGAAAATATTGTATCCCAGTGTCAATCCTGATTAGCCAATGCCTGTAATTTGAAGGCAGTATGCTTATTATTTGCACAGGGGCCTGATTAGCAGAATGGGCCAGTTACTGTAGCTCAGCCACCAGACAAGGTGCAAAACAAGAGGAGGTAACCTGCACTATGTGCCAACTTTGCTGCAGTTTGCTGGACATTAGTGCACAAGTTTGAAGAAAAAAAAAAAAAACAAACCCACAACCAAACCCAAACAAAACAAAACCTAAAAGGAATTAACTCCCTATGACCTGCCTTTCTCTTCTTAAACTCAGCATTTCCTATGAGAACCAATTCTGGAAGAGCTATGTAAATCATACCCAGGAAGAGAGACAGCACTTGTGAAAGAGCAAGTGCCTGCAGCAAATGTGTATACCAATGTATACTACAGTGAGCTGGAGGCATCCCACAAATCCTACTTGGAGGGTGCAAGCAAACAGCATCACAACATTCTTCTTTCTGAGGCTTGGTTCATGCTTCCTCCTTATTACTAGTTAGAACATGAATTAATTTTTACCTTGGTGCTCTGCTTGCACGCCAGCACATCTCCTTCTAATAAATCCTTTATTTGGTTTATATGAAGTACCAATATTTGGGTAATAAGAATGATCTTTCAGGTACTAGACTTTTCTGTTGCTGATGTGAAATAAGGTAAGCACAGAGCAACATTCTGATATTTGCACGGAAGAGAGAGGAGGTCACACTGTGTTTTCATCTACTCATGCTAGTATTCTCACTGACGTCAAAAGACAGTTTCAATAAGCATGACAAAGAATCAGGATTTAATCTTCAATCAAAACATCTAGAAACACTAAATTTGATTGAGCTAGAAAAATAAGAAGCCTTACGAGAAAAATTGTAAGTTTTTGTAAGTTTTGCCTTGAGACAACATTTAACATGGCATCAAGAGTCTCAGGTTTCCTTCAGGAAGACACCTTGGTCAGAAGGCTTCCAGGGACAGGAGCAGGAGTGCCTTCAGTTAACTCCTAGACTTTTGGGAAAGGTGTCACTGTCTTTCTTCTGGATCCAAAAGTCTCTGCACTTGAAAAATCAGGGTTCTTCATATTAGATCTGCTTTTCAGTATATAACCATGCCCCTAAAATTTTAATGTATAAACACATTAAAAGCTGGGATAATCATTAGGATATATGGAGTGGAATAAAACAGGATGCAGACACAAATTTGATGCTATTTTAAGACTTGTGGTGGTAACAAAAATCCGCAGAGATTAGAGCAGGAGTTCTCTCGTTGCTTTTGGCAAAATGCCCTGTTAAACCCTGACAACACCTGAGATTTTCAAAAGGGAATTTTCTGTGATTATCACATGAAACACACTCAGCTACCTGCACATTTTACTTTGTGTACCACTTTATCAGAAAACAGAGTGCAGTACTATTATTAAATGGTAGAATTTAATCATCTTAGTTTTAATGCCACTGATTGTTTCTTTAAATTTTACATTTCAGATACCGCTAAATAGTCATTGTTGTAAGGTTTCTGCTGAAGTTCGCATAGCAGGGCAAATGTTCTAAACTATGAATTTGGGGGTGATTATATATAACCTATCAATGACATGTACTGAAAACTAAATATTGAAACTAGCCCCATCCTTCCTAAACTGATCCCAACCAAATACATCTGAAAATACACCATACAATGTCTCACAGGCCTGTACGATCCAAAAAGAGACAGGTGGAAATGCAATTTCATTCTGAATCAAATTTTGCTTTAGCATGCACTGTAGGATAATTGAGTCATTGTTTCAAATCAGAAAACAAGTAGAGTGAGAATATAAAAACCACTGACCTTTCTTTGCTAGATTACTGTTGGGTTCATACTTCTCAATCAGTTGTTGAACTTGTTCTTGTTTTAATGGTGGATAAAGGATTTCATTTAACCGTGGATCACGTTGTTTAAAATTTATGAATTCCATCATCTGATCAACAGTAAGGTATGGTTTGCTCTTGGCACCACTAGAGAAAAATTAAAGCAACAGCAAAGCCATTAAAGTAAACAAAAAACCCACAAAAGGGATACATTTCATTGAAACATTGTTCAATGTTCTGTAATTTCCCAGGGATACTGAAACAAGACTCAAACTATTGTACAACAGAAACATTGCCCCACTGTGTCTCTGGACTAATTTACTTTGCCAGCATGCAACAACAAACATTCTTCGTCAAACATCTAAGAGGAAGGCTTTAAAAGCGTTCAGCTTTACTGACATCAATGGGAAGAGTGAGAGCAATGCTGAAAGCTTTTCATTCCTCTGAATTCCTGGAACAAAGCAATTTTAAGAAGTAAGGGAGAAAATGACACGGAATTCAGTCCTGAGTTTGCCATAAACCCTCTGTTGGCATTCCTGGCCCAACTATTTGGTTTTACTGCAGAATAAAAGCAGCCTTGACTTCATTATTCTAGTATTCTAGTTGGGTTGTGTTATTTTTATTTTTTTTTTTTTTATAAACCTGCTAAAAAATGCTAGGCACTCTGCAAAGCAAGCACAAAGCTGTCTACTTAGAGAGGCAGTAAAAAGAGCAGAGCTTGGGTACAAGTCGTACCCAGATGGAAATCCAAGAAGCCTCCAAGCCAGGTGACGTGCTTAGGGTTGTCTGCAGCACTCAGGACTGGCCTATTTCTCTGCAAGAGAGCAATGGGAAGTCTACCCCCAGGTTCAATGGGAGCAAACTAGGTCAACAAACCTCAACCTTAGAGAAAATAAGCACAAAAGGAGTACAAGAGCACACCAATGTTGCAAAGATACGTTCAGTAATTGCTTTGGTGGTCTTGGGATATATTTTGGAAATTACTTCACTCTCATATTGCTTCATGTTCTGACTCCATTGATCAGGCTCTGCTGAAACTGGGAAGTATAAGAACTTGCTGCAAGGGGTAGAAGCAATCTGAGTTATAGAGCTTGTAACTGAATGTAAGAAACCAGTTGTAGCTGGCTGCTAATTTAATTTCACGGTGTGAATCATAATGCACAAATCCTAAAAGTTACTGCATTTTCTGCAACTACCAATTAAGCTTTTGGGGGTGGCTATACATATTCTCACACCTATTGCATGCTGTTATTGCTCTTCTTCCTTTACTTTCATTGCAGGCTAGACTATCTTAATCCATAAGGAAAAACTCCTCTAGGAACAAATTACTTTAGAACTCTGGCCATTAGAAGCAGAGGCAAAAGCTTGGGAGAGAAGGAAACCTTGATCCAAGGCTAAGTAAAGCCCTGCTTGACACTGAAATCTGTTCATGGCAATTGCTGCTAAATAACGTACTTAGTCATCCCCTGCCCAGAAAATCAGTGAAGATGAATAAATAAATAAAGTGTCTTTTCTTACAATTCAGAAAAGATGTGGTCGATCTCAGGCCGAGGGCAGAGGTTGTTTAGGAACACCCTGTACACGTCTGGTGTGAAGTCATCTTGAGGGATTGAATCATTCTGCAAAATGGGAAAAAAATAGCAAAAGAACAATAGAGCACTTTAAAATGTTCTTTGTAAACAGATTGCTCGCTACTGCATTCTTTTTGTTTCCTACAACCTAGAAGAGCTTGGATTTTGCAGAATAAATTGCTTTGAATAACACAGCAGCTTAAAGTGTACATCTTTAAATATATATAAATATATCCATCATCTTCAATAAGGCTCTTTCCCTTAGCACCTGTGAAGCAAAAAGAAAGGACGTGTCTCCATCTAACTGCATTATCTGTAGCATAAATAGGTATAGCAATCGTGCCACAGCCTTTGAGCTCAATCTCAGCGGGGCAGTCGGCCAGTGGTGCTGAGCCTGCCTGTTTCAGCAAGCACAACAGCAGCATTACAGAGGCTGGGCACGTCACTCATCTTTCCAAAGCTTTCAAAGAACCAGGGAACGAACTGGGTCACTGAGTCAGAATTAATACTCTTCTTCTCTGACAGCAGCAGAAATGTTTCCTTTTCCTTCCTGATGATAACATAGCTTTTCCATACATCTTCATCCTAAATACTCAATGTAACACATTTGGAAGTCTGATTTCTTTTACAGAAATTCATAAAAATGCTCTCCTATAAAAGAGATATCAGCATTTTTTTCCTTACATTTTCTAAAATTCAGAACTTTTTACATTTAATCCTGCTTCTAGATGATATTTTCACCATCCCCCTTATACCTGATGGCTCTTTTTTAAAAAATAGAATTACTGTTTCTAACCGGAGGGAATTACTGGACTGGATAAAGAAAACAGTCCTTTGCATGCAGCTCAAGAGCCTTCCTCCCATTTGTACACGCTGGTTTCAAGCTTCAGAGGTTTGCAGAAGACAGCAAGGGCTGCTTCTTTAGCTGGGCTGGGAAGAAATGAGGACCCTAAAGAAAGTGCAAAGCTTTTTTCGGCACATAACAGTAGCTGTGCGCTCACCACTTCTACCCTTGCATCAGCACACAGAGAAAGGAAAATGGCACAGAAGCTTCTATTTTGTGCAGAGGAAACCTTATAAAGGAACCAAAAAACAGGAAAACACAAAATGTAAATACTAAAAGTCTAATTTTTGAGTTTCCTCCACGCAAATTACCTTTATCAAAAGCTATGACAGGTAGTCACCGGGAGCACCATGGGCCAATGTGACGCCTCTCCACAGCTCCAAAATAATGCCCAAATCTAGTGAACTGGAGGAGGAAAATTATAATGTGGTACTGTGGTTTCAGCACAAAGCTGCTTGCTTTTAAACGCCATTGAACCTGGTCATCTCAGAAGCAGGCTGCTGATAGAGGAAACTTGCTTTTATTTATTCTGCCTGTTTAACACCGTTGCCAGGGGAACCAGAAGCGTCAATTCAAGCATTTGTTAAACGGAAGGAAACGTTTCAGTATTTTTCCTGCTTTAGGTTAAAATGAATAAATAAATAAACGCCATAGATGTCACTTTATCTCTTCTTTCATCTATGAAACCTGCAGAGGCCTGAAAGGTTTTTGTACCATGACCATCATTCAGCATTTCTGTCCACAAGTGCAGACTGAACCAGACCCAGCTCACACTGGGCTGTTCCCTGCTCCACCTGGGTATCTATCTCAGGCTTCAATGCTCTAAGGTCACCAGCCATTGGATCCTTGCACCTTTCTTCTTTTGGTGGAGCTGCAGGGTGAACTGGTTCAAAAATTTTCCAGCCAAAACAACCCACGCACTTTACTGTGGGATCAGCTCACTGAGCCATGTAACTTGACAACAGCACAACTGTTTAGTCCAGGGCACGGGTGGATAGAGAAGTTTGTAACCTGAAGTTGGAGGATGGAAATAACAACTTGCAGTGACAGTCGTGGGCAACACATGTGAAACTGCACCTTTGATATGTTTGAGCTGCAGTGCTCTCGGCTGAGAGTAGGTCTGCTGATATTCATGCTTTGCTAAGGGCCAGGATTCATAAAGCCTGTGAATTTTCTTGTTAAACTTGGCACCCCACTCTCCTCTACTCCCTCTGCCTATAATCCTTATTCAGCAGGCTACTGCTCCTCAGCTAGCACTTCTCCTAAGGGCATTTTAGATGTTGATTCTGTAATTACCACAAAATTACAGTCTCCCATTGACCTACTATATTTTTTTTCCTTTAGAGGGGAGTTGAAGGTACTCACACTGAACAAAATGTGACTCTCTTCACATAACCTGAGACCTAGGCTTTTATTTGCCACTTCATTCAATTAAGAAAATATACCTCAGTTTCCCAATACATATGTACAAAGGCTTATCTGCAAGGAGAATAAACAACACAAGTCTTCAGGCATAAATACGGAAATTTTTAATAACTATTTCCTACTAGTAATGTAATCAGTGGGCTACAAAACACAGAGACCAAGATGAGAGATGAAAGCCTAGCTGTGAGCATTTGCCAACCCCAGGTACAACCTTAGACAACTATATTTGGATTCCAAAACAGTACCTGCCAAAAAGGATTAAAATACACTGCCCCTTTCCTCATCCTGGCCTGAGCCATCCACATTGAGGTAGAACCACCCACACACCTTATGCGCTTAACTCTTTCTTGAGACCCATGAACAAATCACAAACTTTCTGTACTACATGAGAGCATCCCTCATTTCTGGCTTTGCTGAATATTGGCATCGAATTTTATTCTGTGATTAAGACTCTCTACTAATTTCAAACACTGTTGTTTTATGATTTCTCTGGTAATCTGCCTGTTTTACTAATATCTGTATCCATTCTGTTATATATTTGGCAGTGCAATAGCTAATTCCGATTGTTTGCATAGACAGAACTCAATAGCTGGTTGGTTTGAGTTAACAGTCAAGCTCACTGATGCGTCAGTATGAATCTCTACATTAACTGGAAGGCAGAAACCAGTCTTCATGGCCAAACTAAAATAAAGCTCTTCAACGGAAAAAAAGTTCTTCAAATTATATGTAAGGCACCTTTGACTAAGAACAAACCACACACACATAAATACCCAACAATGACAAAAAACTCCACACCACCATGATCCAAAAGTAGCTGGGATTTTAAAAAAATCATAGGGCCTTCAGATACCAAACTCAAAAACTCATTGGCATTTTTTAAAACTGCATTTAGATATTTATGTAAACATTCCTCTGGTGTCAGATCTGCTGGATGATGAATGTGGCCTGATTTCTGGCAGCACGGGGCTTGGCTCTGCAAGACTTCACACATGCGGGGTCTGAGCCATAAATCAATCAATCTACACTCCGGAAATGCGCTTGTCTTGAAGTCCATTCTCATCTCATTGCAGTCACGCTCAACTGCATGGCCAAATCAGGGCTGGAGGGCTCAGTGCTGTAGAGGATCCATCCCCTATTAAGGTCCCTAAACATGAAATAAAGCATTTGTTTTTGGCACCTCTGCAGAGTCTCTCTGGTGCTATTTGTCTGCAGCAGGACGAAGACAATCTTCCAGACAATGAGAATTCTTCCTCCTCTCACAGCAGGATGAAGACAATCTTCCAGGCAATGAGAACTCTTCCTCCTCTTGTTCTAAATATAGTGCCTACAACACGTTGACCCAGGAGGTTTCCTGGCAAGCACACATGCAGGGAACTTGCTAAAGAGCGAGGCTAGCAGATGCTGAAGTTTGTACTGGACAGTCCATGCAGTGATACTCTACCTCAGCAGCATAGCTCAGGCTGCCCTACACTCAGGTCACTGTGTAAAATAGGTAAGGAACTGTGCCAACCCTGAAGCTATGAATCAGGTACAAACTGATAAATGCTGACTTGGCATCCTCTTACACATGACTGTGAATTTCATTTTTGTGTTTTAGGGCCATCCACAGGTTCCAAGAGGTCCAACAAAACATGTGAAACTCACGGCCAACAACCCCCGTATCTTCCAGAGAAGTGAGGGTTATGTTTTTTTTATATGAAACCTGGAAAGAAAATCTTTAGAGGACTCTTCATGAGGCATGAATATAAAAATCCAAAAAGCATAAGCTGTTAATGTCCATGAGAGACTTTAATGAATTCTCTGAATAATTTGGTGTGATTTTGCTGAGCAAGATTCCCTGATATTTATGAAGACATAAATACACTGCTGGAGTCCAGTGCTCTTCAAAGGCTCTATGGGAACACCATTTATCCTGTCGTGCAATGGGGCAGAAAAGCTAGAAGTTGAAGCTAAGAATTTCATTTGTTTGGATAAACAGGAACACAAAGAGCTGTACTTGAAGAACTGTTTTTCTTCTACTCAATTACATCTATGAGATTCCAAGTTTCATGCTTCTTAAGCACTTACCTTATAAAATATTTTTTCCAGGATGATCAACAGTTTTCTTTGTTGCATGAAGCATATTTTTCTTTTATCCCAACCAAAGAAAGGATCTACTTTATACTACGAATAATTTTCAAGATGGTATCCCAGCAACAAGTATCCAGCAGCGTGTATGTAGAATTGGCTCTACTTAAATAAATAGCAGAAAAAGGTTGCAGTTTCTTTCAAGGATTCCAGTGATGTTTAGGGTTTTTTTTTTTCAAAAGACATGTAGTAAACAGAAGTAATAAAGCAACTAATTTAAAAAGCAAAGCTTTACAGATTTTTTGCACCTTAACCTGTTTGCTAACAATTAAATGAAACGTCATCTTTAAAATTGTTTCCAAGTTTCTAACCTCCCGAACTTACTCCAGTTAAGGTGGTTATAATCCTTTATACCTACTTTACATGCATTCCTTGGAATTTCATGGAGTTGAGCTCCCTAACCTATGAAAGAAGGTCTCATTGGTAAGGGTATCTGAGGCTTGGCTTGTGAAAGTTCTCCTCCATTGCTCTTCTGGAGCTGTGGTAATTGGCTGTATGAAGAAATCATTAAGGAAGCAAAGGTTGAACGAACACCATAGCACAGTTTTCTACAAGAGTGAAGGATTAGGAGATGCAGGCACTCCTCCACTGCAGATTAGCTCTGTCCTACCTCTTAGACCTCTAACCATCAGAATTATCCTGCAAGAAGCTTCTTGGAGGACAATCTCCACCTGGGAGGAAAGACTAAGGACTCCAGCATTAACTAGAATTACCTGCCTGAACTCATTCCTCTTGAAACAAGCCTTCCTGAGGGAGAGGTACCATTCTGCAAATGCTCCAGGTTGAGGAGAGCCCCTGGTTAAGCAGCACGCAATCGTTACATCCACACTTCATTAACAGCTTTTACACTATAGCATTTCAACATTTACCCCATACACCTTTTATGTAAGTTATAGTGAGTTTAAACTGTCATTTAACTCAAGCTATAGATACTGTATTTATTTTTGGGGGGGAGAAGGAAACAGATTACACTATTAGCTACATCTTGACCTAATGCTACTCTGAATTCATGCCTTGACTATTGTGCAACAGTCACTGACTCTTAAAATACTCTCACAGAATTTCTCCAGGACCTATCACAAACATCCCTGCTCTTTCCTTTAATCCACTCGCGCTTCTTGCAGGCATTCCTGGTCCCTGCACAGTTCCAAATCAAAGGTACTCAGATTTGCAGATGGCACCAGGAACTTCAGTGAGGGAAAGAAAGATGGGGATCTATTCAGCAGCAAAGCCAGTGCAGCCCTGAACAAATCATTCTCAACTCAACAGAGAGTAAACATGGCTGAATACAAGCAACATTTTGCAAGGGCCAGGAAAAAATTTCAGATGCTTACCCTGGAAGATGGAAGGTTACAAGCTTCTAACGCGGTCTCTACCCGTTTTCTGTCAGCAGAAAACAAGCGGTATATGCTGCACAAACAAACCAGAGGAAATTGGCTTAAAGACATGCCTTGATGGCCCATGTGGCTTAAAGACTGAGTATCATTCCAGTCTATTGCATATTCAGCTATTTATTTCCATTTGTCAGGCTGCTCAGTGACACGAGTGAGTTTAAAGGTGCCTACAATGAGTTTCACTCTACCCCATGCAAGGCGCTATTAAAGCAGATAGTTATTTTAAAAGGTCATCACTGCTCTCTTCATGTTACCCAAGTGATACGCAATTTGAATACTTTTATCCTCACAACATCTCTCTAACATCTCAAACATATGTTTCACACTAAAAAGTCAGAGAAGACTATAAGGTAAGGAAAGGGAACAGAACTTACTTCTTCAGAGGAATGCGCCCTTCTGGAGTCACCTGCAGCTTAAGTTTTGTGTAACTGTGGAGAGAAAAGCATCCTGTTTTATTTTTACAGCATTTTCAAGTACTTTTCCACCAACCATAGAGCTCAATGCCATTGTTCTGATCATGTGGCAAGTTCCACTCATCTCTTTTGCCCAACACAAAAACCTGTTGGGATATCATATTCAGTAAATACCTTTTCCATCAACAGTAATGCACCTGCAATGTCAAATACTGTCTGTTATGCTACAGAACATTGCAAATAACACTAATGCACAAACTTACCATCATCCCAAGGTCCTTCTCACTCAGGCTGTTTGCCAATCTATCAGCAGACCAAACTGTGGCACGTTGGCTACACAATTTGCCTGTAAAGGTGGCTGTACTCTTTTCCTCTTCCAGAGGTCAAAAAATTTCCTGGATGTTGCATGCCAACATCCCTGCCTCCCTATCACAGATCTGTGAAGGTTTCTCCCTTTGACCCTAAATGTTGTCACTCCTCAGCTGGCAGGAAGTCAAATGGCTGGCAACTGAAATGCCTCTGCACCAGCAAGAGTGTCGGTACATTTAGCAGCCCTCGGCAAGCCCAAGACATTTTCTGTGCAAAGCAATACAAAAATTACACACCGAAACCATCTTACAGGCAGGCAATTATCCAGCTTTTGAACCGAGTATTTAGAGCATCTCAGTATCTCAGGGCCTGTGACTTCTCTCCCATGCTCATTAAGGCAGCAAGACGAGGGTGTATCTTTCATTGTCCAAACCTATTAACACACTGATTTCAAAGCCTACTGAAACAGGAGTCACCCAGTAGCTTTAATGAGAAGCAGTTGGGCCTACAGCTGCTATGTGATGATCTTCCCGGTATGTGAGGACTACTGGTTACCAGCATAACGTCAACCAGCAGCAGCCTGCAAAGAGCACAACTTTTTGAGAGCTTCATGTCTTCCACTTGAATCTAATTAAAACTATAAATGAGTTTTGCTGTAGTACAATCTGGTGAAAAATGTGGCATCAGTTAAGTATTTTAGAGGATTTTTTGTTGTTGTTTAAAAAAAACCCACTTTTTCACTGTGCCCACTGGCCTACCAAAATAAAAAGAAACTGCCTGGTTCTAATAAACTTTCCTTTTCTTCCCAACCCAAAATGCCATTAGCAACCGCTTCAAAAACAAAGTGCATGCTAATATCCCAAACTAGGATAGGAACATTTTCATGAATCTTTGTCTCCTCGTATGCATCTTCTGGAAACTGAAATCTCAGTGTCATCACTGAAATCTACTGTGTCATCGAAGAAAATTATTATCCCCTCTGCCCCACCTCCCATCACTGACCTAGATTGAAAAGAAAAAGGTCACAGCAGTTAGTAGAAAAGGTTTCTTTTATTTTGCCTTCTAGTTTTTGAAAATCCTGAGTACATTATAGTTACATTTAATGTTTTCCTCCACAACCAAGAAACCCAGAAATAAAAGAAAATGGGAAAAAAAAATATCTAAACTTCAGTTAAAGCAAACTAAAAATGTGTGTCTGAAGAACAGTCAACCCCCACCAGTACTTGCCACCTTGTTTTCATCCCAAATTCTTTGTTATATGTGGGACATTATTTTTTCCCCTGCAGCCATTATCCATCCATCTAAGAAAAGGAAGCATGTTATTCCTGTTAAAAAGCCTGTTAGGAGATAATCCCATGGGTAGCAGCCAAATGGACTCGTTTCAGTAGTGCAGTGCTGATTCCAAGAATGACAAGCACTGGACATAGCACTGACCCAAGGTTTCCACAGGGCAGCCACCCTTTGCTCTTTACTGTACTGGTCAGTATTTCAGTATTAATGTACTCCAACATCTATTTTTGCACCCCTACATAAAACCACACTGCATTGTTACAAGAGAGGAATGAGCAGTTTATAGCCAAAAGGCCAGCTTTTATTAAGCATCTCTCCTCCCAAATTAACCCTATTTTTCTTAACTGACCTAGCTACAGGAGAGCTGCTCAAGCTGTTTTATTATTGTACTTCCAACACTGCAAGGGACTGAATGCCACAAAAAAACTTTCTAATTCTGCTCTAGTGCAATTTGCTTTTCCATTTGAACTGGACTTTAGGAAAGCCTTTGATACAGTCTCCCAAAGTACCCTCCTGGAGAAACTGGCTGCCCATGGCTTGGATGGGAGTACTCTCTGCTGAGTTAAAATTTGGCTGGAGGGCTGGGCCCAGAGAGTGGCAGTAAATGGAGTTAAATTGAGTTGACGGCCAGTCACAAGTGGTGTCCCCCAGGGCTCAGTACTGGGGCTGGTTCTCTTCAACATCTTTATCAGTGATCTGGTTGAGGGGATCGAGCGCACCCTCAGTAACTTTGTAGATGACACTAAACTAGGTGGGAGTGTCGACCTGCTGGAGGGTAGAAAGGCTTTGCAGAGGCATCTGGACAGGCTGGATCAATGAGCTGAGACCAACGAGATGAGGTTCAATAAGGCCAAGCGCTGGGTCCTGCGCTTGGGTCACAAGAACCCCATGCAGTGCTACAGGCCTGGAGAAGAGTGGCTGGAGAGCTGCCTGGAAGAAAAGGACCTGGGGTTGTTGGTCAACAGCCAGCTGAACATAAGCCAGCAGTGTGCCCCCACGGCCAAGAAGGCCAACAGCATCCTGGCCTGTATCAGGAACAGTTTGGTGAGTAGGACTCGGGAAGTGATCGTCCCCCTGTACTTGGCACCAGTGAGGTCCCATCCTGAGTACTGTGTCCAGTTCTGGGCCCCTTACCAGAAAAAAGACATTGAGGTGCTGAAGCAGGTCCAGAGAAGGGCAACAAAGCTGGTGAGGGGTCTGGAGAGTAAGCCTTATGAGGAGAGGCTGAGGGAGCTGGGGTTGTTCAGCCTAAAGAAAGGGAAGCTGAGGGGAGACCTTATTGCTCTCTACAACTACCTGAAGGGAGGGTGTAGCCAGGGCGGGTTGGTCATTTCTCCCAAGTCATGGGTGATAAGACAGGAGGAAATAGACTCAAGTTGCACCAGGGGAGGTTCAGATTGGATATCAGGAAAAATTCTGACACTGAAAGGGTCATCAAGTCTTGGAATGGGCTGCCCAGGGAAGTGGTTGAGGCACCATCTCTGGAAGTATGTAAAAGACATAGTGCTCAGTGCTGGGTCGTTGTTTGGGTTTTTTTTGTTTGTTTGTTTTTGGGTTTTTTTTATTCAGAGTTAGGTTGATGTTTGGACTAGATGATCTCAAAGGTCCCTACTAACCTAGACAATTCTATGATCCTAAATGTTCTAATACGACTGCAACCATAATGGGAAAATATTTTTCATCTTCAAAATCAAAGATTTCTTAAATGACTCTGATTTGGTATTTGTGCAGAGGACCCCGGAAACCCTACAGCTCCCAAGTAATTTATTATTTAGTGGAAAGAGACACAGAAATGCCATGCTTGCCTGCTACTTCCAGTGACTTATTTCATTAATATTACCTGAACAACCTCAACAAAATTTGTTCCAAATTAGATGAGCTCTGCTATACTGTGTGATAGCATGTTCCTCCTGAGAATCTAATATGAAAATGCCCATTGGGTACAGCTGCAATGCTCCCTATTACAGACCTGTCAGCAAAGTCCACTGCTGGCCACCTGGGGATTTGAGTGGTATGGTGCACAGAAATATTAACATCAAATCACTCCTGTAACTTATCTACAGCCTATGGAGCTGAAGGAAGACTTCAGCTGCACCACACTGAATGCTATGAGAAGGAAACAAACTCACCCACCTTTCCCAGAACAGGCACATATGAATATGTACACAGGATTAAAGTTAAGCAGTTGGGAACATTCTGAGTAACTATGAGTGCATTTAATGAAATTAGGCACGCACAGCGTTGGACAGTTCAGAAAAAGGGTGGGTTAACTCACTTCTTGGATGGAAGCAATTTTTAGAAACCTAAGCCCCAGCTTGGTATTTAGGTGGACTGAGCAGAAACAAAAAGGTGTTTGGGAGAGACACAAAACTGAATTTAATCAGCCGACTTGTAGACTGGGGAGGGAGATCTTCCCTTTTAGAACCCTTAAAGGCCAGTAAATACCCCGGTTCATTAGTGTATCACTATCTGCCAGGCTCTGCCATGCTGTTCTCAACGCTATTCGCTCAGGCATAACTCCCTCACTATGTGCACTTATCAACTCTGCATCCAGTTGAGAATCACTAATCTCAGGTTCACTTCTCTTTCCTTTTAGAGGTGTATTTTTACACCCCAAACGTTCCCGTCTACAGCTTTTATACTGTGCTGAAAGCAACTCAGAATCAATGCAGTGTGCAAAGCCACCTATATGAATGCATTCACAGCTTCCCTCTGAATCACAAGATAACTAGAGATTGGCAGAGAGATCCGACTGAGGAAAATGGACTTCCTGCATTTCTCGTTTTGTGATCAATAGCAGAAAAAAGGGAAAATAAACCCGAAGCAGTCCAGAATATTCTTTGATTTTAAATTAAGAGCTTCAGAATACAGCTGAAGGTACGACTTTGGCATACAAGGGGAGCATGGCATTTAATTCTTTTTGCTACAACTTTTCCTTCTTTTCCAAGAAGAATCCTGACAAATTTTTTTGTTTAAATGATGTTCAGATAACAGCCTTTTTAAAACCATGAGAAAGGACAGCCTGTGTTTACAGAAGTGACAACTCATCAAAGCAGAAACAATAGATGACAATGTGACTAACAAGAAAAGAGGAAAATGACGTAGACAAAAGAGCAACACCCACAGAATTAAATATAATGGCCACTTACGCTTTTTCCAGAAAGGCATCCCTTGACATGTTCTGTGCCAACAAATTTGTTGCCAAACTGAACACTTCATCTGACCATTCCTATAGACAGAAAATGTGATTAAATGAGGCCTCATTTAGATGTTTACTTACACAATGCAAAATACTTTGGAAAATAATCTTGATAATAAAAAAGGACCTAATTAAAGCGTGAACTTGATTTTTCCAATTACAGTATCCTTCCTTGTCTAAAATCTGATTTTCCCATGCTACAAATAAGGAAGACTGTTAAAAATCTTTTTTCAACAATACTTTATTCCACTAAATTCAAAAAACCCCAACCTTACAGATAAATGTCTGATGCAAAACATCCTCAAGTTCCTGTAAAATGCACAATAAATGGTCTACAAAAACACATTTTCTTGTTTGTCGAACACTGTTTTGGCTGACACACAAAGGATTAAAAAAGGAGCCTTTATATCATCATTCTCCTTAATGAAGCTGAAATGGGCTTGGAACCCCCTGAAAACAGATTGACTGGGCAGGATGAAGTACAGACCATAGCACAGCATATCTCTTGCTACAATGTCTCCTCATGTAAGCATTGGTTATGAGAGGCTCTGCATCACTCAGACCACAAAGTAATTCCGACAACAAAAATCGCACCTTATCTTTTACAGCAGATACTGAATTAAGAACCATATCTAAGATCTTACCAGCCAACATAAGAAACATACTTGAAAAAAAAAAACAAAAACCAACCAGGAGAAATATGTAAGAATAAATTTAAATTATTCTGATATACTGAGAAGAAGGTACAACTCCAAATGGAAAAGCTCCTCTTTCCTTAGGTCTCTGCCCTTTCCTGGGTTCCCAGCAAGGTTGATCCATGATTACAAACTGAGGTTTAGGCTCTTGGTGCTCATTCTGTTGCTCTACTCCCTTGCAGGTGTCTCCTGAAGCTTTTAATCAACAACTTCAGTGCATTTTTTGTTGCTAACTTGATGTTTATTTACAATTTTTCATTTAAATACTTTTTAAGCACAACCATGGTTTTGCATTGCCTTTGCAAGCAATGCCATTTTTCTTCTTTTTACTAGATGAAGTTTTCTGAGTTTTCTTTGAAATTAAAATTGAGTGTCCTTTCACATCAGTTCAGATCCAAAATTCCCATCACCACACACCCTCCCAGATGCATACTCTTTGGGAGGTATTCCTTCTCTTTGGCTCTTCTCTTGAGGAAAAATATAAAAAAGGTGATTTCATTCTGACAAAAATTGATGATGACAAAAAGTCTCATTGACTTCCAATGAAAGGAATGGTGCTACATCACTTTGGAGCTTATAAGCTTTGTTTTTTTGCCAAAAACCCTCATGTTTCCACATGCCTAGGCGATCAGTTTGTGAGCTTCAGAAACTACAACATTTTTCTACTTTTTTAATGAGCTAAAATTTGTTCCCTAAAGTTATCAGGTGTTGTTCCTTAAAATGGTGTCACACATCTACTCCCTACGATGATGGCCTAAAGCTACCTGTGTGCCCACAAGGGCCTTTGATACCCTTCAGCAACCAGATCCTTCAGTCTGCCCCATTTACAACCTCACTCCTAAGCAGCTGCGACAACAAGTCTCCCTGGGACTGGTATTTCTGGCAGAGAAATCTCCCTCCCTCAGACACAGACTTGTTGTTCTGGAGGTAAACCACTGTTGCTAAGATAGTGCTCTCCCCTCCACCTCTTGTGACTGCTTCTTTTTTTTTCCTTCTCTTTACTTGTTTTTCCTTCTTGGGTCCAATTTGGAAAAAACAGGGGTATGAGAAAGAAAAGGAGGAGGAGTCAGGTTCGTTAGCAACACCACTACTTTGCTGTGACTCTTGGAACAGAAAGCATATTAAGTGCAGCATCTTTTTTTTCTTCTTGGCAACTCATTTTTCCAGGCTCAAAATAGGCTCATCTTGTAAACACTGCTTTCTTTAGGCACTAATAATAGCAGTTAAAACTTCTCCTTGTGACACTAATAGCTGCAAAGATTAATGGCAACATAAAATATTATTTAGAAATTTAAAATATGTTGGCTTTTAATACATCTTGATAGACTGTGTTTTGATCTCAGTGATTCTGCCGGGCTTAAAACTTAATTATTTTGTAGAAAACAGAAGTAAGGCACTTCAGAACTATCCCAGCTCTTCCTTCTTTGAGCACTTGTTGCCAGGAATGTAAGGGGAACTCAGTTATTACGTGCTTGTCACAAGTATTTACATAAACAGCCTTGCCATGTACATTTGCTAGCTTTTCCTGGCTCTTCAAGTGATCACATTGCTCTTGCTAAACATTCCCAGGGCTACCTGCACACTGAGCCCTTTCTAAGGATGCAGGTGCCAAGTCAACAAGTAACAATACTTGCCCATCGTTTCTCTCATTTTAGGGTCTTCTTTCCAACCACCACAAAGCTACAGCCAAAAAACCAAGATCAGAAAATATGCCAAGGATCACATCATCTTTCCAGTCACTGATCTGAACCCTCAGCAGGAGGGGAAACAACAGCCCTGAGCATAAACCCGAAGAAATAAAGGAGATGCTTTGGACTGACTTTGATGGGCTTGCATCAAGCTGTGAGCCAAGATGTATTTCATCACTTTAGCTACCAAATGGCTCCGTTTCTTTAGTTTTGCTGCGTGGTACAGAGTAAAGCCCATACTCTAACTCCCTGCACGGTGCACTCTGCAGCCGCCTTTACCAGCAGCAGCGATTCCAGAAGGCAGCACTCGGCGAGAGTGCTCTGCAGGGTAGAAAGCTGTTATGTGTAGAAAGAAAACAGCCTACTGTGGAAAGGTTATAACAGCCTCCAAATCACTGTGGTAGCTGGAGACTCCTGTACAGATGCAATACAAAAGGGAAATATAAATCTGGGCATTTTGAAACAGGACTGTACTAGTGCCAACAAACTGCAGACTAGAAGCCTCTGATCCTGTTTGGTAGGGGAAGAACCCAGCCTTCCAATATTCAACTCCAAGCAAGTTATATCCATCATGATAAGAGCTCCTTGAACTCGATCTCCTCTTGGCAACATCCTGTTACACCAATTTACATTTATATAATTCCTGTGAACTTTACTAACAAATTACTTAGCTATTCTGTGCTTTGGAAGGTAGTATATAAGCAGCAGTTCATTCGGGAAACTGTCGTTCAGTGAAGTAATTTCTATCCTCTATTACATGCATCAGGATTCATACTGTAAGACATTTTTTAGCTCAACAGAAGAGATGAGACTTTTTTCAAAGGAAAAGACAGCATACATTCTTGAAAACACTTCCTTCAAATCAGAACTGACTATGTGTGAAGGCAGTGTTTCTCACACATTTGTTTTTGATGGGAGGTTAACAAAGCAAGCTGCTGAAATTCTACACTTTCAGCATCCTTATGAATTTTATTTAAAAAATATATCAAATGGACATGAATTTATCCGGTTTTACCATTTTATCAATCTCTTAAATATGCCTAAGAAGCTGGAAAAATAAAGACGTATGCTGAAAAGCACAGTATAGCACACTGCGTGAATCATCTTTGATTACATCATTTGACTTACTGAGGAATTCATCAACTCTGAGTCATGGATCTGATCCAAAGCTCATCAAACTGAGGAGAAAAAGAATTCCTTGGGTGCTGGATAGGGGTCTGTATGGCCAGGATGGATTAGTGTGGTGAGAACAGTTGACATGAGAGGCACAAAAGAGAGCAAGAGGAAAGAGATGGGAAAAATGGGACATTCATTTGGGAAAATACTTAAATATTGTAGAGGAGACACAGAGGTCTGAATTTCACGTCGGAAATGGAGCTAGAGAAAAAGAGCACACAGCTTCTGCCACTGCTATGTTTGAAGATGCTCACAAATCCCGTCTCAAGACAGACACACACGACTGAAAATAAGCAAACGCTGTATTGGTGCTACTTATCATCATCATCAAGAAGTGTCTAGCAATTTGCTGTTTAGACCATCAGTCACTGAATTCCAAGCTGCATTCTTTGAACAAACCAGCCACTCTGTGCCCTTCAGCTCATCACTAATGCACCTTAAACATCAGTTACTTTCTCCTGGAGGAAACACCACATTGCAACTACATCACCACGTCTAGTTGTGTATTTAGTTCACTCAAACCAAGCTGAACAGGCCAAGGGTTGTATTTTCATAATTTTCCTGCAACTTGGCAAGTGGATGTGATGAATTGAGTTTGTAACAGAACAGGAAGCCTTCTGCAAAGGAAGAAAAGCCCATAATAAAATAATTTTAATTGCCTCACTAAAACTTCCAGTTTACTTTTCCTTTCTTCTCCAAGGGAGAGCTGATTTACTTGTCACAGAACTTGAAAAATAAGATATTATAAATGAATTGTTAATCCAAAACATATTCATGCACTGAAAAGGCAAAAGTGGGGGAGTTTGTCACTGCCACTTGCTTTCCCTGGAACGTCAGCAAGAGGATGGGTCAAAATTCACATGTAACGTTGAAAACTTCTTGTGTTTACACACCTTCTCAGAGCTCCCTAAAGAGATAATTTGTGCTCAATATGCTTACTTATAACAACTCTTCTGTGTCCTTACATGGATCTCGGAGATGATAAGGACCACATTCTGTGGTCTGGCTCATACAAAGATAGAAAACACATTTAAAAAGGAAGATATTTTAGATACATTCAACAGCTATAAAACTTTTTTCACGTTGAAACAATCAGGATGTTTAGAATTATTTCAAAGCAAGCACAGTTAATCTGCAGTGCTTTGAAAATCCCACCCCCAGACTACAGTACTTGATAAAACGTGAATTTATTTGGTCTACTGCATTTACAAGTATCAAGGAAGACTTAGATTCTTAGTTACTCACATCAATTATTTAGGATTTAGAGCAGCCAAGCTTTTCCAAAACACTGCGTTATCTACAGTATTTTTAAGGTTCCATTACCAAAAATAACATGGCCCTAAAATACTAATTTCTGTACTGTTTTACAAATAGATTATGGTTCACTGATTGCTGGCTAGACAGGAAAGATAAAAAAGGACATATGCTTCTGATTTAAGTGATTTTTCCCTCTTCCTTGGTAGAGGCTAACAATTTTTGCTGGTAAAGCTTTAGTATACTTTTTCATTTTCCATCACATGCTTAGTTGTTTTTTTTTCCTGAAGAGTTGCTTCAATCACTTTCACTTTTGCAGTGTTAAGAGTTCTTAACCACTCCTGCATAGTACAGCTGTGTATTTTCAAGTCTGAGGACAGCACTTCCCACTCAGCAACCCATGGACCACCATGAACTCATTTTGTTTCTATTCTTTTATATCAAAGAAACAGTGGAAGTTCTGTTTTTGCCAAATTAACCAATTGGCTAATGAAGATAGGCAGACACATAAAGCTGGCAAGCAAAAATACATCCTCCTAGCTTAAGGCTTTCATCTTATGACCTTTTTTCACCAAGTCTGACCATCCTTGTTTCCTGTGAGGTGTCAAAATAACTCCTTACTGTTGTTAAAAAACAGTAGTCTACAGAGAAACTATCTTCCCAGTGCAATCTAGTGGACTCAAGGATACAAACCATATGAAAGTGTGTTCTGTGCGTGGTTATCTGGAGGCTGTCATCAGTCTACCAACACGAATAGAAGCGGAAAGAGGAGTAGCTTTTGAATGTCAATTCAGGATAGATAAATCAAAGAGCTCGCACTTCATTGAAATCAACTGAGTCATAGAGAAGGTGGAAGAAGGAAGAAAATAAACGTGCACTAAATTAAATCATAACGTGCTTGTCACATACAAATGTGTTTTATGTGGTGTGTTGGACAGTAACAAAGGGGCTGTATACATGCGTGACATATAATGCTTTGCTAAAATAATGACATTGTCTTCACAATTCTTATCGAGGGCTATCAGCAGACAAAATACTGTGCTTGAAATTAACCTTTGAACAAAAGCAAGAACACTCACATACGTTAAATTAGGTGTCTGCTTGCTGACATACTTGAGTATACAAGGTAGATTCCTACTCTGATATAAGCCAACCTTAAAAAGTCAACCATTTTACAAACCTTGATTCATAACAGTCAGATGCTTAGAACAAGTATAAAAGAGTGATAACTACTGAAAGATACTGGCATATGTTTGGAGATTCACAGTACACTAATTTATTCCTGAGTGATAATTTGCATGTACCAATATTTTCACAGGGCGTATTTGGGCTTTACAAGCAATGTTCTGAAGATGAGCACAGAACAGGGGGCATAAACTTTGCTGAATAAAGTTCCTGAAAAAGATGATTGCACATGTCCTCTTGAGTACCAAGTGGCACTGTTCTGTAACAGAATTGAGCTTCATTTCACAGCAATCTCCACTTTAATTTCATTTATCCATATCTCAAAAGAATACTTTGAAAACATTAATTTTATGTGACACAGATGCATGGACATTACCTTTGCTATATCCTCTTGGAATGCCACCAAGTTCAAGTATGATATATTGACCAGGTCTGGACCATAGACAACAGTTATCATTCGATTTTCCAGTCGGCCTCCTAGGTTCCCAGCATCCAACAGTTCACGCAGTTTTGGATCCTGCAGGTAAATACACAACAAAATAGTTAAGTCTTTTGCAGACATTTACAGTAAAATAAGTGAATATTTTTACAAATACTTCCATTTTGAAAACTTGTGTTGTTTTGAACATTTTAAACATGATGGAACTAGGTTCTGATCCAGTTAATTATTTGCTAAAATATTTCAAGTTATTAATACAGGTTAAAAAGAAAATCACTACTGTAAATCCTTCAAGGCCTCTGAGCTCTGTATTGGTACAGCACAGACTAAAAACTGTCCAGTTGATGGCTGCACATTCCTGTTCTCAGCTATTTTGTCTCAGAAGATAAGCATATGTAAATATGTAAATAACACAATCTGTCCAAAGGCCTCAGCCGAGAGATGCTCTAAAATTTCAATGGGTCTTAGATAAAGCTCAAAATGAGAACTTAGTTTTGCATAAGGAATTGAGAAGACTGGAATTAACTGTCTTAAACACCCTGAAATTAATAATATTTAATAGTGATGCCCTCCTCTTTCTTCTTCATGTCTAAAAGGCCATGTATTATTTAAATTGTGAGATACGTTCCATTAAAATTTAGATTTTAGTCTTTTTTTCAGGTTTACAACCAATATAGAAATTACTACATTAAATTTCTGTGAATGAAAGATATATTCAATGATTTTTACTGGCTAACAACAGCTGGAACCTCAGCTTCACTGGTAGCGTAAGCATGTGAGAAACAATTTCAGGAGATTTTGCAACTCTACTAGTTTCTACTTGGCTGCAGCATTTCCAAGAAATGCAGTCAGTGTTTTTCAAACTGAGAAAACTGCTTGGTTCTTGGCCTCAAGATGAAGTTTATAAAGGCAGAGACAGAAGACAAGCAGCCCTGTATGACTGAATTCAGTCTTTTGAATAGGGCCAGTATAATTTGAAAGCTCAGGTTTCCTAAAAGGCAACATTTTTCAGACTGCTACAAATACCAAAAAATGGCCAGCCAATAGTATCACTACAGGATTCAATGTCAAGATCAAACGATTTCAAAACTGACATAAATCTATACTACAGTTTACTTTTCACTCTCACGTGAACCTTTTCCCACATTGTCTGCAAGTGTTTACAGTACTTCTTAATATTTGATAACTTTTGAATAAGAATCTAAATCTCCACCACCCAATATAAATATACTTATATTACTAAATACCTCACAAGGCTTAGAAGAGCATTTTGAAGTATTGAGTATTAACTCCAAGGCTGCCTGTCATAAAATACTGTGTATGATGGCAAGTGTTGCAGGAAAACAGAAAGAATAATCTTCTTTGAGGGTTCTGTAAAGAAGGAATATGATTGTGCTCTGAGAGAAAGATTTCATGGGTAAACAAGTTAATGACAGGCTTTCACATAAGAGAAAAACAGTAGTTGCATTCCAGAGATGGGAATTTGAAGGAGAAAGACAAAGACATTCTTAATTTACATGTAGGAGAAAAGCTAGAGAAATGTCAGAAATGCCCCAGAGATGCTAAGTTAGTGATGGTGTATTACTAGATGGGTTATTTTTTCTTTTGTTTACAGGCTGAATGTTACAAAGCACTGTTTAATTTCTCCGGGAGTTGAGAACTCATCTGCTTTTTACTCTCTACCATCTCAAACCCAAAATCAGACTGATAAATGCTTCTGCTAAAGGGCCTGTCTGGGAAAAGAATAATTCTGAACTCAAACTGAACAGGATTCTCTATCTGGTTTTGTTCTTTTTCATGTATTTGTCATTCCTTTCTTTAACCTGTGTGAACCTACTGCTACAGTTTCACTCTTGGTGATGAAATGCAATGATATCAGCAAAAGAAGAAAGAAGATAACCTTTTTCCTTCATATTTAAAGTTAACTACAGGATGTCCCCATGATAGACCATACTCTAGTTCGACTAAGACATGCATTCACCATGCATTACAAAATAAAAGGAAACATATTTGAAATTTTTTTTTTTTTTCCAAAGCAAATTAACCAAACAGAAGTTATCTGGGACTGGATCACTAAGGTTTTTAGAAGTGCAGAGTAAGTGGCAATAGGAATATGAACTCGGTCTTCGAAATCACAGGATTTTTCTCCAGGTTTTAAAGGCAAGCAATTAGTCAAACCACCCTCTTTGAGTTGCTGGGTTTGGAGGAGTAAAACGTTGGGGTCTTCTACTCTGTTACAGACTTGCCTAACAAAATTTGATGCACACAGTCCCTGGTAGCAATCCATTATCTGGCTGCCAGACAGCACCTATCAATAAAGGGCATACACTGCATATCCTGGCCTATCGCAGTGTAACCTGAAGTGTGCTCCACAGACTTAAAATAGGTATTTTTATTAGACATTCAGTTGAAGAGAATAATCCTGATACTAACAGAATTCACACCCTTTTTGACCCCTGCTGTGGGTGTATTTGCCCTTAGCATCTTCATTCCCACTTGTCAGTGACAACTTAGCCCTTAACTAATGACCTAGGTCTTATTGTTTGGTCCTTAGATCTGAAACTTAAGATACCAAAGCACGCTGTCAGCTCTTCACATTCCTTATCAACAGCGCTGCTTCCTTATTACCACACTTAGCTGCAAAAACTACTAAGGAGATGAGCAAAATATGCTTTATCAAAATCTTGAAGACTACTGAAGCGCTATGAATCAAAGCCCTTTTTAAAATGTCAGCAAGTTTTCCTGTGGAGATGATAGGAAAGCACATGGGAAAAGAATGAGCAGCACAACCAAATTTAGCTTCTTTTACGTAAATCGGATTATTTTAATTTTGATAATTCCATTTTGAAGAACAAGACTGAAAGTCTGCTGCTGTTTAGAGCTGCATTTGTTATACTGGCTCATGAGTGGACAGACTGGTTTTTGGTATCAGCGCTTGGCTAGTCTGGGGCCTTACGATGAACATATTGAGCTCTTTGAGAGATGCTCAGAAGAATTATACCTATTAAATATTGGTTATAGACATTTTTTAAATACCTGAGCTGCTGAAGCTCTGTCATGTCAGAGAACACAACCATGGGATGCTTAATAAAAAGCAGGCTATTGACAATGCCCACCTAACTCATCAAAGTCCCCTTTGTAATGTAATGATTTAAGCCTGCTTTGATATTTTCTAACAAAGAGCATCTTTTCACCTCTTTTACTCACAAGGTCTATGTGTCAGCGTGCTTTTCCCCTTCCACTAAAGTCGAGCAGGAGCTTCAGTTCAAGGACTAGAGTTGCCTGAAGACCTGCCCTGAAACCAAATCAGGAAAGCCAGCGTTTCTGATGGGACATCTCCGTGGTTGTCAGAGCTGACAGATTCCCAATGGGAGATGCAAATTGTGGGCAGACAAATACAGAGGAAGTGACAAGGATGGTATTGGCAGCATGAACAGCCTTAGAATCCGTCAAAAATAAGATTAACTATGTCAAATTGAAGCTAGAGCTGGCCAGAGAACTAACTGCTCATTTGGTAAAAAGCCCTCTGAATTTGGTTCTGCTGTCTTGACAAAACTATCAAAAGAAAATATACCTTAAATCAATCCCAAGCAGAAGTAGAAAAAAATGAGCCAGAAACATGAAAAAAAAGGGAAAGAGCTTATGGATTTCCTACTAAATTAATGAATAAATGCTGAATAATGTTTTGTTAGAAACCAGGATCCTGTAGACAGATGGACAAAAATAAATTTCAGACTTCCAAAACTTTCTCCTGTTATTTTTATGATTTCCAGTGAAAGGAAAATACAATGTAAACTTCAAGAGTTCAGCCCCATTAATGACAATCTCAGTGAAGACTGCTTTCAGCTGTGGTTGGTGTTATTGAAATGTAGCTCTTAAGACTTAACTTCCAATTAATATATGCTCTGTATATTACAGTAAATGCCATAACATCTTTTAATAGTATCCCCATCTCTTTACACTTTTTTTCTGAGAGCTTGCAATACACCATCTGTCTAGGAAAATTTTCTGTGTTTTTTAATACATTGCCATCCATATATATAAAAGGCTGTCATGCAGTTCAGTAAACTTCAAACACAGACTTAAACGTGCCGAGAGGCAGCAGGTCAGCCAAGAGTTCACCTCAGATGTAATGCACCACCTTTTGTTACTAATGCTTCCCAAAGCTGCAGCACCAGATCTGAGAGCAACTGTCTCTGATCCCAAACCTACCTTAAACAGTAAAAGAATCTGTCTGATGCTGAAGATTTTCCTCAGAGTTTAATAGTCACATACAATGTGATGGCCCGACTAGGTGATTGTCAAAAGACTCAGCCAGAACTTCTGGGTTGTTAGAACAGATGTGCAATTAAAGTACTACAGGATATTTTTTTTTTTTTCGTGTTTGAAGACATTAATTTACAATGAAAACAATCTAAATGAGTCATTCTAGATTACACTACACTTATAGACTACGTACAGCGCACTCCTGTGCATGTAAAATGCCACAAACACCCTGGCCCCAGACAGCTACCAACTGAAATAATTTTCTTAGGCATCTCATGCAGTAAAATATTGTCTTTACAATGTCAATTAAATACTTGAGTCCTACTGGAACTATAGGTATGAAAGGCATCCCAAAGCCTCCAAAAAGTAGATGTCTAAAAAAAAAAACCCACACCCCAAAATAAACCCTACCAATCATACAATAGCTGTTTATCAGCTATTTACAATCTGACTTGCAATTTCAAAATGTCTTCTGTTTCTGATACTGAAAATATGCCATATTCCCGAAAGCATCGTGTTTAATGAAGGAAAAGTTTCAGTAAAGCAGGGTTGTGTAGAACGGTACATGTTGCTGTAGATTTTTGAACTGTATTACATAGTACTTCAGAATCCCCTAGACTCTGTATTATAACCCCAAATTGTTACACTTATCCTGATGACTTCAGGACTGGAGGGTTTAAAAAAAATTAAAACAGAATTTAATCTTAGATCCTTGCTCATCAGAATAAGATTTCCAAACATTCAAAACTGCATTTATATTTTTCTAGCTCTTTATGCATCCCAGGAGAGGAGAGATGGGGGGAAAAGAAGCATAATTAGACAGATACACATGCAAAGAGTTTTCCAGGAAACGCTCAAATTTGTGCTTAAATTAAATGAAGAACCTTGCTGAAATAGGACCTTACATTATGACTCTGTCGAAGGCAAAACTCCCACAGTTGTTCTTCAAATAGAACAAAGTCATGTGTCTTCAGGAATGCCTTATCACAGAGTGTTTATCAACAAAAATGTACATATATATATATATATATTAAAAATGTGTACTTCATATATCTGACCCAGATTTCAACATACCAGATCTTAACACTTCAAGCACCAGGTAATTAGCTGTAGTATGGGCTGTATGAACAAGAAACACTAAGTTTCTCTTAAAATCAGACCACTTACCCCTATGGCTAGCCAAGGGCTTCAACAGACTTCCCAAGCTCTGACTCTGCTGAATTGATCCTACTCAACTCTGCAGTGCAAGCTGCCCGGCACAGAAGACCAAATAAGGGTAGAAAATGCTTTCTGCCATTTTGTACTATCTCTGGTAGCTCAATCACACAGCTGTGGTCTGCAAGACTTCTTGGATCCATGATGATACTTGAAAGTTGCTTTTTATCTTTGTTTATACAGGTTAAGTGTCTCATCTCATCCAGTCACTCCACCTGCACCAAGAACTGAAGCACCTCCCTCCCCCGGGGAAGTATTTCTCCACCTGTGTCACAGAGGAATAAAATACCCATCTAACAGTCTGTTCTCTGCCTAGTGCGTACATGAGGTGCAGGTGCATTCTGTGGAGATGCCTAATTTTGGGAGGTGAGACAATCCCACAAGTCCAAATCTCTCCTTGCAGAGAGACCATTGCTCTGCATTGCCTCTTAAGCAGCTATGAATTGCTGCAGTGCACCAGCATGACCCTCAGAAACAAAATGCTCCGGCTAACTGGAATAAATTTACTGTTAACAATCCCAACACAGGTTTCAAAGCTGGTTCAAATACCCTTTCTGTTACATATCACCTAGCAACAATACAGGACTAGGAACTTCCCATCAAGTGGATTGACAGACTCATCCTTCAGAGAAATGCGTTTTTCTTCTCTCTCTCCTTCTTTTGTCGAGACTAAAGTCAAAACAATCAATAGTTTATCTTTCAACAATCCCTTTCACTGATTAAAGAGAAAGTCCATACGTAGGAATCACACCTACAAAACTCAATGACAGGGTTTTGTTTTTGTCTGCATTCCCTAATTCCCTAATGACAGTCATGTGAAACGAATATACTCCAATTACTACATCAAAGATACTCAAAACAATGTTCACCAAACTCTCTTTTATATTATTACACAGAAATCACAGGAAGTTTGATATTTAAATACATTCATTTATATCGCCAAGCCATTCTTACCAAATTCATTATCATTAAACCAGAAATACATTTAGTCTAACAAAGATAAAAATTGCATTATGGTTTCTGCTACAAATACATCTTCACACATTTCACAAAAGTGTATCAGATCAATATATGACTAAATATATTTGCAAATACTTCTGAGACCTTTGTTCTCATTTTTAGGGTTCCAGAATAGATTCCAAATTTTGCATGGTATCACCATAACTACCTATGCAGAGAAATAGAGCCAATATCTTATTTAAACTCCTGAGCCTTCAAGATATCATTTTTGCACACACTAAGTCTGTGTCTACAAACTCAATAGATATTCCTCAAAAAATATCTATCAATAATCTAAACTGGTCTTAAATTGACCATCTGCTCAGCTAATACAGTGGAATATTTCTAGCATAGAACACAGTACTAAGTAAAAGAAGTCAGAAACGCCTTAGTCAAGCTGTTAAGAAGGAGATCAGAGACACCCACTGCTTTCTAGGACACATCTTGCTTGGTACCTGCAGCAACAGATGTAACTAAAATCCAAGGACTATTCTTCCCATAGAAATTATCAGGGACAAAAGGATACCATAAATCATTCATCAAACAGTCAATCCTAGTTAAGTCCCTCTGTGCATTCCAGAAGAACAACTGCTTTTCCTAAAATAGTTTAATCCAAATCCATACTTGAAGTTAGAACATCAATACATTCAGTTTACTAGGACCAGGTTATGAAACATAATGAAATTACTTCTTTTTCTATGTTGTAAAATTTTGGGGGAAGAGAGCACACATGACAGCAAAAAGCATACTTTTCTTCAGCAGAGAAATAAGAGGTAAGCAAAACTTATACCTATGTAAATGATATTTAACTTCAGAGAGGACTGCATTGATACGCATTTCCGAATATAATTCTGACTCTGAGTTCTGAAAATGGAGGATGAATTCAGAGATTTCATATTGACCTTCTAGAATAACCACAGTACAAGACAGAGGACATTTAAAAACTGATCAGTATTTTTATAATAATTATGGACACCCAAAACCCCCCACTGAGTATTATGTCAGCAACTGGGTGAAGGGGACAGAAGCATCCTTAGCAAGTTTGCAGATGACACCAGGCTGGAGGGAGCAGCTGATGTGAGGGAGAGCAAGGCTGACAGGTTCCTTCCTACCTAAACTCTTCTATGACACCATGAATTCTGTATCAAATGTGACCCCTTGTGTTACAAGTATTTACCAGAGACAGCACTATGCGCTTACTGATAGATACTCATCATCGGCCTATATGTTGATGCTATTTCTCCTTACACTAAAGAGTCAGATTGACTTTTGAGGGAAAGGAAGTGGCATACTCAAATAATGAATTCAACTTCAAAGTCATATTCTGTGAAAACAGGATTTTATATAACATACAAAGAGAATTAATTGTCTGCGCTAAGGAAAAGCCAAGGGACAAAAATAGGGCCAGCTCATTCCTATTTTTCTGACCTCACAGTTCCAGTGGTCCAAATCCAGCTTCCCTGGGTCTCATGCTCTCATGACAGAACATTAAGCCTGCGTGACTGTTTAGTTCTCCTTCTACTAAATGTCCCTGTTTATCGGTTGTTTTTTTTTTAGGTTCATGGTATTTAAGTTTTAAATTGGTTGCAAGACTGTGTGTTCCAACAAAAAACAAGTGACAGTATAAACCATGTAAGTAAAATCAAATGTGGTATTTTTCAGTCCTTCTGGATGTGGTTGTGATTAATAGGAATGTACTTTATAACTCACAGTGTGCATCTTAATTTAAATAACAATTTTAAAAAGGCAAAATACCTACAAGCTGCAACCATGCATGATCTCTATATGTTTTCTAACTCACTAACAATTTTATCAATTTATTAGCTGCAAATGGTTTATTATTTTTAAAATTACCTTTAAGCACACACATTTCCTTTCACTGCTTTTCTTCAAAATACTTTGAGATTTTCTTCAGTATAATTGCAATGGCAGAGATGAAGTGGAGAAAAGAAATTTCTCTCATTTCCATGTTACATTTTTAACTTGTTTTCTTTGGTCTGCGAAAGACTATTGGAACTATAAAAAGTATTAGAATGAAATGATTTCTACAGCAGGTTGCACAGCACATAAGGGCAGGAATAGCTGGAGCAGCAGCTTAATTTTCACTTATCTATAAATCTCACACACATTGTTCTTCCAATTCTAAATTGCTGCATGGAGTTATTTTAATAGGGTTACTTCAGAGGTTGAGGTACAATCAGCTATTCATCTATATCGTTTGTAAAAATCTAAGATGCTTGTAAAGAGTTGAATGAGAAGTACTACATGAATGCCCACTATGCTTTTTGGAGTGCTCCATAAGGGCTACAGAATTACCACTTACATTTTAATGCATTTTTTTTAGCTGGTGGAAGTACATACATCCAGACGGTCTGTAATGCTGAATGCACCAGCTACCCACCCCATATAAAAATAACAGATGAAACACAGAAAGCTATAATTGAAAACATCTGACTAACGAGCTGTTAATTATTGCAACATTTCAGTCACTCTCATCAGGAGAGAAAAAAAAGAAAGATATATCCTCTTGGCCATACTAGCATTATTTTGCTCACCTGTTTGTAGGACATATTTTGCTACAACTTTTTCAATCATATAGTCATATGGGATGCTTACTGGTAAGACTACCCGATTCAAATTATTGCAAAACCCCACTATTCCCATTGCCTTTAAGTATTTAATTCTAAGAAACTAATTTGCAGTGTAGCATGAAAAATAAACCATTTCAAAGATGATGCAGCAACAGTCATAATTTATTTTTTTTCTTGTACTATACCAGATACTCAGCTCCTGCAAATCATACTGCCAGCTTACTACAGACTCTTAACAACAGACTCTGGCACACCTATTTAACTAGTGACTGCCAAAACCAAGTTCTTGTCACAAAACCTTCACTACATCTTTACATCTTACTACCTATCAGTAACAATAATCCAGAAATAGAAATCTATTTAGACTCTTGATATTCAAAAATTGGTGCAATATTAG
Organism: Nycticryphes semicollaris; assembly: GCA_013400055.1. Classification (NCBI taxonomy): domain Eukaryota; kingdom Metazoa; phylum Chordata; class Aves; order Charadriiformes; family Rostratulidae; genus Nycticryphes; species Nycticryphes semicollaris. Next base: position 390,081 of record VXBJ01005137.1, read on the forward strand.
CTGGCACAGATGAACTAACTTCCTGCAGATCTCAGCAAAGATCCCAGCTCACAGTGCCCGTCCAGCTCAATGGAAATGGGAGCCAGGGTACCACAAAGGCAATGCAACACTCATTAGCTGATTGGTGCCTTGACTCTCAAAACATAGCTACAACCATAAAATCAGCTAAAAAGCCACATGGCAAAATCATACAGCAGATGCCACTGCTTCGGATCGCAAACTTAAGAGAGAGGAAGTAATCTATAATGAGAACAAATTATATAAGATTGCTTTTTAGAAGCTGGTTGGCTTCAATTTACTCCAGAGAGGATGATCTTCCCAAAGTACATTTTAACTTTTTATATAAAAATGTAACAGAAAAAGACTAGAAACAGGCTCCTGTTTTAGAAGACAACATGACTACTGAAAAAAGAAGGAGTAAAATCTACAAGGGGTATGAGTAAGAGATGCAAATATGTTTTTTTGGCTGAAAGAAAGAGAGAAAACAATGAATTAATGCAGAAACTGGATTTGGGTGGTTGTATGACAGATTAATTTTACTACCTGTGAAAGTACAGGAAACATGTTCAGTTATTGCTAGGAAAAGAACATCCAAACATTAATGTCTTTGGCAGTCAAGTGCAGAGAGGAGGAATTCCTCAAGGGGTGCCATGGACATTATTTTAAGCGGTTGAGTTTGTGCTCTATCATTTTAAGAAATAATCAGTTAAAGGAATATAAAAAGAGTGGCTGGATCGATCTGAGATCAAACTCAAAGAACACAACACATCAAGTTAGAGAACAGTTCTGATGGAAAATCAGCGCAAGAAGGAAATGGTCCCAAAAGAAAATGGACTATATGGCATGAGGTCTCCATGAAGAAACATCCAGATGCAGACACTTTGATGCAGTGAGCAACTTTGTGCATCTTAATTATTCACATGTTATAGAACCAAAATTTGCTCACACGTACATGTGTCTGCCTATACATTTGCAGGTATGAAGTATTACAACAGCTGTATTTGGAAGCATCATGAGCAGTAATTCCCTACTTGGTCCTTCAACCTACTAGATTTCTATTAGTTTTTCTTACAGTTCACTGGAAAACCAAGAGACAACAGTTGCATCTCTTTAAAAAGCAGACAAAGGGTATTTGCCACATCAAAACCTTGCACAAATTTGAAAACTTTGAAAGCCCTCGTCTAATTACCAATACCAGCTGATGCAATGAAATGAAGAGATAACTGGAATTCTGTATTAACTCACATCCTTAACAACTCTCCTCACTTCAAAGAGGTTAACCTGTATTTACAGTAGTTAAGAAAGGTAAAGAATTGGCAAAATAAATTAATCAGTTATTAATTATTTTTAAATATGCCTTCTAAAAACCATGTCAGCTTGCAAAGAATTTAATTTCTTATATTTAGAAGGTGGATCAGCACTTCTCTTCCTAATATCACTTGCTAAGTGCCAGAGAGACTTCTAGTTAATACAAGAATTTAATGAACTACATCCAACAATTTAAGGCTGTTTCATTTAGATAAGAGGCTTTCCAACTTAAAGGATAAAACAGCCTTCAAGGCAGTGGAAAATAAAGCACATTTTAGCGTGTATAAACTAACCAAGCGGTTAGTTAAGTCTAAAAATCCCATTTTATCTGGGGGAAGTTGAGTAAATACGCTTGGCATGAAGGCTGCAGACCGGAAGAGCACACAGGAGGCTGGAATCTTGCAAAAACTTCAGGCCACGCTTTGTGCTCCCCTCATTGCTGTATTTTCCCAAGTATTCCCAGTGGAGTATTCGACTGAGCAAAGCTATGCACTCCAGGGTTTGACCAAACTATTTCTGAAAGGTTACGAAGTCTAAGGCTTTTTGAAAAGGGAATTAAAAATATTTTGCACACGTAAGATTATGGCACTGAGGGTACACTTTACGCAGTTGGATCCTTTCCAACACATCCTTTGAAAAACAAATAATTACAATGCATGCAATTTGGAAAGGAATATTCTACAAATATGAGAATATCCTACAAGTCACTTCCCCAGAACATTATTTGACACTATGGGTTTTAAAGCACAGTTTGCATAAAGATGTACCTTAAGTGGATGCAAATTTTAAGACAGAATTTAATAGCGTCTCTAAAATATTTCTGTTGTTGGAGCTAGATTTTCAGTTCTTTCAGAGACATAGCCTGGTGCTTATGCACTGATTTTATTTTTTTTTTTTCATTCAGTCTTATCAGAAATCCAAATTGTGTAATGCATTTGCCCACAGAAAACATTACTGAAAGACAACGGTCATTTTGATATGGTGAACCAGTGAGGTGTAATATCAGACCACGCTTGCTCCAAGACATGAATGCTAGTCTGCAGAGAATTTAGCATGCCATTTAAATATACTAAATAATGTAAGAGGTGGTCTTTACTCTGCAAGACCTCCGTATTTTTGAAACACTCCTTTGTCTCTCCAGCTAAGGTGGGGAACCATTGTATTCTCAGTGTAACGCCAATTTCAACCATGATCGACTGCCAGCAAGGAGCAGGAGACGGGATGATGGGCTGGAAGTGCAGCAATTGTAGGAAGATTGATGAGGCCAGGGTTTAGGCTAAAGCTGAAAGGATTTAAGGGTTTTGGATCAGACTGTTGGGGAATGAGATGCACGGTTAAATCCCAGATGCTGCAGCTTGCTAAAACTGGTTATCCAGAAACACACACGACTTTCTCTGTGCCAGAGACTGTAGGATCAAGCAAAGACAACTTGACCCTGACCTCCAATAGTAATTGTAATCTGGCTCTACCATGCAGTTCTTATGTTTTACAGCACACATTATTATAATGTGTTAATACCTTGCATTTCTTGAGTTGTTCTTTTTCCTCCTTTCTTCCCATCTTTCAACAGGAAATAAGGAAACAAACACAAAGCCTGGGCATCTCTTGTGATAAGAGAGGTCAAAAATACTGCATTTCAGTGGCTTCATTTCCTCCCTCTGTAAATCAAGTTTTTCTGTTTTGCTTCTCTTAAATTCTGCTGAATTGAATTTTTCTTGTATTACCATCAACAGCTCTTGCCTCACTGAAAGTGTTAACACACAAGTCTTTTTTTCTTTAAATCATGTTCAGAAAGAGAAATAAATGTGTTCTCCATACTTACATATCTAAAGAGATTATGAAGTGATGAAGCATATAACCTCATTTCATTAATAGGAATACAGTTAAGACTTTCCTTTTCTTGTATGATTATGTAGCCAAGGATAGTACTTTGAAAAGCCAAAAGAACCCAGCCCCACATTGGCTTACCGTACGAGTATATCTTGCAATAGAAAATGGAACAATGCCCTTTATGTATTTATACCTCTTGGAATTTAACAGAATCTAGATATCTCTAGCTAATAATTTTGTCAGCATGGCAGTACTTCCCACTTGTGCAAGGAGTTTGGGAGGGGATGCTGCAGTTTAGCCATCTCCACCAAGCAGCTTGCAGGTGGTGTCATATCATATACGTATATATATATATTTATTTTTTTTATTCCCTCCTCCCCTGGTGCAGCGCATCCAGTGTTGTCACTGTTTTCTCCTATTTGGTGGTGCAGGCACTACCATGTTATTTTTCTTTCTTGCTTTCACTGTTTAATGCCTCCAAAGACAACGCAGTGGTGACATCTGCATGCCCCTGCTAGAAGGCAGAAGTAACGTGCCTTAGGTCTGCTAAACATTTAAGTACCCTTTGAAGACTTATGAAGGTGACAATTTAAATTCTGTGGAGACATATGCAACTGCTGAATGCGGTGTGTAGGGAAAACGATGGAGCAAACGCTCCGCTGGTGTGAAATAATGGCATCTGTTTGCCCCAGGTCAGTGCCTCACGTCACTTCAATGCAGAATTGCACACTTGGACTGCTCTGGTCTAGCCTTATTATTGAACATAAATAGACTCTAAAAGCTAATGAGGTGCACTGCATTTCTGTTCTTTGCAATATGCCTGCAATGTACAATATTACTGTGTTGTTTTACAGCATGTAAGAAATAACTTGGTGTTTAGTTATTTTTTGAATGGCAACAAAAGGTATATGGAAGCTTTCTGTAACTTCCTGTTACATTTAACTTTTCAAGGGAGACTTATTATTGAAACTGACTCCCAATAGTACTTTGAAAAACTCTTCCAAGTCTGTGAAATCGGATCATTACAGCAGCCTTCCTAACAAGGCTACCTGGAATGACAGGTGAGTCCCAACCACTAACACATGTAAAATGAGTAATTTGCCCCAGGAACAAACCAAACCCCCTGCAGATAGAAATCTTGTGTGTAATGGATTGATATTATAAATAGAGAGATCAATAGTGCCTGGAGTCAGTCTGAATGCTTAAATTAATGACTCCCAAAAATAGCAGTAATGCAAGGCCACGTGGCACACACTGGCACCTACCTGAGACTATACAGTGTGAGCGATACAGAGTCAATGTCACATAGGAACCTTTGTTTCCCTTTTCCATATTTTTAATACCATTTATGTACTTAAATAGATTGGTGTTTGTTTTATTTCTTTGGTTTGCTTTTTTGAAATAAAAAACCTAAATTCATGTCTTTGGCAATCTGGAATCTTTTGAGAATACTGTATATTATTTGCTTAATAACTATACTGATACATTGTATAATAAATGTCTATATATATTTACATAATATAATTTATATTAGCACCATGATCTGTTTTCAATCTTTATACACTGGAGGGGTGCTCGTGGCATTTGCCCCTTTCTGTGACTGTTAGAAAGTGGTTACTCACTGTGCAAGCACAAGTAACAACAGGGAGCAAATTCACAGTAAAATTTTAAATGTCTATTTTGTATTTTGTTTTTAATCCTGCCTCATAACAAAGCTACTGGAGGAAGGGAACAACAATAGGTTTTGAAAGAGGGCTAAACATAACACTTACTTACTTAAGTAAGGAAACTTACTATTTGGGCAGGAAAAACATACAGCCTTACACCTTCCCTTGGAAAAATACTGTGCTCGATAAAACAAATAGTGAATGGAAGTACGCTTGAGCAAAGTTCTGGGCAGAACTCCCAGAGGCAATTTATTTTCGGCTTATCAAGTTTCTAATCTGTTTTTTAAGCCAGGCTACTGAATAGGTATAAATCTGAATGGTATGAAACTTGCTATAGACACAGAAACTTTCAGACTACTGCGGATGTCATCTACCCAGATACATGACCTACTGAGTCCTTTAACTGTAATTCTAATGAGACAGTGGCTTGTACAAAATCAGAATCATAATAAAGTTTCAGCTGGATTTTAATTTTTTTAAAACCACAACCAAACAAAAAACCCCTCCAGACAACCACCAGTATTTTCAGTACTAATAAAAATGAGCAGAGAAATTTAAATTATAATGGAGACAATTTCAATTACAGAAAGTTAGAATGATTGACTCCTCCAAATCTGCCTCCAAATCAGATTGCTATAGCCTACTATTTTGCTGGAACCTTTCACAAACATATCTTAATGTCACCGGTTTATTTTTTTGATGTTTTCCATCATTTAGCACTATCAGACAGGTTACAGCCTAATCTGTTAAGGCTTTTCTCTGCCAGCCCAAAATAAAATGGAATTTCCATGTTCTTCATTTTATCTTTCCTCAGCCTTCAAACTCTGGAAACTAGATCTTGAATTTTTTTGATACCGTACCTGGCTTGTCGTTCTCTGAAAACAAGCGTAGTACAGAGAGTCTAATTCAGCTGTCTAAAGAACAATTCATAAAGCTGCTCTATTGCCTCATTGGATGGTCTCACAGAACAGAGTAATGCACAGGCAAACATTAAATCAAAATAAATACTATGTTGGAATAAATAAGAAAAAGTGTTTGAATTTTTTTAACACATACACTTCCTTAAAGGAAAAAAAAAAGTACTTGCAAATGGCAAGTCTACAGCAATCCAAGATGAGAAGAATATTGGGTCAGTTTTTGCCTCAGTGTCTGACTTTTTTGCTACCATTTTGCAAGCTATTTGAATTTTTGTTTGCTTTTTCCATCTGCAAAACAGGGCTAAGATACCCACATATTCTGTCAAGGGTCCTATGATCTATAAAGCTGGAAAGTGCTATGTAAGCTCTTCATTCATGAAAGCTCTGTTCTTGACAGACCTGAAGTGCAAAATACCTGATAATATCTTCCTCCATCTTCGTGACTGTGCCTCTTCTCAAACTTTTTATTTCTTTAGGTTTTATTCTTTGGATCTTACCCAGCCTATATGGAGTTTAGACTACCAAATTAATCCCCATCATTTTTCTCAAAAGTCAAGGAACACCGCAGCCCAATTCTTAGCTGTTGGCCATGCTTCCTCTAAGACCGTGAGGAGATTATTCATATGACCCACACTAGGCACGTAATTCCAGACAGGTAGTTCTCCCAGATCAGTTATTTAGTCCTATATGATAATACTTGAATGCCCTCAATTCCCTGGGCATCCTGGTGGAGTCAGAAGCTTGACTCAGGTCAGACCCTTGTGGTGCCATATGTGCAGGCTGTGCTTGTTCTTTCAGCCACCTATAAAAGTAACACCAAGTCTGTGCTCCAGTGAAAGGAATCTAACAGATGGTTAAGGAAAGAATGGAGCACAACGAACTTACTTGTTTTTTACTGAACTCAGTACAACCTCTACCGATATGCAAGCCAGTGCCTTTGGTATGAGATAGCTGCTCCAGAAAGATGCCCACTTCCAGAGGAAGAAGAACTAATGAACTATCTCAGCTAATTTTTTGATAAGAAGAAAACCAAAATTTTGCACCTTAAAAAATATGGAAAAGAAAAAGACTTTCTTAGACACACTAACATGAGTTTTCTGCTGCTTCTCTTGAGACTTCCTCCAAGATCCTTTCCAGACAATGAAGTATGCTTACTGTTTCAAAAGAAAAAAAATGTCTATTGAAAATCATGTTCATAATTTTTACAAGCTCAGAGCAACTCAACATGCCTTTTCCCCAAGTGTCAGCAGCAGTTCAGCAAATACCTGACCACAGCATACTTTATTAGATTACCTGTCGGGCAAATTTGCTTTTGCCTTTAAAAAAAAAAAAACATGGCTGCACACAAAAAGGGGGAAAAAAGTAAAGCAAAATAGCAAGGACTTTTCCAGGTGGATTCTATGAAGATTACTTAAAAAAGCTTCCAAAACTAAATTAATGGAAGTACTATGCAAATGGATTTTAGAGATGCTGAATATAATATACAAATATAGCCTAGGGACTGGATGACCACCTGCAGTGTGAGCATCCCACGCTGTGAACCATATCCATCTACTTTCTGATTTATTTTGCTGCGTCTAGACTTAAGTGGTATAAAATATTTATAAGGAAATGCTACAAAATTACAGAATTTAAAGCTTTGCTCAAAAAGTAGCTCAAGTAATAGTATATCCTGTGGCTCAATTATCAGTATACATTCAGCATGCACTAAAGGACAGCCTTGTTCACCTTGTCCTCCAACCCCTCAAGACCCCTCAAGCCATCAAGTAAGAGGAGATACTGGAACCCACCATAGCTCCCCCTTTGCCTACAGGTTCAGTCTGCTTTCAAAGCAATGATACACTCTTAAATTTCACCTTGCAACTACAGGGAATGTAGCTGTGGGCTGTCTTCATGAAAAAAAGACATGGCTTTAGGACACCAAATCGTGCAACATCCAGGTGTTATACATAAAAATGTGGCGCCATCCTACCCAATGAACAGGAAGGGCTGTGTTCAGGTCTTCACTGTAGTGACTAATGGACTTTGAGAATAAAAGAACATTTGGAATGAACTACTGTCGAGGTTTAGGCTGAATATGCCCGTGACGTCAACAGATGCTCTGCCCTCACTTTGAGAGTTAGAAGAGGCCTAGCTAAGATGCAAAATTACTGAACAGAAAGTTGGTTCCGTTTTACCCCAAACTGGGACAACTACACTGGTCCTCTTTGAGAAATGAAGCTGTACCATGGGCAACAAACTGTATTAATGCTTGCTTTTGTGAATAATCCCATTGATTTTAACATGAAAGCCTGAATGAGTAAGTCCCACGTTCACATGACAGCAAATAAAGGCAGATGCCCACAGAACACAGGAAGAGTTAGGCAGGTGTGGGCCGCTTTAATGTGATGTTCTCAGACAGAATATAATAGTCATGGGGCAATGGCTTCCCACTGACACAAGAGTAATTAGGCAATACTGTATCAAGCCATGAAGAAGGAAAACGTCTGCCCCTTTCTCCTTTTCCTTAAGATGCTTAAGAAAGGTTAATGCTTAGAGAAAAGCTAATTTCTGCATTAAGATTCAAGAATCTAGCCAGTGTACTTTGTGGACAGTAAAGTGCTATACATATAAAATTACTGTCAATATATCAGTGGGTATAAGGAATGATCTCAGAAGGTTTTTTCAGAAAATAAGGGTTGATGGTTTGAATCTGTGGCTCTAATTCACTCCCTTTTATGTCTCAGTAGTGCAAGATACAAGTATTAGTTCTGACTCTGTGTTAAAATAGAGCTTAAAAAGTAAGGACATGTCTCCATGGTCTTCAACCGACCCTCAGCATCATTGAGACAGTGTGGAGGAGAAGGGGACCCCCTGCTCTGCAATCACTGTGGCTTCATCAGGGCTTCAGTATCTACCCTGAGCGGTGGCTGTCACTGACTCACCTGAGAGTCTTTCCCAATTGGTTTCCCAATCTTGCCTAGACCCTGGCTGCCCATTATTCTTTCTGTATCACTACTTCTTGGCATATGCTTTCCTATCTCAAGCGATCAGCTTACAGTAAACATGAGTCTCAGCTAGGCTTCTGTATTGTTGTTTTCATGTTTGTCTATTTTAACCGATTCTCTCTACATACTCAGGGAAAGCTGTAATGGGAAAACCCAGGTAGGTTAGCCCATGTCAAATATGGTTATATGTGCACTTTCAAAATGAAAAAGGAATATGCCTGCCATGCAGTTGGATGAAGACTTCTGTAACTAGCTCTGGCACTGGTTTATTTTCAGGTACACCAGCGTTTATATATACAACAAAATGACACATGACCATATATGCTATGACATAGCTGTAATTTTAAAAGCCAACATTTGCCAACAGGTGACGATTTTTAATTTAATTTTATGAGAGAAAATGGTAGCATCTTAAATAACACCATAATCTATGTCAAGACCATGGACACAAACATAAGAAAGTTAGAGCTTCCAGGGAATTATTTTTCTTTTTTGTCAAAAATTTCCCACTTGATGATGTATTTCAGTTCTTTTTTCAAATTTGTTTTAAGAACCACCACATACTTAATTTGCTTGGATTTCAGCCTGTGTGGCTCCCACTATACTCTTTCTTCTGTGAACTTCAGCAGCTGACATCCTCGACTTTCTTTGGTTGAAAGGAAAATTAAATATCCACCATTTAATCAGCCTACATATGCTACAGTTTTTTGTTACGCTAAATGTTAGGCTATAATAGCTTGGCCTTATTTGCTGTTACTAGGCTTGTTTTTGATAAAATAATGCAGTGTTTGTTCAGCTCTGCAAAATAGAAATGCATAAAAATACAAACCAGATAAGTTATGTGGACAGCTATTAAGTGGAATTGAGAAGGGTTCAGCAGCTGAGTGCTTCTAGTTAGTCAGATTAAATTAGTATATTTATTGAAGTTCTAAAGGGAGAATACAAATTGTGAAGCAGTTCAAAGTATACCAAGTTATTAGAATGTCATTTACTATTATTTATCCACATGTTACTGCACCTCAGTCTTTATTTAATACTACTCCAGTTCCATATTCACAACACTGTCAACCCCAAGCATTCAAAAGCCATGAGTCACCTCCTTTTCAATAAAAGAAACTACTTAAAATCCCAGAGATACATTATTATTGTTATTGCTCTTCTTGAAAGAGCCTGGATGATTACCTTGGGCTCAACATTTAGCTGCTGGATAGCTAAAATTACGGGAAATTCACTTAATTTCACGAAACAGGATGGCTAACAACTGAGGTTCTTAAATATTTAATGATTTCAAGAACGGGAACTTTAAGACACAAAATAACTCTTGACTCAGTAGGACTGACTTGAAGATCAGAAATATGCACATACCTGTACTATATTTCCCCTCCTTACTGAAAATGTTGAACAGCAAAGCCAAATGCTAAGAAGTCAGGTAATAAACACTTTGAGGAGAACACAGACATTATTTTTTTTTTCCCAGCAATTTTACTGCAATTACTTGCTGTTCAGATTCTGCATAAAGACATTTGGGGATCTGTCCCAAAATTCTTTCCATTTTGTGGTTGCTTTTGACATCTCACAGAAGTGCTGCTTTTCCTGCATGTGCAACAGCACATATATGTTAAATAACAGAAGTATGTAATTTAGTCTCTCAAAGGGAATTTAAAGGTTTCTCCAGTATAAGAAACAGCATTAAAACTAAAGAGCGGAATTCCTCATTAGACAACCTATAACATATGCACAAGAATAGAAAATGTTTCATTCAGTAAACCATATGTCCTTAAAAACATCTGGCCTACCACCAAATTATACAAGGGACAGTTCTCATACTTTCTTACACACTGTACCAATTATACCTCCATTGTACTCTAATCTCTTATTTTTAGCAATGAATGCATCCATACAAAAAGCTGATTAACTTCTCATGAGCATCTGGCACAGCACAGGCTATTCTTTTACAGGTAAGCAAAAGCTGACTTTGAATATTTTTCGCCAGCAGAAATGCTTCAGTGAGCAGTACAGGAATATTTATCCCGGACACAATATTGTTCTCATGTTAACTTGCTGCCATATCTTGAGATCAGACTGAGAGAACACAGTTAAACTAGTGAATGGTGAAAAGGTTTTCTGGAGAGCCTGCATGCTGCCTCCCTTCCCTTTGGCAGGATGCCCTTGCATTTGATTGCTATTTTTTAAATACTAAAAAGTCTGTCCTGTTATTGTTAAACACATTCCTGAGGCAAATGAGAAGTAGAAAAAAGATATCACAGGATTAAACTGAAGTATTCAAAATCTTATATTTGCTAGAAGAAAAAAAAATGCTACGCCCCCAAAGCCTCTGGAAATCTGATTGCTTTATATTCTGTTGTTGGCTGGTTTTTTTTCCCTTCTGAAAATCTTAGCAATGACGACCCTCATGACTATTTTACCAAGCCATTCAGAACTCACAACTGTTTCCCACACAAAGCCTCTATAGCATCTCATAAATTCTACAATCATGGTCTTTGCCTCACTAAATCAGCAGGATGGCATCGTTTCTCTGACCATCTACAGGGTATCAGTGCACTCTTTAAAAGGTTTCCATAATGAGCTGGTGACGCTGATTCTGGTGCAAATGTAGAGGTGGTTACAGCGCCTCAGGCGGCTGCTCTATCTGCTTCTGCTCCCCTTTACGGATTTCTTCTGAAGCAGAAGGATACCTCAGCATGTTGAGTAACCCTAAAGGGCATATTAGTGCAACAGCGCTGGTAGCTCAGCTGGCTCTAATTCCCATTTGACTATTTCCAATTGCTGTGTAGCATGCTGTAACTTCAGAGTAACAACCTCAATTTTTCTTTCCTTTTTTTTTTTCTTACTTTTTTCTTTTCCCTTTTAATTTTTTTTGATAACTTAATGGCTTCCCTGTTGAAAATCCAGTTTCATGTTTAAATCTGTGCTATTTCTATGTTCCTGATCTCTGCAGCCTCCCATGGCATCAAACATGAGGTATCTGGCAGGTTTGACAGCATGGGTAAAATTGCCACAGTTCATGCAGAGTCCCATTGGATGGAGAAGAATGACAAAATGGGTATCTGGGTCATTACATCTGGACTGTTTTGCCAACATTTCTCATCCTGAAGACTCTACTTGACAAAGTTTTCAACAATGATGTGAAATGCTCGGTCAAGATGTTTGCCTTTGTCAATACTGTTCTCTTAGCATTGCCTGGACATGTCATGCAAATTTCTAAACTACAACAAGCTATCAATAAATAAATAAATAAATACATTAGCGTTTCTCCAAGCAGAATTGCAGAAAAAGTAACCACTGTAAATAAATAAAACACAGCAGAGCTGCCACTAGGTTTAAAACCAGAAAGATCAAACAAAATCCTTTCATTAAGGAAATCAAGACAGAGTTTGAGTGCCACGTCTCTGGAATATATTTTTCAACACAGGCAGGACAAGATTTGGACAATGGAGTCCTTTAAGTATCTGACAGTATGTACAAAATAACTTATTAAAGTATCTCTGCTGATTACTTAATTTCCTTGTTTGGGTTTGGTTTTTGTTTTGTTTTTAGTGGACGGTTTACATTTCCTTTGGGATATCTTGGCTTTATTTTCAACACACTTCCATCCCACTGAGTTTTTATACTGAAATTGAAAAAAACCAAAAACCTCACTGTCTATATTGTCTGGAGAGCTTTCAAATACCATCTCATGACAAAGATTTTACTAGTTTTCATGCACTGCCATGCTTTACGAGCAGACAAAATACTGCTAGATTTCAAGCAAGGCTTCCTGTTGAATTCAGGCCAAAAGTCAATATTCAAAACAGTTTAACATCAAGTCTAGTTTAACTTCATCATCCATAGTACTGTGTAATTCAAACCATCATACTTTTGACATGGCTTTTCTCTGCTCTTATGGGTTTAATCTTCCTACAGCATGGTTTAATCTTCCTACAGCTGCGGAGGCATAAGAAGGTTGGTCCTGTACTTATCGGTGTCAGTAACTGAACAGCTTTCACTGATACCAAACAAGATAAATCGGGGAGCTGTACCAGAATAGGTTGGTGTTTGTATAGTCACATTAATATGAAACCAGTCACATAAGCATTACTAACACTTGTTTCATTGTACATACTTTGCCAAAAATATAATCTTGTGTTCTCCTGGCGTCATACCTTTACCAACTACAAGAAGTATTAGAAGAAAGGAGGAGAAAACTTCTCAAGTAGGCTGATATATATTTGTCTCAAAAGTGCCTACAGGGAGCTATGAAAAGTGTAGTTACCGCAGTACTGATGTGACCAGTTTTTCCATTTCAGCATGAATGTTGGTAACTGTGGAACAATTGTGTGGATGGCCAAGCCCGGGCAAAGCTTGTGTGCTTCTGTCAACATGTCTGCAGGCCTGCTCACAGACTCAGAAGATCTTCAAGAGCATAACATGTACCTCTGCTTCCAAAAGGCTTCTCCTGGCTTTACACTGAGATCAAGCTGTCTACCAAGCAGGCTCTGACCAACAACCCCTGAAAAATCTCCACGAAAGTAATTAGCTTTTTGATCTGTGGAGTCATAAAAGCCCCATCAAAGATTGTTCAAATTCCAGCTTACAAAATCCTTGTTATTCTCAGAAGTTGTCTTGCTGCCACAAAACCCCCTCAACAGAACAACAAACCCAACCCAAGAAACCAAAAAGCCCCAAAGAAACTCCAATTCCTGAAAAAAATCACATTTTCTTTAATGTTTCAGTAGTTCATGTGTTAGATCGGTTTTCTTAGGGTCTTGTGAAGACTCTCATACACACATAGCACTAAGGGACACCAATATTTCTGCCAGTAGAAAAGTGAGAAATATTTGTAAATTATGGGTAGTGCAAATGATACATAATGAAAACCATAACCCATCAAGAGCAATTATGAGATTACTAGCGTGGAAAACTAATGCCTGATGACCAAATCTGCACTTGCAGAAGTGCACTGTTTATATACAACTCGCTGTCAATAATGTACCCCTGTTGCCTAGAGTCAGTAAGTCATCCTCTGTAGCTTCATCCCAAATACCCCACTTCTGGCAATCCTGTCCCTGCAGAGGAGTGACTCCCCTGTGAGACAAGTCACAGCTCGTGGCCAGTTAGTAGCTTTCTGGAGACAGAAGAAAAACAGGCAATACCTTTCTTATTTTTTTTCTGCAACAGAGTATCTGAAAGCTTTTGATCTGAGTGAAAATGAATGCAAAATTGCAATATCTCTTTTGGAAGTTTTCATTAATTCCGAATGGTTGTTTCTTATTTTTAAAAGTCATGTGATACTCTTATTTCATACTGGTTACAGCCCTGAGGAGAAGGACTTGGGAATGCTGGTGGATGAGAAGCTCAACAGGAGCCGCCAGTGCACACTGGTAGCCCAGAAAGCCAACCACATCCTGGGCCGCATCAAAAGAAGTGTGGCAAGCAGGATGTGGGAGGTGATTCTACCCCTCTACTCTGCTCTCATAAGACTCCACCTGGAGTATTGTGTCCAGCTTTGGAGTCCTCAACACAGGAAGGACATTGACCTGTTGGAACAGGTCCAGAGGAGGGTTGTGAAGATGATCAGAGGGACAGAGCACCTCTCCTATGAAGACAGGTTGAGAGAGTGGAGGTTGTTCAGCCTGGAGAAGAAAAGGCTCTGGGGAGACCTTATAGCAGCTTTCCGTATCTGAAGAGAGCCTACAGGAGAGCTGGAGAGAGACTCTTTGTTAGGAAGTGTAGTGACATGGCAAGCGGTAATGGCTTTAAATTGGAAGAAGGGAGATTTAGATTAGATACTAGAAAGAAATTCTTTACTATGAGGGTGGTGAGACACTGGAACAGGTAGCCCAGGGAAGCTGTGGATGCCCCAATCCCTGGAAGTGTTTTAAGACCGGGCTGGATGGGGCTTTGAGCAACCTGCTCTAGTGGGCGGTGTCCCTTCTCATGGCAGGGGGGTTGGAACTTGATGATCTTTAAGGTCCCTTCCATTCTATGCTATGATTCTATGATCATTTCATAGTGCCATGGTATAAAAAATAACACTTCTGCTCCTCCAAGTACCCTCCTCATAACCCATTTTTTAAAAATATTTTAAAATCTACATGGCATTCCTGGCCATGCAGATTAACATGACAATCCTGACATAATTTCTGCTTCTGATTAAAGTTTATTTTGTTTCTACTCTTTCCAAGTTTAAAAATCCACTTCTATTTCAACTTTATAACTTAATTCACGTTTTGCTAATCTCACGCTCATTTCAGTTAAATAGCAGGTGCTGTAAAATGCAATAAAACATACTGGCATCTTAAGTGACTAGAAATTGACTCATGGGGATTTTTATATCCAAGGCTTTGTCCTTGAATTTAGCAGTAGCATGATGTCCCCATGACACATAAAGCTCAGGGCTCTACACTTACTGCTTCACCAGATTTCCATCTTATTCTGCTGGGTTTACTAATTGTGAACCCAGCTAGCTCATCCCAGGATATAAAATCCAAGCTAATTGAAGCTACTGGAGAAAAGGTGTGGTAAGATAATTTCTCTGTGTCTTGATCCTCAGGTACAGCAAGCAGCAGTACTGGAGCTGCTCCCTGTGCGATTATGGAAGTTGATTGCACTAAAGTAACTCATTTAAATTCTAAACATGGCCTAATGAGGTGTATTGTAAATAGCAAAGATTCACAGAGAATGACCCCTACTTGAGATGCTGTCCAGCAGATAAAAAAGCCCCTTGATAATCATGATGTTTCAGCACAAAAATAACGGAGATAGAATGCCAGATACAAAGGACCTCCCCCACTGTGTAATCAAGTTTTGCTCATACTTCTACATCAAATTCCTTCCAACACTCAGTGTTAAGCAGCTGCACAAGGAAAGACACATGATTAAATGCAAACATGCTTGCCTGTACCACGTAACACAGCCAGCAAATCTCTACTGCAACTTCCACCCAACGCTGTTGCACCACTACAACAAGCATATGAAGAG
This sequence comes from Nycticryphes semicollaris, assembly GCA_013400055.1. Lineage (NCBI taxonomy): Eukaryota > Metazoa > Chordata > Aves > Charadriiformes > Rostratulidae > Nycticryphes > Nycticryphes semicollaris. The sequence continues at coordinate 405,771 of VXBJ01005137.1, forward strand.
ATATCTCTCCTATTGAGCTGTGCTTGCAAATGATATGGGCTTAAATGGACTTTAAGAAACTTTCCACATTCAGTTTTCACAGTAACCAGTACTAAGCATGACCCAAATTTCTCTAGACATTACAGAAAAGATGACCTTTTCCTTCATGAGTAGGTTGGAGAAGAGAAGATCTAGCTAGAGTAGGAACTCTCCAAAAGTAATGGGACAAGTGGAGGAATGAACTTGCCTGTCTTAAGCCTTCTGCTAGGAAGGATTCAAGCCTGTTTAAATAGTGATTTGGTTGTAAGAAACAAAAGAGCAAGGAAACAATAACTAGGACACAGGATGGACAAGCATCATGAATATTCATTGTGGGGCCTCAAGTCACCAAAATTCCACAAAATCAGAAGTTAGGCACTTTGTCCAAACTCATTGTCTAAACCCCTCTTAGTTAACTGAGAGGGACAGGTACTTCCAGAGGGAGATAGCTGGTGCTGGAGCTGTGCCAAGAGCCACAACCTAGCTAGCTGTCTAGGGTTTAAGTGAAATGGCAACTAATGCAGGGAAACAATAATCAGATGTGAACAATGCAATACCTGACTAATCCCTGGTCTTGGATCACTTTAAAACTCAGCTTTTCCTAACAGCTTGGCTGTCAGTTAATTGTAGAGATGCTATAGCCTGATGGAGACCCACACTGGAGAACTGAAAGCAGCTGGAGCTACCAAGAAAAATCAGTTTGTGCCTTTAGTGACTCCACATCTAAAGCTGAGGTGAGAAAGGCAAAAAAAGCTCCTGGGCGATATCACACTTATTTATGAGCTCCCTAGAGTCCGTGTGCCTTTAATGCTTTCAGATCTGAGCTGAAATTCTCCCAGCATGGCACTGACCTGGGCACTCCTGTGCTCCGCGGTGTGGCATGGACATGCCCACAGCCATAAAATTTTAAAGGTCAAGAGATAAGAGTCTTGTTGTTTTTTAAAGGATTGTTTTCTTTTAATGGGACAATATCCAAGGGAGGTTCTTCTCCCAAATCAACACTATCCATTAAAAAATAAAGCCATTCTGTCTCAGAAACAAAGCTCATAGAAGGCAATAAAACTGTCCTCTGGTCACAAATCAGGCACTTTAAAGCAATACAAAGGGCAATAAAAATGTAAGAACATTATTTCTGAAAACTTTGCAGCTAAACCAGTATGACAGTTGTGCCTTAGCGCACAGATCAAGTAGGGAATTTATTTATTTTTTAATACTTTTTTAAGAAGGACTAAACTCTTCAATTTAGAGACTGACAGGATGAGGCAGGCAGTCGGATCAGGGCCCCCAAGGTGTAATGGGAGCTGTAATGTGCCCTGTGAATTAAGGACCATGGCAGGAGCCAGCCTTCCCGTCTAACCTGACCCCAGAGTTCAACCCAGAGAATGCAGCACCCTCCTCCCCTGCGATTACAACTCACGTAGCGTGGGGGTCTGTTCTCTACAGCATGAATCTCCCTGCACTGCCCAAAGCAGTCCCAGGGATAACAACCTTCAGCACAGGCATAAGAAGTTGCTTCATTTGATGTAACTGTGCACAAAACCAACACATAAAAAATGCAAACCAAACACTTCCCAGCATATAAAGAGTGTCAGCACTGGGCTGCAGAGATTAGGGTACCGCATCAGCAAGCTGAAAGTAAGCAAACAGTTTCTCAGCAGCTTTTAATCATGGTGGTTAAAGGAAACCCTCCAAAGCAACACGGCATTTGTTCCTATAAATAAAGGCTTTAACTTGTAAAGCACAAATGTCAGCAGGGACCAGACTTTTGCATGCAGAGGGCCTGATCCTGCTGTCAAAACTCTCTCCAGGTTGTTGGTTCTCCAACCATTGATTGGGATCTCAAAGCCACTGCTGTGGGACTTGGCATTCAGCGGAAACAGCTAAGCAGCGAGCACGGCCATCTGGAAGACTCGCTCAATAAGGACATTTTTCACAGAGACTTATTTCCCACACAGAGAATAAGGTCTATTTGTCTTTGCAGTGGTTAATGTTCTGTTCTGCTTCCCTTCCCTCCCAGTGAATAAATCCCAGTTCAGATGCAGTTGCCCCCATGGTTACAAAACAGACTGTCAACTCTCCAAGGAATGACTGCTGAGTTTAAAAAAAGGAAAATGCATATGAAACAATATATTATTGCTTTCTGCAAGCAGAAAAAGCTTCTCTCAAATACTCTCTTGGTAATGAAATTTAATAGCATTTTTGCAATGTTATGGCATGTCAAAATTCACGGATACTGAAGAAATTAAGGCTCAATTGTGGAAGTGCTCTGCACGCAGGACTACCAAACAGATGCTTGACAGAGAAAATAGTTGCTAGTAAAAGCATTAGTGCTTTGGAAGCTTCTCACTGAGAGACACTGTAACTTCTAAATACTAAAAATGTACTGGCTTTGAAAATTTGCAGTCTTTAAACCCCTGATTTCCTTTCTAAAATGTGTATTATCTTTTTAGTGGGGAAAAAAGATTTGAAACTCGAACTTACAACCGAGAACAGAAGCTTCTTTGGATTGGAAAAGGAATCAACAAGGTCTTAAGGAGATATTATCAAATTAAACTGAGGCAGTAACAACCACAGATAACAGTATTTTATGTCAATGGAAGCGATTTCAAACACAATGAAACAGAGAGGCTTCAGCCGTTCCTACAACATGTGTGCTACAGCTTTGTGCCACCAACAAACTGCTTCTGGAGAAAGCCTGCAAAAAGTGGTAGCACGATTCAAAAGAATTACAAAATAAACACATTAGCCGGGCAAGTATCAAGAACTCCAAGATTCATAAGAAATCCAGAAGAGCTGGCAGCAGGAAGAAAATAAGTGTAATTTATTTCTTTTTGGGGAAAAACCTTTGAGAAATCCAAGAAGCGAGTGGCACAGCAAAGAAGTACAAACAGGACTAAGCAAACATCTCTAATGAGGTTGTCCTTGAACCCTTAGAAATAAACACCTCGTTAAACCCAAGGAAGAGTAAAAAGAATTCTACAAATACCTGTAGAGAAATTAAAACCCAACCAGAACCAACCACCTAATCACGGTATGTCAGAAAGGCGCATTGCATGAATGAACTTCACTTCCAGATCTCATTGCTGTTAACTTTTTAATTAAAGAGAAAGGTTAATAAAATCTAGTAGAAATACATTTATTACAGTTTGAAGACAAGGGTGCTAAATTTATGTCCAGTTCTATCCTGCACTGAGTGCTTAAGACAGAAATAATAACCTGTAACTTAAGAATCTTTTTTTTTTAGTAATAAATACAGAAAGGTATCGCAGAGAAATTCTCCCCCAGGGTCTACAAATTCATGCTGCAATGATTAAAGTCAACACTAGCAACAATGCTTTCACAGCTTTCCAAAATCCTGTTGATTCTTTCAGGCAAAGCCCTGGAAGTAATAACAGCAAACGAAGTTATACTCCTGTGGGCAACACCAGGCAGGATTGCTACAAACAACATGAACAAAACCCAAGTCGCTGCAGCCAAGTCCTTGAACGTCCTCTGCAGATCTCCATTCATTTCTTCTTTCTCATTTGCTATGATTTATTTTGCTTCGGCTCTTCCCAAAGATGAATGTTTAGGCACCAGTTACATCCCTGAACGGGGTACTAAGCACAAGTAGTAGGCTCCAATCTAAAACCTGGGGTTTCTCTAGCCATGGGCAATTTCCTTCTTTCACAGAGGTAAACAGGATAATTAGATGGAATCATCAGCAAAAAGGCAAGCCTCCCATCCTCTGTAAAATTTTCTCAGGACTGAATTTTTCACTTTCATAAGATACAGATAGTACTGCAGCATACCAAATAGTCTCCTATCTAAGCCAAGACTAGCAAGAGTGGCTCAGCAATATTTTTCTTTTTGGCTTAGAAACGTCAGCAAAATGGCAACAAGAGTCAGTAACGACAACTTGACTGTATTTTTCTCTGCAACTTCAGGGTCATCTAATTGCTCCCCAACATAATGTCATATATTACATTATGTTATAATAATGTATATTACATATACAATAGTATATGTAATATAAAATAATGTAATATTGCAATTACAATAATGTACATTACATATACAAATATATGTAAACTGGAATCTGTCACAGAGCAGCCATGGTTTTGCTTCAGCTTGCAGCACACTTGGTCTGTGCTCCTCTGTCTTCCTATGACAGGTTCCTACAACCACAATGGCTCCTCCAAGTTGGAAAAGCAGAGTATTTTTCAAGTGGTTACAGATGGGACATGCCCAGTACACAGCAACGCTTCCTTCCTTGCACAAATGCCAAGAGAGGGGATGATTGGGTCGTTTGTCACTTGAGGACCTGATATCACCACTCATCTCATACCGCAGGCCAGGAAAAGTTTGGCTTTCCCCAGCAGGCACAGCTATGCAGGATGTGACACTGCCTGAGCTCTCCCTGGTGGCTGTGTCCTTCTCATGGTCTCCTGCTCACCACGGCAGCAGAAGCTGCAGAGATGCACAGCCATCACCTTTGCTGGAAGTGAGACTGAACTAAGCAATTTCGGAGTTGGCCACACTGAAAACCCAGCTCTTCTGCTGGGCTGACCATTATCTTGTGGGCATCTGCCACAAGAGGAAACACACACTACAGCTTGCCTCCATGGTTAGCCTTGTAAAGGCACACAGTCCTCCCAGAACATGTTGCATAAACTGCAAAGCCCAAACGATTGAGGAAAAGCATGGTCAACCACAGCAGGTTGGAAAGTTTGGAATGAGTTTTTATCAGTGTACAACACTGTTCAGCAAAGGACTGTGGTTCAAGCACATTGCGAAGAAAATGCTGTTGGATAAAAGGTGACAATGCCGGGGGGTGTGGGGTGGTGGGGGGAGCAGAAGGGCACAGACAACAAATGACAGGGTTCAGGTAAACAGCCACCACAGACTGCTGTCAACTACAAGGGGAATAATTTGAACACAGCTATGTTTTCAGGTTGTCCTGGTTTGCGGTCTAAATTAATCCAGACCTTCAAGCCTAGCTTGGGAAAACCAAAAAATAGGTTTAGGATCGGTATCTTGTCTTTCATCTGCTCAGAGCACCTCTAGTTATTAACACCATACCCAAAGCACATGGATGTATTCATTTGCTGCTGCAATGAAGGCCCCTGTACAGCAGCCAGCTGCACATGATAAGCACAATAGTGACATTACATCACCAAAATAATTCAAAGGAAATTCAACAAACTCCAATTTAATAAATTCAACATCCTGAGCACCTACTTCCCAAGCCTGACAAAGCCTTAATATATGCAGCTGATTATAAATGCCTAAAAAGTACACAACAGTAAAACAATGTTTATTCAGTGATGTTTAAATTATGACCCTAATCTTATTCACATTCTCCCTCCTTAAAAGAAGCAAATGTGTTGCTTTTCATGTCCAGGCCCCAGTCCATCAGAATTGCGTCAGTGGCACATCTGTATGCACTCAACAGAGGTTCTGCTGGTTGCTTCTCTTTCTCCCAAGTGCTGACAACAATCATGCCACTTCTAAGCACGTGGCACCAGGGAACTGATCAAAGCTGGGCATATTTATTTCCTCTGACTAAACTTTACTGGACTCTATTAAAATGGATTACAATATAATAAAGAAGGGGAATATACTATGCACTTATGTAAACACAGGGAGAAAACAACTATTAAGATGAGAGAAATAAAGGAAAAAGGAAAACATAAATTAAGAAGCTTGTGCGATACAGCAATTCTGCTACTGCAATATGCTGCTCCAAGACAACCCAAAGCACCTCCTAGGAGGAAGGCATAAGCCACCTCCAGTAGCAGTTATGAAATAAATTTACTGAAAAGTGTGCTCCTAACCTCCACAAACACCTATTTATAGCCCATTTGGTCTCTTCCCCACTTTTGTAATCCTACACACTACAGTGTTCAGGACAGCACTTTGAACCTCAGATGATTTTTAGACGCCTGTTTAGCTCACAGACTCAACCGTCTCTTTTAGCAACCCATTTCATTACCTACAGCTTAATGTAAAGCGTGTACCGACCTGCAGCTGTCAAATCAGGTTTTTCCTATTCATGGTGTCAGAAAAAATGCAGAGCATACACCCATGATAGTCTAATCCACTTTGATAATCCACCCAGGGTAAGCGACACCCTTTCTTACTGAAAGCCCAAGGGAAAGTGGGTGAAACCAAGTCATTGATCTGACAAGTAATTTGTGGTTTCACTTGACAAAGATTAATTAGTATTGGAAGAGAAAAGGGAGCAGGAATGATAAGCAGCAGAGATCCCCAAGGGAACCGATAAACCAGAGAGATATATTTCACAACTAATATGCACATCAGGAAACCACTGAATTTCAAAGTCTCTAAAATCAGTACTGTGCTTAAAAAGGCAGCTCCAGCCCCGCATTCACAGCAGCAGTTGCTGATGGACCCCTCCGGAGGAATGCTGAGTTCAGAGCAAACCATGCCAAGAAGCAGCAAGCACACAGTTCGGGTGCCCATAGCACTTCTCACCTTGGGTGCCAGGGCATCTGTGGCTTGGGGAAGACACCAGTCAGGCTGTCCCCAAACAGCTGGACACAACTGCAGTCATGACTTCCCAACATCATGGAGCAGTGGGAGGCTCCCTCCCTGCACACACACCTTGGTTTCTGGTCAGCAAAAGCCAGGACATGAAGATGGCGCATCTCTGGTCTCCCCATTGAGCTGTGACATCCTCCTGATTCCTACAGGTTAGGTTTGGCTACAGGAAGGCTTTTGCGTTTTGAATCCATGCAGGAGTAAGGCTCAAAAAGCAAACAGTCAAATGTCACCTCTTTCCACTCCTTTCTCAAAACTTAATCTTACTTGTAATATAACTACATGTAACCGTATAAAAGCATAGTAATGTGGCTTTCTATAGAAATTGCTACCACTCCAGGCTGTCAGGTAGACTGGGGGGGGGTGGTGGTGGGGGGGTGGTGCTGTAAATCTGCCACATGGCTTTCTGAAGAAAATAAAAAAATGTTTTACTTTCCTTACTTAAAATACATCTGCAGGGTTTGTAGACACACCTGGAGCTTCTCACATAAATATAGATTACAGCGTAACTACAAAAGATGGTGCTGGACATGTACACATCTGCAGCAACACCCTTCCCACTTTTCCTAGGAAAGGGGATGGCAAAAAGAGGCTGCTATCCAAGCTCCAATTCGGAGCAACTGTCTGAGGGTAAGTGATACTTAAGTATCACTTAATTACAGAAATGAGTTTTCATAAAACTAGATTAGAATTGTTTACCTGGCTTCATCGCTGTAAATCACTTACCTTCAGACAGTTACTTCTGAACATTAGCTCCAAATCAGGCCAATATAAATATTTGATGGAACTTCACAAGTATGTATAAACAACAACACAATAATGACACTGAATTATTTTGAAACAATTAAAATGAGCCTTTGCTCCTAATGAACTTTCTGCATACTTAAATTATTTGTTCTACTTACAAATGTTCTAGTATATGAGATTATATTAATGAGGTGTAATTCTGATGCATAGCAATCTGTAGCGAGGTGTAAAATATCATTTTGATATTTAGACAAAGGCATAAATATCAAGCAAACATGAAGTTCACAGTCAAATAAAATCCCACCACCGACTGCAATCAAACTCACAAGGAACAACTCCGAGGTTACCAGCAACACCTGAAGATTTCAGTGGGAGGAAAATTCAGCCACATTGCAGGTGCAACGCTCACCCTGTGCAGCCCTACTTGAGCACCATGAGACATACAGAGCAATTAGCTCATTTAAAATGAGCTGAGGACACAGTCAAGACCCTCTCTGTTAGAAGCAGCACTAAAATGTGAGCCCAATTTAAGTCAGGTACAAAACCGAGCTGCTGCCAGGCTTCCGAAGGCATGGGATTCCGGAGCAGCAGCTGCCAGCAGTGCAACCTCAGTGCCCACAAAGCTGAGAGAAGCATCAAGACCTGAGAGTCTGGTTTAACTAAGTATTTAGGATTACACACTCAGGGAACAGGGGGAGGTAGTTACTGTCTCCAGAAGAACAGAGTGGGAACTACTCCAAGGCAGGACAAATACCATTTCATCAGTCAGGGAACCGTAACAGCTAACAGAATTTGTACTTTTCTGAAGAAAACTTCAGCTGAAGCTGAAAGCAGATGCATAAGTAAATGTAAAAGCATGGATCTGCACATCTCCAAATAGCAGTCATGTCCACCACTGCTTTGGAGATGTCTAGACGTTGGATACAGCCTTTACATTTGTATTTCTCACTTGGGATACAGCGCTTCAGCTTAATCCTACACAGCAACGATTTCTTGCACTGTGTACTTGACTTTAAGAACACTAGTCAGTGCTACTAATTGGCTGCCTCAATAATTAATTAATCTTGTTGGTAAAACATCTTAATTCTGTGTAACATGCATTTGAATTTCTATGAGGTAATGGAAGTGGGATACCAATTAAGAGACAGAAAAGGAGCAACCTGGGGAAAACCAAAACCAAACAAAAACAAGAACAAATCCTAGCTTTGTTTTCCCACCTTTTTATCAAATACTTTTATTTACCATTTTTTGCTGTTTTTAACATTTTAAAATTCAGGAGGATACCTGTACTAAAATTCAGATGACAGTTAAGATGCAGACTTCATATATGGGATGTTTCTGGGGATTTCTAAAATAAATAATAAACATTTTCTAAGGTAACTTTTGGTCACTTTTCAAAAGTATGTATCTGCCCACTGGGACTCCTGCAAGTGCCTGCTCCCCTTCCCATCAAAACACCTTTACAGGTCTACTCTTCAGTCTCTAAATTGGGCAGAAGCTGGAAGGCAGTTTCCAGGGACATATCTACCCCATATATTTGGTTTAGTCCCTTTTAGGTGGCTGTAGTTAATCTTGCTACTGGGACTTCTGACATTTTGGAAAACTTTAAGGCTCAGATCATCTGATTCAGATGCAGTCCTGCACTTGTAGACACCTACGTTGTGGGGGTGGCTGGATTCTCAACTCTACTTCAACTTTCTCCCTTATTTTAGCATTATGTAAGGCATCTATTTCAGTCTGTACCATCAAACAGTAACATTAAGAAAAGCCATGTTTCATAACTGAATCTAAAGTAACTTCTTGATGTTCACGTTCCCAGCATTTTCCTACCCCTGGGACAAAGCATGGATATTTAACCATATCCAGTCGCACATGTCCATGCGGTGCAGTAAACCTGCTTGCTCTGATTTGTATACATTTCTAGCAGTAATTTGGATGCAGGTGGACCTTATCCTGCACATCCAGACACTGCTGATGCCAGACATACTCACAGACTCCATCCTGGAACCTATGTGCAGTGAACGTGTACTTCACCTGAGTTGGTACTGCTAATGCGCTTGGGTTTTTTTGCCCTGACTTCAATTGATGCTTTTGACATCAGTTGCTAGCAGCAAAATAAAACCTACTAATAGATTTTGGTGACAAGGCGTGAGCCAGCTAATAGTTTTAGCTCCCAGCTTTCTTGTAATTACAGTTTTGAGAACAAGTACCTGATTTTTTTTTCCTGTGCGAGGACAAGTCTTTTTTTTTTTAATAAAAATTGCAGATACATATTAATATTTTAATATACAAGCTCCAGGGAGGGTCAGGTATGTCATTACTAAGACTTGCCCTATATCCTCATAGTATTTCTTAAACTTCTTCAGCTTGTATATCTAATCTATTCTTTTATTCCCAGATGACAATCTGTGAGATTTCTGATAATAAAATATAATAGAAAAGCTTACCACTAACATTTAAATGCTTAATAATATAGTAACTGGAAATTATAATAAAAAAGTCAGCCCTTTCATATTTTATTCACAGCTTGGCTTTGAGCAGGAAAAGCTTGCCAATTACTTTTCTGGATAACCTATTGTAATGTTGCTGAGTTTGAAAGAAAAGGCATAATTTTACAGTTGCAAGCGGGGAAAAGTAGACAATCCCCACCAGCAAAGAGAAAATAAAGTGCTCTCTCCTCTGGCTCTTAATAGAGGTGAATGTTATTTGTTCTAATGAAGAATGGCTCACAGAAATGCTCTTTGGATCTGTTTTTTTGGAAAGACTTTTGTCAGATAATGTTTTAAAGTATTCTCAGATGTTTTATATTGTGCAGCCTACCAAATCCGTTGTCTAATATGTAATAAAAACATCCAGATTCATCTGTAGAGTAGAAAATACTTCTAAAGTTAATGGTATTTGATGAACGACACCTTCTTTCCCAGCTATCCTTAACTTGATGTGGTGATGGCACATCTGTCTTCCTCCCCAGTGGAATATTCATTTCTGCTACCTCCAAGCCTTGAAAGCTCTCACCTGCCAGTTGATATTAAATAACAGTCTGACAGCAAAGGAAACAAAATAAAACAAATCTGTGCAATTCAAGAGTAACTGGAAATATTCCTAGAAAGGGGCAGATTAGCACAAGGATGGCTGCTGGTCATTAAATGCCATCCAAAAGCATTTTGCAGCGTAGGTCCTTCTTTTTTTCGCCTCTGTCTGTGCTAGGAAAAAGTGCTCTGCTTGCAGAGCTGTATCTATTTTTATACTTTGTGAAGAAAAGGATTCAATGGGTTTCACGTTCCTTTATCATACTGTACCCTGGAGAATTTTGACTAATATTATGTAGTAAAGTGGTTGGTTACAATAAAAGAAAACCGGTGCCACACATTTCCCTGGCAATCAGGCTGGACTTCTGCTAACATTAAGTAGCAACGGCTGATTACTGAACAGAGCTGGGAACAGAGTCACCCATGCCACTGTAGTGAACATACAGAACAAGATCTAAACCTACTCCCAGGTACAACTAGTTTGCGGAAGGGTGAGGTTGCTCACCAAGTCAAGAGCAACAATCTTGGGAGATAAGATGGGCTCTCAGATCCTGTGTCCCTTCTGTCAGTACAAACATTTCTACTCATATGAATCATCTCCTGGAATCAAGTTGCAAAGACCTTCAAGAGAATGGGACATTCAGCCCAATTCACTCTTCTGACAGCAAAATGGTTCTGAGAATTGTGTATGGTGAATCCAAGAGACATTTTATCAAGGAATTCTGACCAGGAACGATAGGCTTATGGGTCTCCTCAGTTCTCACCCTAGTGTCAGCTTTCCTAGGGGGTATGTCATAAAACTTGGCCATAAGGAGAACATTGCTGCATTCAGCAGGGTGCATTTTATGCTCTCCTGGGAGGGATGGGATGGGTGCTAAACAAGACCCCAGCTTCTTCAGATGTTACCTCCTGGGGATCAGCTTATACATACATACAGCTACATATGTAGCCCTGCCTGGGAACACTTGCCCACCACAGGGTGCAGATGAGCCACAGCACTAATACCAGCTCCTCATCTGAGACTGCAGGGCAGAGAGCGCTGTGGTGCTCTGCTCCTGGGGTTTGAGCACCTGAACATCATTCCATTGCATCTGCACTTACTCCTGATTTCATGCTTTGTAAAGGCTTCCTGGACATCTCTGTTGTGAGTTGTAGCTGCAGCATGCCTTTATTCAGTTGACCTAGAAACACTCAAGACTGATCCAGGCACTGCTTCTCCTTCATGTGGCCCTGCAGTTAATATCCCTCACAGATAGATATACCTCAAAGGTCTCCCAGTCTTCACAGTGGAGCTTTCAGCACAGCCCCGTGGGGTTAACCTCGACCATAGACTTCACCATAGCATTAGACCAGGAAACTCCCACCACAAACTGGATGGAGAAGACACCATGTGCCTTACTGCTATAAAGTAAACAAGCCTTGGACCTTTCTAGGGAGCAGCTCACCTCTCAGTTTCCACACTGTAGCTGGTGCTCAGACCACTGGCTCTGCAGCAGCAGCTGTTGACCGATGCTGGTTTTTGATCCCCCGCACTACCAGGGAATGGTGCTGGTGGCTATCTGTTCTGGTGTGATAAGGAGGCATAAAAGTTATTAGTTATCCCATCAAACGAGCCGCTTCACTTGCACCACTCAAAATACTGGAAAAAGGCAATAGGTTGAGAATGAAATAAATGAGGAAAGAACCTGCCTGAGGCTCCCAGCAATGTATAAAGAAAAAACCGTGGAGGCTCAGAAACCCTCTCTTAAGAAAGAATATGACAGTCAAGGCAGCCAGTGTCTCTCCCATAGCGGTGTTGATCTAGAGGTGGCTCAGAAGTCCCTCCTCAGCATTGGGAAGGTACTAAGGTCCTTCTGAGCAGCAAGGCACACGTGCCATGGCCACCATGGTGGGATCACTGCAGCCCACATGCTTTCCCAGCAGTAAGGCACACTGCACAGGTTGGGAGCAAATTCTCAGCATGAACACAGAGATTTTATCACTGCCCTCTTAGTTTGACACGCTTTTGTTAAAACTTTGCCTAATTTCATAAAGCGTATGTATTCATTTAAATACACATTAGTCAAAAAACCACTCAACTCACTTGGAACTACATATTGAACAGGAGATAGGAAACTCAGCCTTCTTAAAAAGCCTAAGATAATTTTCCTTGTGCAAAGTAATTTAATGTTTTCTGAACACTTGCTATTAATTAAGTACCCAATTAAGCATAAAAGCAGTAAATATCAAAACTGATCATTTACCTAATGTTAAGCATACACAGAATACCAAGTAATTTTCCCCTCTGTCAAAGATTAGACACATAAAACCCACTGGAAGAAAGGCTACAGTGAAGGCAGGACTTGGTAACCATGGAAGCTGTAGAATAAGATTAAACTCCAAATCCTTTATGAATACTCTTTTCTGGTCAAAAATGAACTAATAATTTGTCCCATTCCCTTCAAAGGGATTACTTAAGTGCCAATTTATGCATGTACCTAAAAATATTTACGGGAATGGAAGTCTCTATGCAGATTGAAAATAAATTAGTCAGTTCAGCCAGACAGTGTTTCACATGGGCCCCAGTGAAGACAGAATACAGGGCACCATCCGAATAAAAGATGAGGTCATTCCATAATCTCTATGAATGTAATTCTTGATGAGGTTATGAATAATATCAATTCTCATTATATCTCATGGTTGTTTGAAGTCATTCTACATCTCAGTATGCGCAAATCAAATATCGCTCCATCTGGAGATACATTCCTTAAAGGAAGCAATTTTGTTCACATAGAAAGCCTAATCCTACAAAGTCCCCAGGAAAAGATTCTGCCAACTTCAAAGCAGACCATGCTTCATGCAAAATATGGTAATAGTTATCCAGCCCTTCTGCACATTAGAAGTATTCATTTCATAAGGTCATGCAATGGAGGTACACTTGAAGGAATTTGCTTGCTTATTTTAAAAGCTGATTTCTATATATTGCTCCATAAGTCTGTGTTTAGTGTGAACAGGAAGAACATGGTAAAACTCACATGTTTTTAGGTATGAAAACTACACTTGAACCCATTAGACTAATTTAAGGATTATTTTTTGGTCTGTTTTTTACATTAAAAGACACTTTTCAACCAGCAGCTAAAGTTAATTGGAAGCTCATGCATGGATATAGGGAGAATTCATTATCAACAATGGCAACGAGAAAAATGAAATACAAAAATAAACAAGCATATTTCCTAAGTGCAATTATCTCATCTAGAGTCAAAAATATCAGCGTGTCTTCATCACAACCATAGAGCTAATGCTTGACATCCTTAGGCAGCACATTCAGAGCTGCTCAGAAGCTTTGAATGCATACGTAAAACACGCAATCCTGTAAAATACTTAAAGTTTTAATAGCCCTGAGGAAAACCAACCGCAGGTTGATACCGCATTGGGGAAGGGGAAAGCGCAGACCAAGCTGTATATACACATAATTAGCAATCACACATATCATATCCTATCCTAAAGAGATGCCAATTTCCGTATAATCTTAAAACGTCTAAACCCTATTTTTCCAGCATATGGAACCCTCAAAGTCTTATAAAGTAGAATTAAGCAGCTATGCCAACATATGTCATTGCTAACAAATAATAAAGTCGCAGCAGAACTTTGTTTGCTACAATAGAATACAGTTTGCTGCCCTATAGGGTAAGGAGGGCTCCTAGTGAGATTTTTGCAGCTTTTCTAGCAGGAAACTTTTAAAAATGAGACATCGTTTTTAAACAGACGCCTAAACAGAAAAGTAAGTGCATGCAATCAACATAGTCCTTAATTGCCTTTCCTATGGCTTACTGCAGAAAAAAGCCCACACCTTTATTCCGCAGGTTCTAATTTCAAAGCACTGTATTTTAAGGTTGGGGGGAGGGAGGGTGGGGGAAGGGGAGGTATGACTGACATATATTAATTAATCCCTGCTGTAATGTTTATTAGTTTGGGAATAATTATTTAATCAAGAAGTAGCTGCTAAGCTTTTGATTCAATGCTGATGAATAGGTATGTTCAAAAAGATATTTGAAGCCAACTGAAGTAGGAAAAAATCCAGAATAATTCATAGGAATTTTTGAAAGAGTGGATCAGTGTAACAACATTGACCCTGCATTTATTCATGTTCTAAGACTGAGACCTTTAGCTCCTGTCCTGAATAAACACCATTTTGATCTGCAAAGATTTATTGTCACAACTGAATTAAATCTAAAAAAACCAAAATACCTGAAGGGAACAGGATAAACAACTTGGCAGCTCCCTGACAACTTGTTCAGTATGTATTCATTCCTTCCACTGTTCCTACATAAACACATCTAGTAAGGAAAAAACATTATGTCAAGTGTTTGTCCACTTGCTTTTCCTTTAAAGAAGTGGGTAAGCTTTGACTTCTTGACCATTATTAAAGCCAAGTGTGAAGCACACTACATAGCTCTCCACTGCACTTTTGGAAGAAAATTTGTATTTCCTTTCTCAATAAAGAAATTAAATATTGGAGGTCTCCTGCCCTGGTTGTATTCACAGTGCAAACACAAGCAGTAAGCCAGTAAAGAAACTGCCAGTGAGAAGAACTCTAAAATATATTCTCTATTAAAAATAACAGACACAGCTGGTTGCCCACTGACTGAAATAAAAATGTCCTGCACATAATTCATTCAATTTTAGGTCTGTAATCAACATCACAGTGCAGTCTCATGTATTAATACTCTTACAGATAAAGCCACAGGCATGCTGCACCTTCTTGTGTAACAAGGTATACCCTAAATGAGAAAGCCTGCAGTATAATGCTGTTGTTCCTGCAAGAAGTGGCTATGGAAAGACTACAGTGTAGTCAGATGCAAAACTAGAATGAAAACCTCAAAATCAGAATTAAAAACTAATGTAATGAAAGAACATAGAAATGCAGAAAGAAAGGGGGAGAAAAACCAGCCTTAGTATCAAGCTTAGATGATTTCTCTAGTCAAGTGAATTTTGTGGTGGATTAAAGAACAGGTAAAATTCTACACACACACAAACATATGTGTGCATATATACACACATTATATATATATTTATTAATATAGAAAATAAATAAAAAACATGGCTTAGGAAAAAAAAAAGACACATTTCTAAGGGATCTAAAACAGGGAGCTGGATGGATACGAAAGATTCTCTTTTCTGGACAAGTTTTTCCCTGTCTTTCTGAAAGCAGATTAACAAACTGTGGAAGGCGCTGACAATTTAGCAATTCATCTATGCTTTTCTAAAAATGAAAAAACCTTCAGAGAATTGATCTTATGCCAGTAATGTCTGTTAAATGAGCACTGATTTTCCCTGGCATGGCAGGACATACTGAGGAAGAAATTATACCCGAGCATGAAACCAGGGACTCCACAAGAATCTTGATGCTGACAGAGGGGTTTCTTGTGGTTTAACAACAGACTTTTCTTTCTCCTATTGAGAAACAGTCTCCTAATTTTAGAAACAGTGGGGGATTTTGTGAGCCTGAACTTCAACAGAGGTTTTGTCTGTCAGAGTGAGGAGGTGTAATGGGAACTAAGGTAGGAGGAAGGCATCGCACAGGAGAAAAAGAGACTGAACTCTCCACAGCACAAAGATTTTCTCTTTCCCAACCAAACCCAAACTCGAATTTGCTGTATCTATGGACCCTCTTGAGAATAAACCATTAGCTGTCTGCACTTGCTAGCAAGGTGTGAAAATTTTTAGCAGCGTTATTTCTTGAGGCTCCCTTTCCTGTTGAGCAGGCTAAGAGGTATCACAACATCAGGGTACGGGGCAGAGGACCCACCAGACGGTCCATCTCCTCCCACCTCTTCTATGTGCCTGGATATCACAGGCAACCTTACTTCTGCCTTTTCTACACTTTTGAGGAATCAATTTTTGAATATTAACAGTTTTCTTCTAAGACTGCTTCCTCTCTCTATTTAACTCAGCTATGTTAAGTCCCGAATGAAGTATCTAATTCACTGATGCGTAAACAATGAACAATGGCAACTTGGAATAAATATCTGAACTAAAAAGAGCAGTCTTTATGCAGCTAACTAATACACAGTAATTAATTTAGGATCCAAGTCTAGTGAAGATAAGAAAGTCTCTACTTTTTACCTGTTTAATCTATGCTATAGTATAGGACGGGCTTGCTGTTTATTTTTTATGGCCAATACTCGATCAGTCCACAGGCAGCCTGGTCTCCACTGAGATTTTACATCAACCTAAAAAAAACATTTACAAAAGACAAGATTTTAAGGAGTGTCTAGACTAGTCTTCACCCAGGTGTCACCTGTTTAGAACATCTCATGGGAAGGAAGAAGGAAGCGTGCTGTGAACACGGCAATGTTTGGTTTTAAAATACAATGCATGGTTATTAGTTTTGATGAAGCTTCTTGTAGGAACTGTTACACTTGTCTAATTTAAGAGTTTAAAACATATTTAATCCTGATCAATCTTGCTGAATTTGCAACCTGATCTCTCCACCATGTCGCTGAACATGCTTTTGTGTACAGAACATTTTTAAGGAAATGTCCGCGTCTTACTGAATTGAAAAATGCAGGCAGCTGTAGAAGAGATTCTGCAGAATCTGGCTTCTGAAGAGAGCTGAAAGCTCAGCCTTCTGCTAGCTCTGCTGTAGATGGCATTATTGGCTCCTATAGACTTAGCCAAATGAAGTCCCATTAAAACCAGGTTATTCTGCAAAGCCTGTATCACCTCTCAGATTATCCCTACTGCTACAAAAAAAGTTATCTTGGCACTACTCTGACTCCTACCTAAACTACACTGCAGAAAACCTGTAACAATGATGAGATCTACATTTTGATTTCATTACCAAAGGGGTTGGGGAAACAATCTGCAGGCAACAGAAATCAAATAATCATGACAAAGAGATAGAACCATGTATACAAATCAAGTATGAACATTATCTCTGATAAGCTTTGAGATCTTTTTGTCTGCCTATAACTGGCTCAGTGAAAGCAATGGGCACATCAAATGTGATTTTTTCATTACCACTGGAAGGGCACCTACTTACCTTGTAACATTGAGTTGCATGCATTATCTGTCTGTATTTGCAGACTGATGGAAAAGTCTCTATTTAATAAAATAGAAATATTTGCATTTATGATTTGAAATTGAGGGTGTACCCTATGCTGAACTTAAAACCAAATAAATAACCCTGCTTCCCAACACTGGGCCATTCTCCGGCTAGTCTGGGGCACTCAGAAACATGGCAAAGTGCACTTTGACTAATCCATTCAATATGAATAGAAAGTATACGATATGACATCCTAGCAGCTACCTCACCAGGCATCTGTAAAAGACATGCAAATACAACTTGCTAAAGATTTTCTTCTTACCCACTGTGACAAAACAGTTTGATTTTTGATGTTTACAACTTCGTGCCCTTAAGCAGAGTGGACATGAGTCGTTCTCATATCTATGGCCTGCGTGGGCATGCAAGATCAGAGCAGAAAAAGGAGTCTGAAATTCAATATAGCATTACTTTACACATGAAAACAGTTCTTCCAATGAATTAAAACCGAGTATTATTTTATAGTAATAAATGATGCTTCCTCTTTTTCTCTATGCCCAAACTGTATTAAGTGTAAGAAAAAAATCTTCCTATCAATTCACAAGATGTTTGTACAGCTATAAGCATCAGAAAGAGCTGAGTCTTGGGAAATAAGAGAAAATGGATTCTAATGCATATGAACATACTGTAAGTTTTGTCAGGAGTAACCAATGGTGATCAATCTGCACCTATTAAGACCTGCTGTCTTTTGCTACAGTCTTTTATCACTATGTGCAGTTTAAATAAGGAAGAATGATGCAAGTTGGAAAGTAGCCTGCATTACTAGGTAGGCTACAGTAGGTAACTAGGATTGAGAGATTAGGTTTTATATGCACCTCTGCCAAAACAACCTAGACAATAGCACCGTATTTCTTGGCCCCTCTAACATGGTACAAAGTTCTCAAAGGGAAACCGAGAAAACACCTGTAACACACAAACACATGAAAGCAAAGGAAAAAACCTGCCAGCCTTGTTCCCCTCCACAAAATGAAAGACTTTTCCTCGCACCTGCTCCATGTATTTGGAGGGCCATGGTCACAAGTAGGTAAGGATAAAGGAGCACACATTCCCCGTGGCACAATTCTCTTTAACATCCACTCGTCCTTGTTAACATCTTAAACTTGAGTGGCCTTTCCTAGAATTAACTTAAATCCAGTGAAGGTGCCTATATACTTGTGGTGTACGGTGATCATACTAGCCACTGATGAACTGGGATGTGTCTGAATGTGCTCATAAACCTCCGTAATGAAGCAGGCAATCCACTTTCGCACAGGTTATCTCAGGCTTCACCCTCCTGAGTTAAGTATTTTTATGCATGAGCAGGAGTTGAGCAAGGGCCAAAGCATAAAATTGTAATGTGAGTTAATCCCTGCAGCTACGGCTTTGAGAAACACAGAGAAATCAGCCAAATACTCGCCTAGTAAAAGGGAACTCAGCTGATTTCAGCTTAATGTTTATATCGCTGAGAGACTTGGCTCTGGTTTTCTAACTGGCATACAAGCCCATGAAAGGCTTTATCTCTTTTTCCAAAACGTTATTTTAACCTCAGAAAGAATGGGACTCCTACATGAGTACAGGCTACAGACTTGGATGCCTTGATGTCTTTAAACACGTTCCAGAACTTTCAGAGAAATTGTAGGCCAAACTTTTTAATGTCTTTTGCAAAGGCAGCCTTTGTCCGGTCTGAAGCGCATGGCCCACAATGAGACCTGCCCCGCCGTGGCTGCGGAGGTGCATAAGCAGCACATGCCTTGGGAGCGAGACGTGGAAGCCTACCAGCTAAATGCAGACTTTCCAAGTATTCACAACCTCCGCTATCCACAACATTTTCCAAAGGTAACACTGTGCAGAACACTCAAGGCTTTACTTCTGGAAACAAAAGACTGTCCTTCTCAGGAGTGGACAGGGAAGCCAGGACCTGTTCAAGTTACTGCTGCAGCATTTTAAAATAAGCCTTCCTCTTCTTCCATAACTCCTCATGCATGTTTATTGCATCTTTCACACAGATTTTATCTAAGCTGATGAAGTATACTCGTAAAGTGTTGACACTGACTGGTCAAATAAAATGGCAGGCAAGTAGCCCACTGAGGTAAAATCCTGGTCCTGCTTATGCCAACAAAATGTTGCTGTTGACATCAGTGAGGCCCAAGTTTCACTTCTGATTCCCCACATACACAATTTCTGATTTTAAATAAGAGAAATGCAACGGCAGCATGGCCATATCTTAAAATATAAGAGTGGCCTGACGTAAAATAAGAGACATTATAATTATTGTAATATATATCATATTCTGAACAGTAGATCTCTCTTCCAGAGATGTCAGTGAGCCACATCCTTTAGTATGTGGCATATCTTATCATTTCATCAGAGTCAAAGTTTAAGAAATATAAAAGAGATGGAGAAGTTTTCACTGACAAATGCAAGCAACTGATCTTAAAAGATAATTTTGAGCTAGTTTAAATCAGCCTGTTTCCATAAATATCAGGCCAACCATCCTAGTGTGACCAGGAAATTAACCGTAGCTCTCCATGCTGTACCAAACCAGGAGAGAGAAATAAAGGTACATTCAGTTTAAATGTGTGCTCACATTTAATTAAGCGTTTGCTACAGTTTGATCTTCTGATTGGGACCTAAATGAGAACTGGTAGGTGTTGTTACAATGTTACATACAGTAATGCATAAGAATAAGTTGCCTGCAGGATTTATAACTCTAGACGCTCTGGTGAGCATTTCCAGAGCACATCCCATCCACAATCAAGCAGGTGTATCACCCGCTGCATAATTAGCATGGCTTTTTATGCCTAAATGAGAAGCTTGCTACAACAAACTCAAGAGAGTAAATATTTGGGTTTATTTCAAATTATTTTAGTAAAATTTTAGCGAAACAATTTATTTAGACTGTTCCTGCTACAGTAACAGCAATTGATTTTTCATCCCAGTTTTATTAGTGCTGTTGGGGGAAATTAAACCAACATTTCGTGGTAATTCCAAATAGGAAGGCTCAGTCCCTTAATTTTCTGCTCCCTTGCTAAAATATTCTTTCCTTTACAGAAGAACAATAAAATGGCCTTGTTTTTATTACTGAACTGCACCTGAACAGATTTCTCTGATCACCCATTATATCCCAGAAATACTATCTGATCAGTTCAGTGACGCACATACACTCAAAGTACAGAGGGAACCAAAGAATTTCACTGTATATGTCGCACATACAAGCTGATGGAACAACTTCAAAAGCTTTAGACAGTCTTAGAGTAGCATGCTAATATTCTGTGCTCATTTTTGCCTTTTCTTCATTCTCTATAAGAAAAATCAACAAGTACAGATACTGTTTTCTTAGTTCTCAATAGCTGTTATTTCAGAATAAGTAGGGTTTCTTTACACGTAACACAGACAACATCCTTCCCCTCCACCAAAAAAAAAAAAAANCAGGCAAGAAAAACAACTGAAAGCAGGATATCCATCCCTGAATCAGAGAGTTGTAAAGTCAGGCTGGCCCCAGTGCAGCTCTCCATTCCTACTGACCAACCATCAGCACTTCACTTGCGCAGGGTATCAGTGTCTGCTATCACCCTCTGCACTAGCACAGACACATTCCCAAATTAACAACTCCCTTAAGTGAGACCCCTGTTAGGAAGGTTACTTAAACAACTTAAAGGAACTTTTAATTTAACTCCTGCTTCTTTTAAATAAATGGAAAGGCCCACGGCCTTTGCTCTTAGAAACCCAGACTTTTGTCCTCTCTGCTACCATCATTTTCCTTTGAATTGCTGTGGAATTTGTTTGCATCAATCATGAACAAATAGAGATAAAGTCTCTACCTCTTTTTTTCTTTTAAGTGATTGGAAAAAAAATTACAGACCTAAAAATAACATTTAAAATTGATTTTTTTTTTTATGACTCTTTCTGACAGTAGCACCAATTCAGCTGTACTACTTCTGCATGCAATTTCTCTAGTTCCAAGGAGAAAATGCAAATCTCCTGTATTTAGTTTGGAGAAATTATCTTAATTAGATTTATGGAGAGAAAGAAGGCATTCTCCATATACACAAATACAGAAAACAGTAAAGGGTAAATCAGAACTCGTGGGGGCAAATTCACTTGCAAGCTGTGCAGGGGTTAGTTAAATATAAAAGCACACTTAGAAACCAGCACTCGGCCAAGCAGGCGCCTAGCAACAAAATGCTACACGCAACGTGTTTTTAAATAGGAGAGAAACTCTGCAGTTCTGTTGTTGGTAAGCAAAATAAGAATTCCTGTTTGAAACATCATCTTGCTACTGGTCTATTGAATGCTAGAAGGCTACTGCGTGCTCTTGTAACACTAAACTGAATTGCTGAATTCTCTATTTTTGGCTACATTTTGATAGAGGCTGTACCTTCTCCAGAGCCAGATACACGTTTTCCCGTTCCTCATGGGTTTTGTCCATAAAAAGCAGAAAAAATATTTAAGGAACTGACATAAATTTATGATGCTCAAGTGGCTGCAACACGTTAGACCTTTCACGTGTCATGAATGGGTGAAGATGGCACGCAAGATACATGCTGTGTTTCCGTGCTGCCTGGAAAAAAAAACCCCTTGAAGCATAAGCCAAGAACATCTCCATGGTTAAATGTGTCCCTGGGATAACTTCATGTCAGTGCCCGCCACTTGAGGGGGCGCAGCAGAGGCTTAATTGGCCCTTTCCTTATTTTTCAACTGATGTCCTAAAGAAAGATGCATGACTAAACCTGCAGTTAATCACTGTAATTATGGACACTTTATAGTTCTGTATGTTGAATAGGTATAAAACTATCTGCACGCTGACAAAATAATGTATAGCTTCATACATGTGTAATAGCTAGAATTAAGAGCTTAAATCTACATTAAGAAATACACAGTCAGTAAAACACATACAATGATGGAAATAAAATAAGAAAAAGCAAAGGAAATATTCTGTGGGAAAGGCTATTATGCACTTGTTATTAATAAATGTCAATTCACATACAGTTGTTGCCCTAAAAAAATAATGGCAGAACTTGCCAGATATAAAAGACTGTGCCATGAGAATCCAACAGAAACAAAGAATAACGTAAGAAATTCTTTCTGGTGTAATAGGGGGAGTTAAGCTCTCAGGGTGCATACACTGCCACAATTTAATAAATATAAAAGGAAAATAAATGCTTGAAATTGTCTAAAAATATAGCAGTGTCAGTCATATGGAAAATGGAAAAATAAAAATAGGAAGGGGGAAAAAAAAAAAAAAAGCACCAACCCACTAAGTAAGATACGGGTCCAAAACAGCATCTTGCAACTTAAGCTATCCAACAGTAGTGTATAAATACCACCTGTGAAGCCCTTCTTTTCCACTTTCATGTTATAAAAGCATATTTTATCAATTTATCATATGATTTGGGGAATATTTTGCCTGGCATAACTGTTAAGACAGTTGGGTTTTCTTGCAGACGGATTATCTGATGCAATCAATCCCAATGTCAGTGGGAGAGATGCAGATAAGTCGCACTTAGCAAGTTAATCGGTTTTAGCTACAACCTGTGCAGCTCTCCTGTAAAAGCTACATTTGAGCAGGATCTCTATCTGGGCCACAGCAATAAACCTCGTTTTCTGAATCCCACTCTGAAACCCCTGCTCTTGTGGCACAGCACTTAGAGAAGCCGAACATGCCTTAGATCACGGGTATATACTGCAGCCTATGGAAGAAGCATATCAGGAATGGATTTAGAAGCAGCAATGGTCTTCCTTAAAATTGCAAAGAATTCAGTATGTTTACGGGGAACTATTGTGAGGATCTGGCTATGAAGATGAAAAAGGAAGCAGTCATTTTCTAAAGGAATGCGTTCTGGTTATGCCAGTGTGACACTCATAAGGGCAAGTTTTTAGTGCACGAATTTATCTATTTTACTCAAATGCCTGAAAAATGTCATTTTTCTGCATAAAAAGAATAAAAAAATATCGAAAATATAACTGCTACAGCAGTTCTAACTGCATTTAACCCCTTTCTGGTAGAGGATTCAAGTCAAAATAACTATTATACCCAGTAATTTTGTGTGCGCATGTGCTAATCTACTGGTTACACATAGACAGACAGACAGCCATTCACACATTGTGCTTGCTTACACCACTGACATTCTGTCTGTGGAACATTATATTTCTCCTGCATAATGTTAGCACATTTTTTTATTGACGTCAATAACCTTGTTTTTTCAAGGACAATAATACCTTTTGGTTATTTTTACTTAGTAGGAGGAATTTGCGAATATTAAATGAGGTGTATCATCCATTAGCGTAAGAAACTTCGCTTGTAAATAATGCCTGCTGAAGAAGTAGCATGAATTTATTCTAGTATTTCAGTTGCTCTTATCATGTTTTTCACTCCACAAATTAGTAAAAGAAGTCATACTAAAACAGTCTGCTTCACCGTTTTTCATGTGATCAACCCTATTTGAGCTGGAAGAATATAAAAAGGGTTTTTGGAAATGGGCAGGAAAACAAAAATTATTAATGATATTTTCTCATGTTTCAAAATGCAATGGTTGAAGGTGGCAAATTGGGTAAAGAAAGTGAACTTTTTATTCTCTACTCTATGTTCCTGTGCTGCTCAGCTGTCTGCTTTCATGCCCTGACACTGACAAAGATGGACAACAGTGGTTCAAAAAGCATAAATGCACATACTACAGCCTCTCTATCAAGAGACAGTGTGTGCACCACTGTTATGACACTGCTGTGTTTCATGTATTCCATGTAATAATAAAAAAATAAAAATTATTTTGCTGTGGGCTATTCTAAAGCATCTCGGACCTTTCTAAAACACCTTGTTTCATTCTCATTTCCCTCTACCACTTCATTTATCTTTTTTCCTGTTGCTTCAGGATCACACCTACATGTTCTATTGATCCCCCTCTTACAAGAATAACTAGGATAACCTCCTAAATCCAGCCCATACAGTCAGTTTTTCTTCTCTCTTTTTGGACACCTCCTAGTGACTTCCTTTCCTCCTTGGTTTCTTTTCCTTCTTTCCCTTCTTCAGGCAATGGAACCCATTGGAGGCTACAGAAATCTGCTGCGAAGGAAGCTACTGCTGAGGATACATCAGATACAGCACCTCTGGTGGCTGGAGATGCTGATGAGGAACTGAGTAAATCACTTAGGTGCCACAAGATGCCTTTATGTCGGCCTGAGCTGAGCAGGAACAAAACATAACCCATCTTCCCCTTTCCTAATGTCTTACTTGAACTAGCAGGTTATTTTCCTCCAGGGATCCATTTAACTGGAATGCCCCACTGCCAGCCTAATCCTTAGCAATTTAAATGATGCATATTCATTATAACATCTGAAACATAAAAGTGACCAATAACTTTTTAATGAGCATGCAAACAAGAACAGCAAACCCCCATCATATGATAGAGGAAGAGCTCTTTTGTATAGCAATAATTGGAGTTTTTCTTGTCAATACAGTCATTTATTCAGTTTAACGTTCACTGAATGTGCTTAATGCATTTACAATTGAATCTTTGACTGCTTTGCTATGAATTAAGAATTAGGCATGATGCAAAAGGTCACAGTGACCTTGAGAGCTATCACGTTCTAAGACATTTTAGCAGTGGAGAAAACAATTTAAATACATTTTGGGAAGTAAAAAAGGTCTTAATGATGGAGCCAATCAGACAATCAAATGGTACTTTGTTCTACTAATAAAAAGTTTATCTTGTCTCTTAAAGTTATGATAATGTGGTGATTTTTATGAACTCTCTGTCAAGTTAGCAACTCATTTTATCAATTACAGATATTTTTTTTCTGGCAGTTTTCATCATGTAAAGCTTGTAAACCCAAAAATACAAATCCTTAGCACATAAAGAATACCCGCCTCATTATTAAATGCCATCACTTAAAATAACCTTTGTACAAAGGCAAGCATACCTTTTACTTCCAGGCCTTCTATTAATTAGAAGGCAAATGAAAAAACATTTAGAAATTCGAGTTTCTAAGATTTGGGGAGGGGATATGTCTCAAAGTGGATTCTAGTCAGAGAAGCGGGCCCTATACTTACCTATAGATTGCTTGTATTGCATTTGAAAACGTAACAGGGGAAGAATCCCAGAAGCAATGAGAAGGGCAGCTTTCGGTAAATTCTGAAAATACTGCAAATTACAAAACATCACAGCTTCACTCCTACATAAAATCACTATTTCTTTTTTTCCTTCAGACTACTTTCTGGCAGCTGTTGACAAAAACTGACTTTTTAATGGCCTGCATACGCTTCCCTGACAGAATTCACAATAGATATCACACCCATGTAACACCCATCACTGACAAATGACAATGCCCTCCGAGTTAAGATCACTGCTCCAATAATCCTGTATGTTCTTCACAACATCATCAAAATACATCTATTTATTCATGAGTTTCAAATGAAGATTAGCACTTATCCAAGTCAAGTTTGAAGATGGATGACATCCATTTCTTTATCATTTTCAAGATAAACCAAAACAACAGATCACAACACTCAGTGACGATCACAGCAATGTTCTTCTGACGCAAGTGGATATTTAGAAAGTTTGATCACACAAAATTACAACCCCACAAATCACAAGCAACTGAAGGACAGCCAAAATTAAACACTGAAATGAAACTATTCTGGCCTATCTAATGAAACAATTGGAAACATAACAGGGATGGCATCTGATAAAGACATTTAAGAAAGCTCTGCCAAAGAGTTCTGGGGCTCTGTTTGGCAAACAAATCCTTTGCTACCTGCCCCTGGGTGACCCAAGAAATTTTGGATACATTTACACAGCTACTGCAGGTTACTCAATGCTGCTAGATTAAGAGCCAGTCTTGGCATGGTCAGCAGCAACGTCTTCTGACATCAGGGCAGATTTATTGACCTCTCAGTTTATTGATGGAAAGAGACATAACAATCTCTTAAAAGAGACAAACTAGAGAAGAAGTAATAAAATGACTAAACTTCTGTGACAAGTGCTGTTGGTAGGTCTACAGTCTTCCAGTTCATGCTAGGAATTTTCTTAAAGGCATCCTATTTTTATTTTTTCATAAAGAAGAAAAGAAGACAGAATTGTGAAATGATTTCACATGCTCCCCCTGAGACATTGGACAGAGCAACGTAGGAGGAGGGAAGCACAGCAAGCAGCGTGTGTTTGTCCAGAGGGCAAGGCAGCAAAGAGCAGATGTCAGAAACACCAACTCGTATCTAAACCAAAAGCAACAACTTTTACAATGCTGTGAGATAGTGGAACATCAACTTGGCATGAGATAGGGAAAAGCAGAAGGCACCACTGGCAGCAGCAGGATTTCTAACACCTTAAAGCAGATGTGCCCACTTGGCTATGTCATGGTAGCTACAATTTCTGAAATCTGAGAACTAACCCCAAATTTGAACTTGTTTTCAACTTTTTTTACTTAATCTATGAAGACTGTTGACATATACTTTAGACTACATGACAAGGTTGGACAAGTTGGCTGTTTCTAAGAGACTATTGAAGACTGGATATCAAACCCTACTCTGTTTACCTGCCCGAGAAATTCCATGGACCTCTATACAACTAGTCAGGTAAGCTGAATGATTTTGCCATAAAAATTTAAAACCCAGCACTTTATAGTGTTTATGAGACCAGGAAATTCATAATAATTTTCTTCAATACCAGTAGCCTTATTCAGAATTATAAAAGCAATTTTCAACAATGTACCGGGTGTGTGAACAAGCCTTTTCAATAATAACACCACTTATTCAAGAAGGATGATACTTCACAGAACACAATCACATTTAAAGAGTTCTTATTATAGTAACTCCTCTATAACTGGAGCATTAAATAAGTTCTACTGTGTTATTAAAAAGTCTTGAAAATATTCTTTGAAGTTACTTAAAGTTACATTATGGCTCTGTCACTTCTTTTAGAAGAAACGAGATCTGGGAATCGGGGAGAGGCACAGAATTACGCCAGTGTGACAGCTCCACTGCAGGCAACTGTGCCACTGCAAGCAAACACCAAAACCCCTCCATGTCTAATGCCCTCTCTAATGGGCAAAGCATCTCTGAAGACACAGCAAACCTGGCTTATCTCCTTTCAGGGCTATTCAAACCTCTTCTGACCATGCAATACAACCAGTGCATATTGTTGCACTGTCTTCTGCCTGTGAAGCAAAAGAGGGAGGCCAGAGGAAGCCAGGGAGAGGTTCCTCCCTAAAGCTGGTCAGTCTTCGATGCATATTAACCTTTTCTTATTCACTGCATTTTTCCTATTGCTTTTGACATTGCTGAGGAGAGACTGATGATAGTTTTGTCTTAAATCCTACCACCTGCTGAAATGCCATGCAGTGCATCAGAGTTCAGGCGGTAAGATGAAGAAGACTGACCCAAACCTCTCCATTAAACATGTATCATTCACAGAAACATGACTTCTGCCCTTCAAATTTTAGTTCTTTAGAAAAGCAACCACATTAAGTACCACTCATAAAGTACCAATAATGGAGTAGCTAATTCAAGAAAGAAAATCTCTGCCTTCTGCTCACTTGCAACCTACCAGCTTCACCAAGAATTTACTTCATTAGAAGTTTAAAAAAAACACCAACAAACCCAAACTGAGGTAGGAACACAATTGTAGATGACTCAAGGTTTAACAAAAATTCAGTTGTCAAATCACAGATTAACGTGGAGCAGTGTTATGAAGATATGCTCCCAAACAAAAGAAGTGAGATGGTTGTTCTCCACTGAAAAGCAATGGGAGGCGGTTAGATTTCAGCATGCTAAGGGAGCTTTTCAAAATGCATATAGTACTTGCAATTTGTGTTCCTACTGACTGTGCAACTCCCCCATACACTCTACATGGAGGACTGCTGCTCAACTAATTGGCATAATTTTGTAACACTCAAGAGAGAAAGCCTGGTTTTAAGAGAGTTTTGTAATTCTTCCCAAAGGAATTTCTAAGCTTCAATATCCCTATACATCACCTAAAGACCAAGAATCTGCTGTTTGAAATGCCATGGCCCCATTAAGAACTCTCAAGATTCATTCAGAAAGTTGACAGTGTAAAAATCTATGTATGTAGAACTTTGGAAATTTAGACAATAGATATTTTACGTTCTCAGTTTTCTCATCTGGAGTGGGGAAGTAGGACTATTTTTTTGCTTCACCAGATAATGCTGGTAAGTTTAAGTCTCCAGTCTCAGTGGATAAATGAATCAATAACTTTATTTCAAACTTGCAAGCATTCCCCAGTAAGTTTTAAAATCAAATTCTTCTTTATGTTTGGCTTCCTAACAGTGGCAATGCATCACATGTCCCTCTGCTATGAACAGAAAGGGAAAATGCAAGTGAAATTTTTGTCCCAGGATAGCACGGACAAGGCACTAACTGCAACATGCTACTCTCTGGGTAAAGCTTTTCAATTTCAGTGTTCACAGATTTCTTTATGCATAAACACACGACATACAGCTTTGCAATATTAACTGACGTCATTTTTCAACCAAGTACAATGATTGGTCAACACAAATGGCAACAACATTTACATCCTTCACATCCTAAGTCTAGTAGATTAAAGTCAGCAAGACTGACACACTTTGCAATTACAAATGAAAAGCTCTAATGTGCTAAATGTAACTTTACCCAAAACTGTGGCTAGCCAACTCCAAAAAAAACTGCACACGAGATGCAGAGATACCATATTGTAGTTTGGTTTTGATGTACACAAGCATTAACTTCAATATCCACATGGGCCAGAAACAATTTAACACATTCACTGGCGGCTTATAAGCAGGGGAATTTAAAGTATAGTTCATAAGTGAAAACATCGCTACATAATCTGGCAAACAACGTTGGATAATCTGTTATTAAAGAAAGAAAAGTTTTGCCAAGTTAATTAAACGTATTACTAATGGAAAGCATCCCCATTGCTTGTTAATACTGTCAAATCAGCAAAATAAACACTCTACTTAAAGGAAAGTATGAAACAGTCAAGGCCCTTTGCAAGTGGGAAAGTAATCAGTGGGGAGACATAGTACCAAATGAGAAGTGTATTTCTCTTGCCTAGGCTCGTGGGCAGCGAGCGTACCAGCTTCCCCAGCACATCGTAGCTCCTCACACAGCAAGCAATTAAGCGCGAGCCTGCTCTCGCTCACCAGTTGCAGTAATCAGCATACAAACTTGTCATTAACTATTCCATAATACGTACTATACCATAAAAATGAAAGCAACATGTGGACGGGTTCACAGGAAACAAAGCAGATGGTGGTACCTTCTCAGGCGCAGGCAACTCTTTAAAAGAGCTAATGCAGCAACAGCATATTGTGAATTCAGCTGGAAAATGGGCAATTACTGCTGGTTTTGCATACTGGAGGTTTTCTGCAGAACTAACCTTCCCAATCTTAGCATTGCCAAAATAATTACTTTTCGCTAACCTCTTAGCATTTTAACAGCTCTGTTGTTGACAGTGTCTTAGATAAATGGCACAGTGGACAAAGAATCAAGCAGATGTTAATGTGAATTACAAAGCTGTGTTCAAGGACAGTTGCTCATCTTTTCTCTCTCTTTCATCGATTTTATTTTAAATTCTGAATCAGAGAAACAAAAATGGGGAAAAAAAGTAGTGCTGGATCCAGCTTTTTCTCCTCATAAATACTCAGAGTCAAATGCATCTTGACTTCATCAATTGTTTCAACATTTTCAACCAGAGGCTGTATTCCCAGACCACTTTTCTCAAAACGTATCTTTCTATTTAGTTCAGTGGACTTTGTAGGAAACAAACACATAAATCCATCTGTATGGAAAACAGGGTTACACCAATAGGCTTTTTTTTTTTTTTGCCTTAATAGCAAAAGACTCAGAATGAATCAGGTTATGACATTATCTCAGAGCATGCTGGTAACCTCTAACATCACAGAAACTATGGCTCCAGAAGTATTTTTTTTCCTAAGGTCTAATTTAATAACAAATTAAGTTAAACAGTTTGATTCATTTTAGCAGACCAAAACTCCGTGTTCAGATCAGTCAATGGTGAAATAATCTACCTAATAAACTGGGACTGCAAAGACAAAGTAGTTCAACTTTCTATATATAAAAAAATTAATATATACATTTTCCTACATTTAAGAAGAAAAAGAATCAGATCTGCACAACTCCCCACAGAATAGCAATTCTGATATTTGACTAGCTTTTAAAATACAGTCCTAATCTAGTTTGCTCATAGTTCATCTGCCACAAGCACACCTATAGCAAATTGCTGTAAATAAGTGGATGACAGATTTTTGAGAGCTATTTCCTTGAAACGTTTCCCTAAACCAAGATGGTTAATGACGAATCTGCAGTGATCTCTTCTGAACAGACTGTACCGCCTATTTGTTTTTATATTCTCAGATGTCCTTTTCCTTTAGAGGGATGTTTTGCTAGTGTTAAGAAACAACCACCTCTAATGATGGGTAAAGGGAAATGATGGGGACTAACTGGAGATAATCCCAAGCACAATGTGAATGAATGAACCAAGGTCTAAAAGACATGGTCTTTTAGGTCTTTTAGGCTAGAAACTGGGAGTTTCTAGCCTAAGGAACAAAGACTTAAGCAACAGTGAAGGTCGTATTTTCCAGGTTCACTGGAGATAAAGAAGGAGGGATGAGCTCGCAGGATAATTGGGAGGTCCAGATGGGGCACTAGGAAAAAGAACATAGTAAGGACAGCAAAGCATAGGTAAATTTCCCAGATAAATTTGGAATCTTTGTAAAAAGTTTGTTTTAGCGATATGGGAATGAAGATCTTCAGTAAGAGTTTGGTTTAGGTATATTCAAAGGAACAAAAGGGGAGAGAGGTAAAGGCAAATTGTCATATTTTGCCAGGAGTCTAACAGCTTCCCATCACACTGATTACATCCAAAGCAAATCCACTTACATCTGTGTTTTACCCGGGATTCACACCATTAGAGGACAGGAGAGAATCTGGTGTTGAAGCTGAAGGTGGAGACTCATTTACAGGGTAGCTATACTGAAAAAAAAGAGATACTCCAACTCACAGAACATTGTAAAACACCATTTTCTTGACTGCCAAATCATCTGTTAGAAAACAGTGTGTACCCTAGCTGTTTATATCTAATTGTCTACTTTCCTAAAATTAGCTTTACTATGACATACAGTTGAAGCTCTTAAAACCCTGTTCTTCTGCCATAGGTTCATATCCAAATCTAGGAAAATACATAAAACTGTCACTGGCTGAAATATTTTTTCCAGAAGTTATTTAAATGAAAAATGTCTTTTTATCTGTTGGGTGGCTTGGTTTTTTTCCCCTTTTGTATATATAGTTTTTATTGAATTGTCTGAATTTATTTCTTCATTAAAATCAAACAAGCAAAACAAACTGTGTCTTGTTAAATGTTCGTTTTGAAAATATGGAAAATGTTTTGTAAATGTTGCCTAAGAAGCCAAGTAATGCTTGTTTCCCATTTCTTTTTGATCCTACCCTAAAAAAATGCATACGCAAGCATTAGCATGTTTGGAGGGTGGGAAGCTGCAGAGCTTGTGACTAGCAGAAGAGATTGCTCTGCTTGCAAGGGAACGATCCTGCTCTGGAAGCCGAGGGAGGACGGGATGCTGCCGTTGGCAGTGCTGGGGATGGGGAGCTGACAGCTGTGGCTGTGTGGGAGTTGAGATACACACAGCATGACAAGTTTTCTGGACTTGGCGGGGGGAAGAAGACAGGGAGAAGAGGCGGCTCATGGGTGAATGTGTGGGAAGAAATGGAGAGACAACGAGGAGGCTCTTCCAAGGTAACTGCTGAAGTCCTGCTTCTGAATTGCAGAGGTGAAAGCTTTCCCAGCTCGGAGTGTGCATGCATACACCTCCCCTCCCCTCACCCCCCACCCCCAAAGGGTAGCCTGGGCACTTCTGAATGTGACAATAATGGCAGCAATATAATAACCTGCACAAAACATGAATGAAGGAGTTTGGTGCAAGAGAAAATAAGATGTGGAAAATAAAGACCCCAGAGCAGATGGAAGTTGGAAATGATAACTGTAAGGAGTCCACAATCCTCTAAACTGCACTGAGCCCAAAACCCTTGAATAAACTACAGCCCAATTGTGCTCTGCCCTGCAAATAACACAGCTTTGAGATCGACTGCTTTTGTGACTCACGACAGAAGCCGTAGTGCTAAAATTTCCTACAGAACTATTGAGTGTGTCTTTTCGAACAAAGTGCTTATTACCAGGGACTTGTCGTCCCAAGATAAACAATAACCTTGACATCTGCTTATTTTCTTTTAAAAAACTACCTTGCATAGCTATTACATATTGAAAGCATTATGGTTGCCAGCGGTTAGAAGGGGTGCAAACTACCAAGGAAGTGCCACAAAATGGTAACATTGAAGCTGCAGGACGCAATGCAACGAAACATAAATGCTATTAGTACAGAGACCTCTAAGAAGTAGAAATTCTTGATCTTCCAAATAAAAATATAAAGCAAGCCTTGCACCATGTCATTCTACAGAAAATTTCTACTAGATGCATGCCTTCACTTTTCATACTGCTTCAGCTGTCACTTAGCAGAGGATGGAAAAGGAACGGATGTCTCTGCCTGCTGCCAGGGAGAAGAGAGTGGCACAGTGGCTGGGTGAGGGTGAATTGTACCTTCTCCCCGCCTCACCAGGAACCTCTGACAGCTGGTGACAACCGGGAGAAGAGTTCTGCTGTGCACAGCCTCAATGAAATACCCGGCAGAGCTGCAGGCTGCCAAAGGTATTTATAAAGCGGGCGCTAACGATACCCGTGTGGGTTTTTCCAAAACTCTCGCGGTGCCATATGTACCACTGAACTAATCTGCAGGATTCATCGGTGCATCTCTCTTCCCAGCAGCTAACCAGCTCATATTGGAAGGTCATTAAAACCGCTTAGAGCAGAAAGAAGCAGCCTACCCGCCACCAGCCACTGCAGATCTGTCAGCACAGCACAAGTGTTTCCTCTCGTGCTCCTCACTTGCTCGGCACAAAACCCCTACCAGGGAAGCAGTGCAGATAATCAGGTGAGGGCACACGAGCCAAGAGGGCAGGCACACCCCCAGTCTGGTTTGCTGAGCTGGGCCTGCTGGCTCCCTCGTAGGTCTGCATATCTCAGCAATACATTTTGGTTTCTTCTCACATACTTACGGGATACCCACCACGGAAGGACTTCAACACCGCCCAAGGACTAGTTTTATAAACACTATGCCTCAACACCTCCCTCTCCTCTCCCTCTCCTGGTCCCTCACACTTGCAGGAGCAATACACACTTTTCCACACTTTTTCTTCATGTGACAAGAAGGGCAGTGGTGGTGAAAGAAATAGTGGCTCCTTCATAATCCCATAAGGTTTATAACGATCAAGGAAAAAGTAATGCAGCCAGTGACATGGCTGAATTCTCCACGGAAAAGAACAGACTTTGGTGTCCCAAATGACTCCAAAATTCTTTCTGTGTGCAGCCTGTAAATCTTCCGGCATATCAGTGGCTGTGGGAACAGAACATATAGCACATGCTTCTCTATGGAATTTATATATGCCAAGCTGTGGAAACCTGAAGGTCACTGGACAGTATCAGAGATACTGATACTTAGATGATAACACACACTGCAATTAAATGTACATGAACTGAAAGCTTTAATTGCTTTGCAGGATATACCTTAGCAACTGCAGAATGAATCCATGGCATTCTGTTGTGGGTTTTTTTTTTGTTTTGGTTTTTTTGTTTTTGTTTTTTTTTTTAATTTTATTTTAAGACACCCTAGGGCTCATTCCAGACTTGTATGATACAAAACATCACGCACAGTTTTCAGTTTTTCAGATTACAATTACTTCAGGCAATTTTAAATACCTGCGTAAATAAAGCAATACTGGAAACATCCTTGACAATTTGAATTACACTGGAGTCAGACAAAAATATATGAAGGCATAAAAATGTCAAGATCAGTATAAAAAATATAGGTTTTCTATATGTGGTATGCTAGAAAGAATGCCACTATATTGCAAAGATTATAAAGGCTCTAGTTCTGAGGCATGGCAGACTCTCTGCAGTGGAAAGAGCAATAATTACAGAGCAA
This sequence comes from Nycticryphes semicollaris, assembly GCA_013400055.1. Lineage (NCBI taxonomy): Eukaryota > Metazoa > Chordata > Aves > Charadriiformes > Rostratulidae > Nycticryphes > Nycticryphes semicollaris. The sequence goes on from VXBJ01005137.1 coordinate 440,232, forward strand.
CGGCTACAAAACGCACAGTGAAAGTTCCCTGATTGCATCTATGCCATCTCAATATGGGTATTTTTCTGCCAGCAAAAACTGAAAGGTGAGCTCAGCTTGCTTTCCTCACTCTGTTACAAAAACCCAATACTCATGCTCTTGGTTTTTCAGATGCTGCTTCTCTCCTGCAGCGCCCTGCAGCAATACACTTCCGACAGTCCTACCCCCAGACCTGAATTTAGTCTCAGAGCTTCATCAGCTGAGTCTTTTCTTGCAGTTACTCTCACAGCCAAACTCCAAGTCTTTTGCCTCTTCTCCAACATCCTTTCCAAAATTCTATCAGATCAACTGGCAAAAACAATTACAAGCTTTTGCCCGGCTGCCAAACACTCCTATAGGCCTTTCTCTTTCCTCTTTCTTCCCTTACTCAAAATGCTCTCAGCAAAACCTTCTCTGCCACCCCTGTGCCATTGCAACCTGATAACAAATAGTTTTGCTCCAAGACCCTGAACTAGTGCCCTAACTCACAACTGTGATCTTGGCTATTCCTATAATTTCTGGTATTTTCATTTCTTTCCTTTCTCCCTCCTCTGTTCCTCCACCTCTTATTTCATGCTTTCTTTGTGTACCACTTCAAGAGCAGAAAAGATCTGTCATTCACACGTTGAGGAATATTGCTTCTGCAAAAAAAAAAAAAAAAGTTATTTATATGGATTGGAAGGCTGTTTTTCTGATTAGCATTTTTGGGGAGGTTTTGGTGCCGCTGTTTTCTTTCCAAATAGATCTTTGAAAGCTAGCTTTAAAAGACTAAAAAAGTGAAACAAAAGTTACTTTAAAACCAAACAAACAAAACCCAAACTCTTTGGAAAGATTTTTCAAATATATGTGCATGCCAAGTTCTGTTAACCATCCAAGCAACTAAATAACCAATGAATGGTGAATGCATTTTCTAGCTTTTGTATTGGGGTGAGATAATTTATCCTGCCTCAGTTTTAGGCACATAACCTGGTTGCCCTTAGGTTATGTTTACTCTTGGGCACATTGAGAACTTATCTTTCCAGAATTAGGTACTCTGAATCACACCTTTCAGGATGCATCACATATCTGAGCACAGTGTGTGAATACCTGGAGTGTCTATGGAAATAAAGAGCTCCTAAACCATCCTCCATTGGCAATCCTGAAAACAACAGTGGTTGAGCTGAAGCCCCAGTTTTCATTTAGGACAGTTGGTTTGAGCCTGCCTGAATTATTTCAATGGTAAAAACATCAGGTCTGGTCTTCTTTTTAGAGGTAGATACACAGAAAGCTGATGATACTGAAGAAAAAGGTATCATCATTACAAAGTATTGTGGTGATGTTGCCGTTAACTGTTTTCATACTGCTATGGGTTGATGGATCATCTCGGGGGGGTAAGGGGAGGAAAAACTTTGGCAGAAACCTTTGTGTCCTGGAAGAGCAACTGTTCTTGGAATAGAATTTGTAAGAAAGCAAAGTCAGAGCAACACTCAGGGTCTCTGTTTTCTTCTGGATTATGAAGCCAGTTGTATGTGGTTAGTCAGCAGGTCAGGAATCTGGCCCAAAACATTAGCAGCAGAGTCAGCGAAAGGCTGACTTTCCTCTGATACTTGACCCTACATAATGTATAAAAGTGTTTATTTTCCTTTGCCTAGTAAGACACTTGCATTCTGTTTATGCAACTGCAAGAATAGTTCAAGTGAAAACACAAGTTTTTGCTAACAGATAATAAACTCAGATCTTACTCTATTCTCGTGTCTAGCAAGTGGAAAACAGGCAGCAGCTAGATTTGAATACCCCCAAAACACTAATAAGAATTTGGCATTCAGTCTCAAAATCACAGGCAAAGACCCATCTCTGTTACAAGCAGCAGCACATGAAAGGATTTTCACCAGCCAAGGGGATGATAAGCTTCCCAGCCTACAGATCTGCCTTAGCATTGTTCCCCCATCACCAGCAAGAAGAAGAGTGGGCAAGAATTCATCGTTTCCCTTTATTAGCTAATTGGAATAGGATGGCAGCGTAAAGGTAATAATCATATGTCAGTGTCAGGATATGACACTTTAATTAAGGGCATATGAATCCCTCAAAGCACTGGTCCCTCCCCAATGAGTGTTCCTAAAACATACCTGTTGTCACCTCCTGCCTCACTGATGGTGGCATCATTCATTATTTGTAGCTTCTTTTAAGGAGTTTGGAAATAAATGTACATATATCTACTAGTTGTAAATCCTTCTTCACCTGGCAAAACTTGATTTATTTTCCTACCACTTTTAATCATAAATCTACTACTCTAGTCAAATTTACAGACTATGCCCATTGCATTTTTAATATGGGAACTGTGGGAAGTCCAGAGCTCTCAGCAACATGGTCACATCTTAAACTGAGGCCTCTGGGCTTCCAGACAAATGCCTTATCAGGATATTTGGCAAAAAAGAAAACAAAATTACTTGTTAAGCTTCTGAAATAATAGCCACAGAGCTGTAACATGACCTTTCATTAATATTACTTGTACTGTATCTATTACAAGCTCATTAAAGAATCACCAAGTAATTTTTTAGTTTGATTTATTTTTTTGTTCTTTAAAGAGTACAATTTAACATGAAGATCATTCTTTGCATTTCTGGATTTTTTGTTGGTTGGGTTTTTTTAATTTGTAAATAAAATATCAATAGCTGGAATTAAAATATTCTACAGTAAAGCATTTTGAAAGGAAAAGAACAGCTTAGCAAATCAATTATGTGACTAAGCATAAGAACAAACTTTGCATTTTTTTATATGCCCACTAATTATTCTGTGTTCTTGATTCCTGAGCACCAAAGCACCGGTCTCTGAAACATACTTTTAAACCGAGATCTTAGTAGTCAATCAGATGGAATAAACAAGAGAAGAATTCTGCCTCATGTTCAAAACTTCTGATTGCATTGGAATAAGAAATAAGAAGTCAAGAGCTTTAAGAAGTTAGTGAAATCCTTCTAATTGCCTTCAAGTGACAAGTCAACGTTGATAAAGCTCATAAGAGCATGGTCAGCCAGGTAGTAAGCAGGACCTACTCTAGAGGGACCTGGCCCCACTGAAATGGAAACAATTTCTAGTCCTTCCTCCAGACCCAGGATGGGTCAAGCCTAGCAAGCAAATGACAGAAATAAAAGAGGGGAAATTTCAGCACATGCCATATTTCCAGAAATTTAAAAGACCATTATACAATTTAAGAAACAGTATTTCAAAATCTAAATAGTAAAATCACAAAAACATCTATATCATTTTAGGTAACTCTTTTCCATGTTTTTGATGAGTCACTGACAGGAAAAAAGCCAACCATTTAATTTAGATAAAAAAGGAAGTTCTGTTTGAAACAAAGAAGCACTAGACTGTATGTATGTCCCTTTTCCAGAAATGCGAATACGAATGTAAAAGAGACAATCTTTTAAAAGATTTGTTTTCTTACCTACTGGTGTTTGTGTGACTCAACTAGCACTAAAAGTGGTCTCCAAAATGTCTGCAAATGGTGACTGAAAAGAAGCACGTGCCAAATACTAACTTAGGAGTGAGCAGCTTCCAAAGTGGGATGCTAGTCCTGTGAAAAATGCTTAGGGCTCCACAAACGAAGGAAGCTGGACATCACTGTCAGACTGAAAAGCTGCCCATTCACCTGCTATCAAATCCACATTTTGAGTATCAAAGTAGTCAAGTTTCAGAAAGTCCCCTGTCCCTTTGGTTACCAGAGAGAGGCTTTCTAAGGCATTTAAGTAAGAATGAGCAGCATGTTTTATTTATTCCTTGAAAACTCTACAGTTTTCATTTCATGCTTCCAAAAACAATCTACAATTTTACGCCATGGGGCCAGGATTGAGCTGAAGCATAATACTGCAGAAAGCAAAATTGATGGTGCTGCACCCACAGGAATAGCAGATGATGATGTAGTTTAGATAGTAAGAAAACGGTAGAATTGAAACTGCAGGTAGAATTTTAAGTAGGCTGAATGCAATGTCTGAAACCCTTATGTCGCTTCTATTAATACATCTCTTTAAAATACTCTTTAAGATACTTGATTTTCAGGTCTACACAGTAACATTTAAAATGGCTTTGAAGTATGTTACTTCTTTTATTGTCCCTTTTACCGCCATCCTTTTAAAAAGCTTGCAAAACAAACCAAATTGAACTTACTGCACAAGAAAGAAATATTCATAATGTGTGGTGTTCAAACATTATAATGTGAGCTTATAAGAACAATTCAGTTAATTTCTTGGGAGAAAAGATAAACATGGCTTGGAAAGAAACCCCAATAACTTGCTTTTTGCACTTCATCCAAATATAATACCTCCAGCAAAGCTGCCCACAGCCCCACACTTACATGAGGCTGATGTTTAAAGATGGATTATGTATGAAAATGTGTATTTTTATAGTTCAGGATTTAGCCTATAGCTTAGGTTACACAAATTCATGACTGTATCTAGAGCACCTTTATATTTGCTTGGAGAAAGGGTCTTGAGGAACAAGGGAATTATTTTTTTACATAGTGTGAAAATCTAACATAATTATAGTCATGACAGATATGAAGGATGCAAGGTCTGCAGGAACAGTAAAATCTTTTATTAGAATATGAGAATCGAGATGGTTGGAAAAGATAGAAATTTCTGATACAACAAATTTTGCATCATGCCATCCACGTATTGCTTTAAAAAATGTGTATAGATGATTACAGCTTTCCGACAAGGGAGAAATTGCCTCATTATCGGTAAAATATTCAAAGTGATGATATACACAGCATTATCAAATGTGGGAAATCAAGAACAAGGGGGTGAAGAAAAAAGACATAACTATAGATGTCAGCTAGCAGATTTACAGTTCAAACTTCCTTGGCAGAGTAAGACAGATAAAAACTTGCCCTTATTCAAAGCAATCACAAACAGCTATAAAAAAAAGACAAGGTAAGACCATGGCTAAATTTGTTGGGGTGTGTGCATCAGGAGGCCAAATTCTGTTGATCCACACCATAAACTCCCTACAACTTGAAATTCTGCTGTTATACAGAGCAGCTTATAGTTACCGGGGCACCTCTGTGCAAACACAGAAACATATGCTCCTACCTGTTGCCTCCTGCTGAAGTTGCTCACCTGGTAGAAAAGCAACCTGCTCCAGGAGAAACCCCCTTTTCTAGCACCAGGAGCCAGGCAAAACCACTGTGCTGTTTTCTTTTTCCCACAACCTTTACTATCACATGTTCATGAAAAACATGTTGTGACAATGGCTCTGAGCAACAGCCTTCTCTCAGAAGAATAAAATATTTAGAAGATCTAATCCAGCTCAACTTCTTTGATTATTTGGCTCAAAAATATAGAACAATCCACATATGTTCATTTTAATAATGCATAAATGCTACTTTCTAGTTCCAAGGAGTTATTCCTTCTTTCATATGACCTCCCAGATTTTAAGAAATAAGCTTAATTTCTTTCTGTACTAAAAGTGCAAAGATTCTCTCTTATCAATAGATGTTAGAAGTGTTTCTATCCACACAAGATTATTCAAAGCTCTCAAACTATTCCGCCACCAGAACTTAATTCATTTAATGATTACATACAAAACTGAACCTTTGAACCATTTCAATCAATTAGCTTTTAATTGTTGTTTAGCAGCCCTGTAATAACTACAAATATTTTCCTGAACTGTGGTAAAGCTGATCTGAGATGTGTAATCTGGAGTACATTTTCTTCACAAAGAATATTTAAATATTGTTGGCACATGTCATTATCTTCTGAGTGATTCTCCACAAAGGATTTTTAGACTGACAGGATTTATGGAAAATTCCACACATCCGAGTTTTGTGGACACTGACAGTATTCACCAATTCATATTAAACTGAAAACCACGAGGGCCAGACCCTCAGCCAGAATAACTCAACACAGCTCTATTGATTACATGGCTACTCATCTCTCTGGCAAAAAGAAAAAAAAACACAGAAAGATCATGCCAAAGACCTCCCTCTTCATTCTGCTTTCTCAGAGATATTGGGTCATTTTATTTTCCATATTTTACTTTCAAATGTTTTGGTACAAAGGGATTGTAACAGCAAAATTCATCTTCATGTAATTTACTTGACCTACTGACAACTCTCACTAATTCCAACAATGTAACCTCTGCCACCTGCCCATGGCTGAAGTTAAAAAAACCCCACAACTATCCTGTTTAGATGTATGCAACATTTTCGGCACCAAAAACTGCCTGGAAAATTTGATAGCATGTTTAATAATGAAGCACACAGAAAAAGCATAATACTTTGTTGTATCTGCTGGTATCGGTGACCTTAGGTTTCAAAATCCAAAATACTCACCTTCTTCAGCTCCTTCAACAGCCTTTGCCTAAATTATAGGAATAAAAGTAAATAACTCTGAGGGAAAGAAGAAAATCCAAAGTACAAGTTTATTGAACTCTGTCAGTAGTAATTGAAAACTGAAAGAGTTCAATATTCCGATCATAAATTTTGAAGCTGGCAAAAAATAAATCACCAGCAGATGCTCCATCGAACCTCAGCAACTGTTTAAGGTTGCTTACACAAACCCAAAAGATATTCTGCAAGAGATGACCTGCTTTTCCCTAATTAAGATCTTCAAATTAGAAACCTAAGTGCAAGAAATTACTTCCAAAGCAAATCCAAACCACCAAATTTCATAGCATTTTTTTTTAAATCTGCATCCCATATACAGGTATAAACAATGTGGAATAAAAGAAAATACATTGGTTGAGAGGTGCCTGAAATGGAAAGTTTGTGTCTACTCATCCAGACGTTTGAAGTTTCGGATCAATGAATATCATGACATGTGCTAGTTAAGAGAATCCTGCAGTGGTGGTTAACTGATTGTGCATCCTACCCACCACAAACCTTAGCAGACCCAGGAAGACCTCTTTTCCCCATGTAATTTGCCTGGAGGGGATGGACTAGTTGATATTTCGGTGCTTATTTTCGCAAGGCCTACTTTTGAGGCGCTTGTAAAAGCATCATCTGAGCGCCAGCTTGCCAAAATCCCCGATCAACATGAATACCTTCACAGCCTTCAAAATTAAACTTCACTGGGCTGAGAGAGTTCAGGAATTTATTTCCTTCACACAGGAAATGAGAAGACATTTTTGAACTTTGGGGAGAACTTTAGGTTTTAAGCTTCAGTAATTCAGGATAATTCTTCTCTCCTTTATTGCAAGCAAGCCATTCTCTTCTTCATTGCAAAATTGCCTAACCAAGACTCATTTACTTCTTAAGGGCTGCAGTGTGTCCATTATGATCATGTATCATAATGGTTATGGAAACAGCTTGAAGAAGTCTTTTTGAAGAGACACAAGAGTTTTAAAAAGAAGCATTGATAGATTATTTGAACTACACTAAACAGATGAGCAGATCAAGTAATTTTTAATAAGACAGAAGGGTAAGGCAACATGACGAATGTAACACAACGTTCAGCCTGAAAGGGAAGTTAAATCTTTATGTGGGTATTCTGCAAGTCCAAGATGAAGACTACTGCTGTCTTTCAACACCGTCAAGTATAAATTTATTTACTTACAATGGTTCTGTGTTGAAGGATCACTCGGAACAACATATACATGTTAAGTTCAAATGACAGCTGAATCAGCAACTGCTGAGCAGGAGCATATGGTGAATGACATGAAAAAAATACTCATTACAAATAAAACCTCTTGGAAGATCTACAGCAAAGCATTTTAACAGAATTCACTAGTACAACACTAATTTGAAACGAGCAAATAAGAAAGTGTATTGTGTGTCATTTTGTACCTTAAAAGAATGCAGGTTAATTTTCTGAGTTTAAAAAAATATTTTTAAAATTCTTTCTGTCATAACTGATTTCTTTTCCCTCAATAAAACTTCATTAGGGTTATTAAACAAAAGAAAACTTGCATTTGCCCCTCTGCTGCATTCTGTCAAAATGTGAAATGCATCTGTTGCCTCTACTAATGTTTTGATATTCAAGGGGAGCTAAAACTGCAAAGTTAGTATTTACATCATGTAACAAAAGGAGAAGAAACCTATGCAATTACATGACTTCTTGATTTCTACTATATTGTCTCATCCTCCTCTACAAATCTATTTTGCTTGCAATCCTTGGAAAAAAGAGTCTAAGCACTAGGTTCAATCTTTAATTGTTCTCAGTGAAGAAACTTGTATCAAAAGAAAATAAAGGCAGGAGGCAAAATGTCAATCGGGATGATGTATCTTATGGCCTCAACACAGCAAATCTCTTAAGCCCTAGTGAACTCCTGATCCTTTTTTACCAAGCACATCTATTATTGTTAGTTTGTGTTAGGATTGGCACTTCCCTATTAAGATAAACTTTCTCAGCGGCAGTACTGGCTTTGTAATTGTCATTCTGCCTTGAAGGACTGTGCCGTTCTGTTGATGGAGTTTATTTTTTAATCTCTAAAATTCTGACCAAACGGTAACCAAAGATTTTCATCTAAAAATTCCAGTTAAAGCAAAATTATGTATTACAGTTCCTCTATATAGATATGTCTGCTTTGAGAAGGAACAAGCTATATCTAAGAACTACATCTAACCTCCTGATCATATATCACAGGGAGGATGAAAACTTGTAGAGCTTCAACAGGAACATGAACGCTGTTTGGCATCTTTCTTATTTCAGTAATTTAAAGCTTCCATTATTAGTATCTTTACAGATTATACTTTCCTTCAAATGTACATAAAACAGGATAAATAACCATCACAGCTAAGGCAAAGCAAAACAGACTGAGAACATTTAAACAACTCTTTCCCTAATACAAACACTATACAGCCAAAACCTGCTAAGGAGGTAACATTAGCTTGCCCTGTGACTGCCTATTTTACTCAAAAGCGTTTCCCATCACTGTTGCTCAGATTTGGTAGAGAAACACATGTTAGCAGAATGCTGTAGAAATGTTTTAAGGCCACCAGGAGATTTATGATGGATAGAAGTAGCTGCAGGGCAAGTGCCTTCCCAAGAACATGCCCTGTTGCAGTTTGAGTTGGACAAAACTGTCGATCCTTCAAATATGCACTGATTTGAGCTAAAAATTCTACAGGTCTGCAAGAAAACTCCCTGGGGAAAACAGTGCATCCTACTTGCTAGGATGCAAAAAACTTCCAGGTATGTCATTCATTTCCAAATGATACTCCAGTTGGTATGTTAGACATAAGTTTGGGACAATCAGATCCTGGTCTCACACACTCAGAAAACAAAACGATAACAATGGTGATACTGCTAAATAACTGTTTTCAAGCTCAGCGCTTTCTTCATCAGTCCTGTATGGTTCCTCCGAGAAGAGGAACTTTTCTGCCAGAGAAGTTTCTCAACTTCAGGATTAATTTCAAAGTACACTTATAAAAAATAAAAATAAAAAATCCTAGCCTCTAGGTAATTTCTGTTTTGTCCGCTAATTTATTTCGCACTGGGGAGCACAAAAGCATGGTTTCCAACAGAGAAGGAGAAACATGCTCTCGGGAGAAGAATGAGAAACATAAAATCGTAGTTATCACAGTAAATCTCTGAAGAAGATAAGTCTGATTTTTCTCTCTCAAACAGAAAAGGGAAATTCTCTTACAAAAAACAACCAAAGAGTTATGCAGACAAGACATTTTTTTAAAAAGAAAGTTAATTATTTTATAATTCAAAAGACAGCTACTTTAAAAATTTTGAGATACACAAACATCCAATTCCTCAATTTTAAGAGCACTTATATGCAACCCAACTACCACTACTCCCTGTAGTTGTAATAAATCACCCCTCTCACTGGTGTATGGCCTGATTAGGATTAACCAGGTAAATATAGGGAAAATGTCAACGTTTGCTAACTAAAAATTGCAGCTAGAATCCCTCAGATGGTATAGATGACAATATAACCTCTGAAATCAAGGAAGATTTATTAGCTTAATACCACGTAGGACCTGGCTTTTCTTCTTCACAGTTCAACTGATATTGTTTCTTTAATGTCACTTGTTAGAGTAACAATTTTGCTTGGATTTAGCTGCTGCAATAGCCAGCTCCTGCAGAATTAAAGATACAGCCAAATCACAAAGAACCATGCCGAATTCTCCCCAATTTGAGGTGAAGCCTGTTTTGTGAATTAAGAGGAATCTACTCCAGGTATTGATGCTCTCCATGGCTTGCAAAATGCTTCTCATAGAAAATGAGATGTTTATTACATTAAAAAAAATTTTTATAATATTTCTATGGAATGTCAATGAAATTTAGTTAAATTATGAAGTGCTAAAAATAATCCTCGTTTTGTTTCTTGGGAAAATGTCAGCATCGTAGCTAAATATGAGCAACATAAAAATGACATTTCCTAGTTTTTGCACTTGTTTTGTGATGTACATAATCTCTAGCTTTTTTCTTTGGTAAAAAAAATACATAGAAGATAATGAATTTAAAGAATTCGGAATTAATGACTTGGGAAGTCACCTTCCATCACAATTCTGGTGGAATTCAGCACTTAAACTCCTCAGGTCTTCTGAAAATCTCAGGCATTACTCTTTAGACTATTCATCTCCATATTAAAAAACTGAAAATCCACAGAAGTGCCCTCTGTAGATCAACTATCAAAATATTAAACAGGAAAGAATGCGCTCTACAGTTCAGAGTAACAGGCTAAATCAAACCCCGTCAGAGCAGCTGTTTTCACACCTGCACTTGCTTCAGTCAGATTGAGAATGATTCCTCTAATCAAGACATCCAAGGATATATGGATCTAATTTGGGTTTTTTGTTTTAAATAAATTCAGTTATTTGAAGCCTAGCTTTATTAGAATATTCACTTTCAATTTTTGTATGTCATTTAGAAAACACAGTACAGCTAGGAAAGGCAGGGATCTGAAGGACTTACACAATTGCCAGCATTATTGCAATGAAACATGATATGGAGTAAAAGATAGGCACAAAACCTTCAATTTTTCAAATATAAAGTACAAATATCAGGTGCATGCAAGAACAGCGTAATTATTACTATACAGTTTAAATTTATTCACAATTGGTTCTCCTTGCATCACCTAAAATGTCAGCAAGATTCTGTGGAGTTGCAGAAATATAATTACCAAGATCGATTCAATGCACCGTGCCATTAACACGGTTATTATAAAGAGGCTGCAATATGAAAGCATCTCATAGACAGGACTGTATTTTGCAATTCATAGTGCAATTAGGTCTAAGTCTGATTCAATGAATCCGGTCTTAAGTGGAATGCAAATTCTGGATCTCTTTCTCCTCAGATATAAAGGTCAGTTGTGTAAGTCAGAATTAACTTCACTGGGCAATTAATAGGAGAAAGCTCTGTACTAAGATATAACGGCTTTTATAGCAAGCAAAATTGACATTAGTAGGAACTACAGTTTAAAAAAACCCAAACCATCATACAAACCCTGAAACACTGATACTTAATGGTTTTAATGAAAGTATTCCCCAACAAATCCTTTTTATTCCTCTTTCCTTGTTTAATTTTATTTATAAGGTGACACATACTTACACCAACAATGCAAATCTGTAAAGCTACACCAAAATGTTCTGTGCCAGGGCTTAAGACTAAAAATCCTGGATTCCTGTGTTGTGTATTCTAAGGCCAGAGGCACATGCTTGAAAAACAAATAGGCATATTAAGGAACTTTTCCTAAAAGATAAACTATCAGTCCTGTGAGCATCTAAGTATAGTCTTTAACTCCTGCAAAAGTACTTATGATACTAATTTTGAGTGTAAGGATTTCAGTACTGTATTTGACCATTTTCTTTAAATCTTTATAGACAATCCTAATTCATAGCAGCAGCACCAAAGGCCAAACATGCACTGGATTTACTGGAAACTGTAACAACGTTCAGCCACATTTCATCCTCCTGTTCAACAGTTGTGGTTGCACCAAGAGGCCCACTTTGTAAAGCCTGAACAATTTATAAGTAATCAAAAGCAGACCTCAAGCATTAACCATACAGCATCCTCAAATCAGATCAGATAATATTGGTATCAGATGACCCTTAGCTATCTACACATTAAATGTATGAATGAAAATCATACCCACCCCAGATTTTCGAGCACAACACAATTAAACTACTCAAAACCAGTAAATGCTTGATGTTGCTTAACTTTTGTATATTGTCTTTTACTGCAAAACAAAATCAATCTGTTAAATAAATCAAACACCAAGAAAGATCTTGTGAGACAATGGAATTAAGCATTTAAATTTTTCCTTCAGATTTGCATGCAGTTAATTCAGTGATGCTAGTATAAGGAGGACTATATGATGTGACTTCTCAATCTTAAATACAAACAAAACACTCTCTTTGGTATTTTTTCTTCTTGAAAGACAATAAACAAGCCTTTTGCTCCTTTTGCTCCCTTTGTACCTTGTTACTCTCAAACATCTGAAGCTAGAATACAATGTGAGCCGAAAAGTGAATTTCCATCTGAGTTTTGTCTCCTGGCAGAGACATTTACCAGAGATACAAGATGTCTTCTAAATTCAGTGAAAGAAAAGAAGGCTGAAAATGGACATTTTAAACAGGGAATTGAATTTTATATGGCCTGAACACTTTTCAGCTTTATCAGGTAGAAATGTTTTCAGCAAATACTATAATGATATTCTTAAGCAGCTTCAGTGACTCAGTGGTAAGTCTCTGTATTGCTGTGTGGGAAGTTTGAATTTGAATTCTTTTTCCCCCTGGGTTGCCACTTTTGGATTGTTATGCCAAAATAAAGCCGCGGGTTTTGCAGGGGAGGAATTTATTGTGTAGCCCCAGGACCCCACTCTTGCTGGGGGAGGCTGTGTGGGCCCAAGGCTTGCCTGGAGGGGGTTTGTGCTGAAATCCACCTTGGCAGAACCACGAGTACCTTAAGGGCCTTCAGGAGGAGCTCAGTGCAAAGAAAAAAGGCAGAGTTTTGTTTCAAATTCAGCTTCCCTCCCCACAGCTTTTTTTTTTTTTAATACAATATGTTTACCAATTGCCAACTACAAAAGGAGGCATTAAAAGTCAGACCAGCCTACCTTCTCTTAAGCTTATGATATTTTGTTCTCCAAGAAATGCTTCTATTGAGCATCCTGCTGGGGCGAGGGTATTCAGCCTCTCCAGAGGTGCTACAGCTCAAGAATTAGCACCCGAAACAGCTTCACTGACTACACTTGGCTTCCTCCTGAGCCTTCCAGTCCCTCTCCCGCACCTTTCATCTCTCAGGAACCTCAATGGAGTTGGGGGTCAGCATTTTATTGTTCATTAAATGAACTTTGTCATGAACTTTGTTGTGCTGTAGGCAAAGATGACAGACACAATACTGGAACATGTATACAGGATCTCAGCCTGCACAATAGAAGGGCTAACCGCGGACATTTCTTTATTAACGCACTTGAAGATGTGGGCTAAATGTATTGATATGGAAGGAGAGACAAATGAAACACACACTGAGTAAACAGGAGCAATTTTTCTCCTCATACATGATGAGCAAAGCAAGAAGTAGTGAACACAAACTACAAAAGCAAAGACTTGTGCTGCATCTCAGAAGAAACTCTGGAGTTATTCCAGACAGAATCAAGCCTTTGCTGACTACACTCCTCCTTTGCAGAAGGTATTCAGACAGGAGCCTTATCCAATCTGTCTCCTAAAATATACCCTTTGGATTTTAAGTTTCTTTGGAAGATAAGCCTAAATGAAACAAATTGCTCGTCTGATACTATAATCTTGGGCGTTACAAAATGATGAGTATTGCAGTGTTACACAAGGCTCTGAGGACACAGACATCAAGACCCTACAGAAAACTGGTCCAGAGTCTGGTCTCAACGTAGCCCATGTAGGTCTGGAATGACTACCTGGGAGCCTGATGCAGTGGGAGGGACAGATTGGAGAGAAGGTACTACAAACCCTGACCCCCAGGCAATGACAAGGATCTAACCACAGGACTGAGCTCAAGACAGCAGAGACTTTAACAGATGTCTCAAGAATGGCAAGACATCCCAAGAAGAGGAGGCAGGCACTGTAAAGCAGATGCATGCAAAGTCAGCTGCGAGAGCTGCAACTCTTACCCACTCGATCCTGTGACTGCTGCATACATAACTGATGGAAATATCTCAGAAAGTACTAGAAATAACAGTAATCAAGATTTACTGTATAACTTTAAACTCAGCATCTTAGTAGACGTTCCCACATGCAGCAAGGCAGCTCATTTTCAATTTGGGCAGGAGAAAGGAGTGATGCAAGAGGTAAATAACAAGCACTTCAGCTGCACAGCTCAATGTTTAGGCTGCAAGTAACTCAAAAAAAAAAAAAAAAAGCCTCCATAGAAGCTTACATATGAGCATACAAACAGCCCTATTCTACAGGAAACCATGTGCCTGTTAAAGCAAAGTCTGCCCATAACTGGATAAAGCCAGATTTGCTCTGTAGCTTGTAGGATTGAGCCATTAAAGCATAATCCACAAATACTAATTTAGAAAGCAAGGCTAATTCAGTCTTACACATAGAATGCACTGTCAGTTCTAAAACATTTTTAAAATGTCTTTAATTTGCAGATTATCTTGCAATTTCTAAGCTATTCTGTATATGCCAACAGAAAAATCAGGAAATTTGTTGGGAGCACTTCATGTTTATCAGGAATCTTTATAAACTGCACACAAAGACACTGTTCTTCTTCCTCATAGTCTCCTTGTTGCCTTCCTTCCTTTAGCAGGGGCAGATTTATACAAGAATCCTTTTCTCCAGAGAGCAGTGAAAAGTGATGATCCTGTGGATGAGCAAGTTGGGCTGAACAGACAAGTCCATTTCCTGCTTAACATTAGTTTAGCTTAGAGCTGATATAGCAAAAGTCATGAATATCTATTTTAAAGGGGGCATAACTTCCCTTTGGTTTTGCAGTCAGGAAAAACACCTCCAGAAGCTACTTATTTTCAGAGTGCTACAAAACTTGTCAGCAGAGGCAGAAGTGGACACTGTGGGAGGGAGGAAGGGTGTTAAAGTACTCCTGCATATATTTTCTTCAAGAGGTTGAAAAAATGTTGAGAAAGAAAACAGATGAAAGCCAACTGAAGGATTAGTTTAGTATAGACATTTCTGTGCAGTATCTGCAATTTCATACCCAGCATAGTCAGTAAGAAAGGTACACTTATCACCTCACACTGAAAAACTGTAATTGCATGTTAATGGGCTCTCTCCCTGATCAGGCTGAGGTTACAGTACTGAAAGCTGGACCTCTCACTGACTGCAAAGACTCCTGACCAGTAACTCAGCATCTGGAATCAAACCAGCTCATTGTTAGGCTTGATTTGATGAGGGCCTTTTCTCCACCCTGAGAACAAAGAAAAATGATCAGGCTCAAAAAACAAAACAGAATACAAAGTACACTATATATTCTGTAATATGGGAAGCAAACGAGGTAAACCATTTGGTTCAATTAAGACAAGCCAATATGGGAGTAACTTCATTATCCAATTTGTATCCCAAACCACAGTTTTATTTGCTGATACTCTCATGCTCTTAGCTCCTGGGAACACTAAATTAATCTCTCTGGTCCATATTCAATAAAAGCTCCATCCTGTTTTGGCAAGACTGAGGTTTCATTTTTATTTAGTTTATTCGATAAGGGGTTTGGAAGAGCAGAAGTAAAGCAGGGTGTTTAACTGAGTACCTTAACATTCTTTCCCAAGGTGGCCCAAGAACCCTTTTCTGCCCAGCTCAGGGCTATCAGTCCATAGGGATGAAAAACATCTATGGGGTGGGAATGCATGACCATGCAATTCTCCTTCCAGGCATGATAAAATAGTCTCCTGCCAACAATTCCTAGTACCTAGAAAGAACTAGGAAGAGCAAGGAGCTCTTGATGATCCTGCTCTGGGGCAGGAAGGCTATGTGGCTGACGGGACAACAGTCTCCAGCCCTGGGGGCTGACATCCCAACCTGACCTATGCCCATGAAGGTACCACCTGATGCTGTGGGGCAGGAGCTTCCCCACCTGCCCCAGTGAGTCTCTGGCCCTTGCTGCACTCCAACTCTTGCAGACTGCTATGTCTGAAGCACACACAGCTAGGAGGATCACAGCCAAAGCTATTCATCTTCCCCTGTATCCTCTGTATTACATTTGAAACAAGATTTTCACTATTTCACTACTACAAAACAGGACAACATGGAACTGCCCTGCTAACATCAGTGGGTGGGTGCACCTAACCTGCACATAATCTCTGCTGGAGATGTGGGAAGAGACCTCCATTGTGGGGAGGACAGGAGCTAGACAGGGATTTTCCTGTCAGGTTTTGGTTTTCTCTAAATTTTTCTTTCTTCTTTTCTTATTGCAAAGAGAACAGAGAGAATGGCAGATGGAGGTTAAAATTAAAACAACAGGTTTGTCACAAAAAGCTTGCAGTTTTATATGACACGCTACAAACCAATTATTCACACAGGTGAAAACATGGCATGACAATGACCAATTGTACATAAATAAAGAGATGAACAGAGCAGTGAGCCTGTTTATTCTTTCTTTTTGGTTTTTTTTTTGTTTTGTTTGCTTTTTTTTAAATCAGAAGCTGTTTCGTCTGTACCAGCTGAGGTTACAACAAAACTTTAGTGATGACTTCAGTATCACTACTGACCTGTGAGAATTACATCCCAGAAAATAGAATTTTAGTCATAAAATGAAGTATTAACTTTCACAGATTACAAATAGGCTTCCAAGAAGCCAGACAAAACAGTAATTTAAAAATCCTAGGGTTTCTTAATGGTCAACAGAAAAACATTGGCCACAAGTGACAAGAAAATAACCACCAGCTAACATGTGCCAAAATCACCCAGGACAGTTGAAAACTGGAGGGTATCTACAAGAAGAAAGGAGTGAAACTGGCTGAACAGCAGGACAGAGCTTTATTTACAGAAAATACAAAATCAAAATCAAGTTATAAAAAAGGGCAAGTCCTGCATGCCTCGACCGTTGAATCTGCACAAGCCCTCTGTACAAATACCTTCCCCTTATCTCAGGAGCTCATTTGGCACTGTATTAATCACACTTCTACTCCTCACTCTGCAGGCCAATGCCTAAGATGACTGTGGGGCAGAGGGGACATAGCAGAGAACGGGCAATGGAGAAAGACAGCATGTGAGTGTGAATGGGCATTTTCTCTGATTTCCCATAAATCTCATCACCACCCGCCAGGGTTCTGATGAAATCTTCTTCTAAAAACCAACAAAGCTACAGCAGTGCCAACATGGAGGCATGTCTTCAAGAGGAAGATGCAGCAGCAGTGTAGAGGCACCACTGCCTGTGACATGGAGGGAATAAAACCCAGCAGCTCCCATGAAACATTCATACACCTTTGCAGTGAGCGCTACGTAACATAGGGAGGGAAGAGCTGGGTCTATTCATAGCAAGTTCTTGCTGTGCCATGTCTAATTAGAAGTGTCCTTGCCTTGGCTCACAGTCCAAGCCCTGTATACATCTGTGGAACACTTTGACTATTTACGGCTCTTTGTAATTAGTTAATAGCAATGAGATAGATCTTTTTGAGGGGCAGGCTGCTGTGACTGAGCAGTTTTTAAACACAGAGAAATACACACAAAGAATTTGCTTGCAGCTATTTAACGCTGTATTCAAACACAGCAAGTTTGGGAAATGCTGTTTAAACAGTGAATCACTTTTAACCAGCTGTTGATGAATCGGTATAACATCAACTTTATATTAATAATATTAAAAAATAATGATCACTAGACTGATGGGCCATGAATAGGTGATTACCAAGGATTGCAAGAATATGTTTCAGCAATGAACAGTAGATTAATAGAGGAAAAAAGTTAATAAGCACAAAGAAGGATAAAATTGCTTATGAAGATAAATGATGGCTTCCTTTCCAATGGAAAAGATTATGTTGCAAGAAATACAGGATACTTAGGATAAAGATTACAAATATTCATGATAATTGGCCTCTACTCTCAAGCAGATACCCAGCCCGGATTGTGCTATATCCCTTGCTCATACAGCAACAGTGAAAGGCTCACAAGGTCAACCCCTATTTAAAATAAACTCTTTCTATGCAGCTAGGAGGAGCAGCAAGATTTTCTTCTGTCACCTGTGAGACTTCACTGTCCCTCCCTTAATCAGAAACATCTCAGTCATGCTTTCATTTGCATCACATGCGGGTGGAGCAAATAGAACCACCACACCACCTCTGCAGCTTTCTATCAGCACAGTGTTCCTCCTTTACAGCTGCCACGTTCAGCTGCTGTAAACCATCATGTAAGCTTTGCAAAATATCTCCATATTAGCTAAGAACCTAGCTTTCCTCCTCCCTATCAGATAGTCTGTCCAAAGTGCCTGATCTTCCAGTGTGCCAAGCACCATCATAATGGTTCCATCAAATGGGAGCACTCAACCTTGGGCAAATGGTGTCTTTTACATCAGCGTTTACATGCCTAACCCCTCACAATGACCTAGGTACTTGGTTTTAGACACTGAAAATTGAAAAGTGACTTCAAATAAACAACTAGCTTGGGGGGAAATATACCTAAGGATTTTGTTGCCAGTTTAAGAAGAGTGAGCTGACTGTAAAGGCATTGCCTCAGAACAAAATAACTGCTAGGGAGAAAGTGGGAGGATAAACGTGATACTCCAGCAATGCTGATGACAAACAAGGCAACAGGTCAGGATTTTAAGACTTCAGCTATGAAATTAAAAAGAGTTGCTTAACCAAGTGGAAAAGAATGGAGTTTCAAGTGGAATACTGGGGGTAAGTGTTTGGTGGGATGATCTGGATAAGGGAGCTGTGGCTGGAGAATGAGTGGTAGCTTGGTCAAGCGGAAGGCCAGGCATTGCATGGCTGAAGGGTCAGCACTTCAAATTAGAAGCTGATACTGTCGAGTAAGTACTGAATTTCTGCACTTCTTTATTCTAGGTATATTGCGCCCTTAGCCTGTGTAATTATTAAATGTGAAATCAAAAAGATGGAAGCATATGAAACAATTACACACGCACACATACGCATGTAAGTAATTTGCCCTATGGTTAGAAAATGTCTCGAAGCTTCAAAACCAAATCCTCACAAAGTATTTTAAAATTCACAAAAAAACCAGGCTCACTTCATCATGTGAAATGCTTCAGGACTGAAAATAACACAGAAAAAACAGCTTGAGGTAAATATTTTCAAAGTATGAAACATGCAGGAACTGGGGAAATGTCTTTATCTCCAGTGGTGGAAATACACCAAGTGAACCACTTTGATATTAAAGCAACTAATGGTTTAGGACAGAAGAAGTTTCCCAGTAGTATATTAACACAAAATTATGCACTTTGAAATAGGAAGTGATTTAAAAACATACAAAATAAAACCAAAGCATAGGAAAGCTTTTTTGATGGTAAGATCAAATTAGGAGTAATTTTTATTGCACTTGGAGGGAAAACTGTATTAACATCCATTAAAATCTATAGTAAACTGATTACCAGTGATTGCTATAGTTTAAATATGTGCTTGCTGACTTCTGAAAAGTACACATCAAAAATTCATCCAAAACCCCCTTGGAGAGCCTGGGCATGATTCCTTAGCAATAGATGGATGGTTTTACACCTATAGCCCACTGATATAGTTACTGCTTGATAGTGGCCACAGTGGAGGAGTAGGTTGTCCATCCATAAAGACCCAGACTACTTTAGCAACCTGGCTGTGACGTGGTACCAAAGGAATTCATGCATCTGTATCATGCCCTTCATTGCAATAACCAAACGCACATGGAATTTCCTTAAATAAAAGCAAAAATGTGTGTCCTGCAGAGACAAGCAAACACAGCACCAAGCACAATGCTCTTGCAACTTGTGTAGCTTCACCCAGCCTCCCCTATGTCTCAGTAAGGAGAGAAATGGCTTAAATAAAACAGGAATCTCTGGGTGCACAGGAGATCTGCTAATGCAAGCTGTGCAGTTTACATATTCTTTATCACGCAAGTCTTGCCTGACCCATATTCTTTATCAAAATAATACCCTTATGTTAAAGCTATCAGAGCATAGCCCACAAAAAGTCCACAAAGCTACAAGATGAATCCTTTGGTATGGAAATTTTCATTCAACCTTACTGTTATTTGTGTGCAGAACTAACATGGATCAATTTCCCAAGATACACTCAAAGGCAAAAATATATTTTTCTGTACAGTTGTAGACAGACTTCACATAAAGTGCCACCTTGTATACTTTTCATCTCAACCAGTTGCATCACACTTTAAATGCAGGTTACGGATCAAGGCAGCCAAACAATATGAGACAGAAAATTTCAATGTCACAATTAATATTTAATCAATTTGCGGTGCCTTGTTCTTCAGCAGCCACTTAAAATGCAGGGAACAAGCACAGTCTTGAACTGCTGAAAGTGTAATTACCACTCTGACTGGGTCCTGAACATAATGCCATCTACTGTATTTTTCTGACAAATGTATATAGACATTTTCACAGATTCAGTGACATTTTCTTTTCTTTTATTAAATACTCTGTGTGGGCAAGAAAAGAAAAAAGGTTGCAGTATACTTTATGAAACCATTTAATATCAATACTACAATACAAATGGATTTTTAAAATAAAGTTGCGATGTTTCTTCCAATGAGTTCCCCTTTTGTGTTATCTGTAAGTCATATTTTTGATATTCACAAGGCAAATGAATGGTTTTTGTTTCTGAAAGAAAAGAGGGAACTCAAAGCACTGTCAACTAAAAGATTAAGAAGCAACAATGATGCATTTCAAAATTCTGAGATTAAATAACTAAAGATTAAAATTAAAAGTCTGAGATAGGATATGTAGAAGAGATGGTAGGTAAGTAAAGATCTGAAAGCCTGTATATGCGTTACCATCTGCCAAAATACAAGAAACAAGATAATAAATAGCTTCATAAATGTAATAAAAAAAATAAAAATCAATGTTAACTGTAGCAATCCACACAGCAGCCATGCCTTGACTACCAACTGTGGTGCCTGCAAATTCTTTATTCTAGATCCTTGCCTAACTCCTCCTCACTGAGATGGGAGTTGGAACATCAACAGATAACTGCAGATTGAATCTTTATATCATGACAGCAGTCAGCTACATTTGGAGATCACTTCCATACTTACTGTAGTAGGCAATATATGTCCAATACAGTATTTAAATGGGCATGTTCTCTACATGTGGGCTATATTTAGATACAATGCCAAGACAAGGTGCAGATGTTCAGTTATACAGCCTCACCTGCAGGCTAGTAATGTCTCGGTAACATTTCACAAGATGCAAACCAGTAATTTTAGATTTGGTAGAGACTCTCAGTTTTACATTAGGTAACATGGCTTGAAAATGACTTCACACTAGAGCCCTAGGAATAAGCATGGCATTGGTAGTGGGTGTTCCCATCTGAATTTGATTTAAAATTTGTGTGTTCCACTCACTGATGAAACTGGTATTTACTGTAATTGGTGTTGACCTGGAGACAAGCATCACTGTAAGAAGCAAAGGGTTGAGAAACGTGCATGCCAACGAACAAATAAGAACTGCATTAACTATATTTTTTTATTCTAACATTTCAACTACCGCTAATCCTTAGAGAATCTATTTGCAATCATGTCTCACCAACTTGTCCTGGAAACTTTTAAGCTAAGAATGTGATCATTTATACTAACTATCAGATAAAAAACACTGAGGAAAATTGTCTGGGTCACATGAATTGGAGAACTGATTTGCATACACACTTAGGCCCCAACTTACATGTATTTTCGATAGACTGCATAACTACTCATTTCTCTGACTTAGTGAGGTTTTGCACATACTGAATCCATTAATTAGTAAGTCTAGTTAGCCAATTTATGAATGCATATATCTGAAAGAAAAGAAAAGAACAGACATACCGTAGATTTACTGGTATACTAGGACCTAAAGGTTGATCTGTTCAGCACTGATTAGAGAAAACCACATGTATTTCCTCGGAAGACACACAAAAGAAAAACCCAAACCCAAACATTTTCATTTAAGTACTTGCAATTTACCCTCTTCTCAAAATTATGTTGCCAAATAACTGACTTTAACAGGGTGCTGTAACAAAATCATTTAACAGAGAACACTTGCATCTCTGAAAGCAAGAGATGCAGTGCACTTTGCAAAGGCCTTCTCCGGGAAAAATGACATCATGTCTTGAATGCTCTGTCAGACACTCTCGTATGCTAGAAATTCAGACAAAATGGATTATATGTTGTCATTTTCCATTCAAAAGTTGCTGCTACTTTGCTGGATGACTACATGCTATCCATTAATGCTCTCCATCTGCTTCAAAGTTCTCAGCTGGCATGCTAATGATGCCTATCAACGTAATGCCAAGATGGGATTGTCAGCTACAACTTCATATTTGCACTGACTCCATAACGACCTGATTTCTAATCCACTTGCCTCACCACAAAGCTAATATTGGGGCTGTGTTGATGC
Organism: Nycticryphes semicollaris; assembly: GCA_013400055.1. Classification (NCBI taxonomy): domain Eukaryota; kingdom Metazoa; phylum Chordata; class Aves; order Charadriiformes; family Rostratulidae; genus Nycticryphes; species Nycticryphes semicollaris. Next base: position 462,638 of record VXBJ01005137.1, read on the forward strand.
AAGTAAGCATCGCACTTGGGGACAGGATCCAGACCTTATGGACTATTCTCTGAGTTTCTTTTGTAGTCCCACTACAACCAGATCATCAAACCAGAAGACTTTTAAGCTTTAAAAATGCAAAGCTTTTAAGTAATTTTCCCCCAGCAAATAAAACTGCATGTACACTGGAAAGAAATTAGATAACCTCTTGCAGAAACCCAGTCAGAGGCAAGTTTGGGCCAGTCTAAGGAAGGGAAGGAAAAGGAAAAGCACATAGTCTTTCCTATGGGCTTGGTCCTCACCTCAGAGTGGAGACAGTGTTCATAGTTGCTTATACTGTGCCCTCACCTTGTAAAAAGTGTGAACATTTAGAATTGTTCTGTTCTGGTAACTTCACTTTTTCCTCCATCTCTGTAATCGATCTGGAGCTCACGTAGTGCTTTGGGAAACTTTACCTGCTCTAGTATACACCCAACGGGCAGATGTCAGACCCAGAAAAAAATGCTGCCCAGGCTGCATTTCTTTGGAATATGGCTCTTCTGTTTCTAATTTCTAATAATAAGCCACACGCTCTGTAGCTTATTGTGTGAATGGTTTTTATTAACTACGGTTTGAAAAAGATGCATAAAATGAAGAAATCAACTTTTAAAACAAAGAAACAGATTTTCCACCTGCTTCCTAAATCTGAAGACTAACAGAATTAATACAAAAAGGTTCCAAGATAAGGTTTGCACTGCGAGTTCACCAACTACTGCATACTGCAACAGCACAGGTCGGTATCTGTTAGGATGAATTACGATTATTAAGTGGGTCCAAATGAGTTGGAACAAGCAGTAACAGAAAGCAACACAAGTCACACTCAGTTGTCACTGATCATACTCAGAAGTGACAGTAACTTCCTGTCCTTTCATATCCCACCAGCATGATTCCTAATATTACTTCTACAGAGCTACAATGCTGAGAAAGCATCAGCTTCTTTATTGCATCCATATGAGAAGTCCAGTATTAAGATGTTTGCAATTCACTGCTGTGGGGAAAACAAACCAGTGCTGAGTACAGGGGGACCATCACCTCCCTACTTCTGCTGGTCACACTACTTCTTATACAAGCCGGGACGCCATTGGCTTTCTTGGCCACCTGGGCACACTGCTGGCTCACATTCAGGCACTTGTCAACTAGAACCCCCAGCTCCTTTTCTGCCAGGCAGCTTTCCAGCCACACTTCCCCAAGCCTGTAGTGATGCATGGGGTTGCTGTGACCTGGCACTTGACCTTGTTGAAGCTCATCCGATTAACATTGACCCATCGATCCAATCTATCCAAGTCCCTCTGTAGAGCTTCCCTGCCCTCATGCAGATCAACACTCCTGCTTAACTTGGTGTCATCTGCAAACTTACTGGTGGTACACTCTATATGCTTGTTGAGATCATCAATAAAGACATTAAACAGAAATGGTCCCAGCACTGAGCCCTGAGGAACACCACTTGTGACTGGCTGCCAGCTGGACTGAACTCCATTGAGCACCACTTTTGGGGTCATGACAGAAGACAGGCCAAGGCACAGATCAGTCAGCAGCATCTGTTAGAGCAAGGAGCCCACCCCATTCACCACCACACACTACAGTAGGATGATCTTTCACAGCTATAACCCAGACTGGGTCCTTGACTGCAGGTTTATAAAGACAGGGATGTAAGCTGTATTTTTATCCATTAATTTCTATGATGAGAGATTACAAGTGTACTACAAAATTATCCTATGTACCAACATTTCAAAATGGAGAACATGTTTGAAGTCAGCTAAATCAGCTGGTTCCATGGAGGATTCTGGAAAACAGCTGGGGAAAATACACTCATCTGGACAAAACATGGAAGGGATACCTCCCAACCAGAAATATTTGGCAGGTATGAAGCATTTAGGTATCTCATAGCAAAATGCAGAATGCTTTCTTAAAATACTTTAAGAAGAAATAAAATACATATTTCAAATATACTTTGATGAACATGTATTATAGTCCAGATTATACAACGCTCAGTCTATAAAAAATAAAGCCTAGTCAAAAAAAAAAAAAGTCAACCACGTTCATGGTGTTCTGAAATGAGAAATAGATGACTAGGAGCATTTTGTTCATCAAGTAACTAATTGCTTCTCAGAGATGGGTATTTTAAGATAAAGCAGAAGTGTCCAATCCTCAGCTGGTGTAAATTATCACTGTTGCAGGGAGCTCTATTTTTACCAGCTGAAGATTCGCCCCTAAGCATCTGTCAGTGAAATGGACCAGGGAACTGCAGACATGTATATGGAAAGGCATTGAGATTCTAAATAATGCCAAGTGACTTACATTGCGTTGGACAATTACAGGGATGGGGAATGTGCAAAGGATGAGGAAATTCACAGTAAGTAAAGAAATAAGCGGGAAGGCCGAACAGCAATACTGATAACTCTATAGGTACAATGATAAGGCACATAAATCTGAGTTATAACTCTCCCTTCTAGACCTTCTGCTGCAGATCCCATATATTAATTGTGCTTAAGCATCTGGGCTGAGTCAGCACCTCTGGTTCCTCCCTATAGCAGTCACTACATCTGGTGAATGCACTGCTGAAATCAAACCAATGGTTTTTCTGAACAGTGGGATAGAACATTCACAGACAAAGATTTTAAGATAGTAATTTTCATGTGCATCTTGTCTCAACAAGACTAGCCAGTGTATCAGAAAATGCCTCCTTGACGTCTGGATAGCGCATCCCCCTGCTCTGTACGCTGTGCTTGACTGGCTTCTGCCTGCGTGTCACCAGGCATTGTGCAATCTGGCTGAAGGCTGGAAATCAGCCCATCCCTGTTAATAACTTGGGCACTCTCCTGTAGTTCTGAACTTGCTTACTGGGGGGTGGCCATCCTGAGACATTGTTTAGTTTTCTGCTTGTTTTTCCCATAACCTTTCTTGCGTAACCCAACAGTCATGCACTAAACAAGCCACACAGGCCGCACTTGAAATGGTGTTAATAGACTGTAACAGAGCAGCTTCAAAATCATCACACGTGTAGGAAAGTACTTGAGACACCAGTCAGCTACAGTTTTAAACAAAATACCCTCCCTGGCATTACGTGCAATGTTTCATTAAGTTCAGAACACAAGAGAGAAGGAAAAACATCTTCCCTAATAATATACAAGTAAGCAGCATCTCTTTGCATCCTGACAGCTTACTTTTTCCCACACTGATGGTAGATATGCTGCTGACAAGAACCCTTCTCTGGCATCACTTGCAGGACAACAAGGGACTGGAGCTGTTGCACAGTATTTGCAGACATGAAGCACACCAGCCTATCTGGGCAACAGTGCCTTTTAAGACTACAAAGTTCCATTGCTTAGAATATGTCATTTTGTAGAGACAAAAGCTATTTTAATGATTAGCCCAACTACTGCTAAAGAACAACCTCTAATTACATGCCATAATCAGTAGTTACCTCTTATCCACAGATGAAGCCTTCATTCATAGGTGATAAATGACATGATACTGATGATGACCCTAGTGTGTGTATGGCAGTAGTTAAGTTACAGACCTGACACACAATGGATATGCCACTACCAAGTATCTTTATTATAAGTCTGGGTACCTCTCTAAGAGGCCAGTTATGCTCAAACACATTGACAAATATAAAAATCTGTGGAGAGAGATGATTTGAACACAAATTCAGAGCAGATAATTCTGTCAAGGAAACACTATGAAAATGATGAAAATTAACAGAAGCCGATTACTAAATTTATACTGTGCTGGATTCACTGCCACCCCTTTTAACAACTGACTTTATCCTTCATGTAACCAAATTTATGCTAATCTCTTCAAGACTCCCAGAAAGTAAAACCAGAGAAACTCACAATTTTCAGCATTTCAAAGTTTACTTTACTTTTCTATTTTTTTTCTTTATTTTAACTCCACCATGAAAGATGGTTTTAGCCTACTACAGTAAATACTGTAGGGTATTTACTCTGGACATCAAAGCACTGACGATATTTTCATTTCATTGTAAAAGGCCAAGATAACAAATACAGATTTATTATTAAATGTCCCACCTTTCACACTATGCAAATGCACCCAGCCTGCAGCCTACTTTTGGCAGTCCTCTTTCCCAAGGGCCCTTTAGTAAGAGGCTATCAGCCAGATTAATTATTTTAACAATAGCAGCCTTTTCCTACTGCCATTTTTTCTGTCACCATTGTATGACATAAAGCAGGGGGAGGCAGAATGAAGGTACCCAGCCTATAATATATCTCAGTCCAAAGCTTCCCAGAAGCACTGGATTTGATGTGCAAGTACAAAACCATCAGCCTTGTGTGACTAGTTACAGAGGACAAGAGTGAGCATGGCAGGTGCCTGCTTCTGGAAGGGGCCATGTGGTCCATCTGGCTGGTGATGCTACCACCACAAGAAGACAAATAAGCAGAGCCATTAAAAACCCAGAATTAAAATAACTTTGTCCTGCCTGTCATCATTCCTTACGATACATTAGCTTTCAAATGGAAACTGCAGCAACTCATAAATCCTTTGATGTTCAATAACTTACATACGGTTCATTTACTGGTCCTGTTCTCTTGACAAGTACTCAACAGGATCATAATTGTAGCAGCATGTGATCTCGGTGCAGCAGACAATGAAGGGACACATTCTGACCTTCCCAGGCATCTCACATGGGAGCCCTGACCCTCCAGGTGTGGGCAGCGCAGTTGTACAGCACTGTCTGCCTGCTCCAGGTCAGCCCAGGGAGCAGGACAGCTCGGGGCCAGCCTGTCCACCCAGGAACTGGCCCAGCATTTGTGTAGCTCTGGTGCAGCCAGGGGAGCTGCTGTGCCATTGTGTCTCAGGGTGTGATAATGAACCCTTAGGGATCCCTATCACCTGCTATAGACACAGCTGTAAACTGGATGTGTTCATTAGGGAAAAAAAAAGAAAAACAGGTCAATATGGGCTGTGTTTATAAAAATGTAAACATTAGTGATTTTCATACTCTGAGATAATACCTGAAGTTGGCAGTCCGCAGTGGGTAGGGTAAGACAAAACCAAGGATTCCCTAATTCCCCATCTATTTATTTATTTATTCTGCAGTTCAGAGCCACAGATCTGCATGGAAGGAGAAGGAATCAATCCTCTGCCAGCCTGAGTCACTCCAGGAGTCAGGATCTGTCCCTCCACTGGGGTGACGACAGCCTCACAGCTCCTTCTCCCAAATTCAGTCTTTTTTTGCAGATGCTGGTCCCAAAGACACAAAACAATGCAGGCACTGGAGATTAGTTCATGTGAATGGGTTTTACTATATGTTTTACTTAACAGAAAACATAAAGCAGCTGGCACTCTGCAGCTTACTCTGTAATGTTTACAAAACGATAATAACCCCAAAGAAATGCCAACAGGAACTTAGCACAAGTTAAACAAATCACCTCCAAAGTGGCACTCTGACACAATGGTGTCAAAACACATTTCCCACTGGAACAATCCTATTATTTCATACTGGCAAAGAGAGGGGAGAACAGCAGTTTTAAACCCATGAGAAAAGAGCAAATTTACAGGGAGACAAGACAAGGAGGCTGGTGAGCTCAGAACTGCTTGAGGTGAAGTTGGGCTTCTTCAGGGAAGAACTTGTAAAGGCATGGGTTGTTTTGAGAAAGAAAAGGCTACAGGATTATCCCAGAGCATCTCATCCATGCTAGTGTAAATCCATGAAAAGACGTCATCTCCATGACTTCAACAGGTACCAGATTGTAGTCCCTCCCATGAAATGAAAAAAAGCTGATGACCCTATGATCTGTCCCTCCTCAATACCAACAGACAAATAAGTGAGACTGAGTACTCCAAGACTGGCCGGTGTAAGGGTACATGGGTATCAATGCTTAGATAAGAAAGCCTGAAAGTCAGGCACTGAAGTGAGGAGGAGGTGATTACACCGAACCTGTGCTACTGTGCAATATCCTTATTTTCTTACAGAAAGTCCAGTATGGTCTTGTACATCCCTTGCCAAATGTTGGCAAATTTTATGCTTTTATGACCTGTCAGCCATGTGTTTTGCAGTATTTAGTCTCTCTAAACTGAGATATGATGCCAGTATTTTTTTATGTGCTCCACAAGGGTCAGGACATATATCAAACATGCAAATGACATTCAGATGTGGCTCGCCCAAGCTAAAACAGAAATTTGAGAGGTAAGAGTGACCTTAAATTTGGCCTGCCATCTTATGCAGAATTTGCATTTTAATAAGGTAACAGCTTATTAATTTGGCAAAGATTGCCTATTAAGATGCAAGAGGTTAAGTGCCTTTTGTACACAAACTGACATACACCCTTTCACAGGCAAATGAGACATCTGATAAAGAGAGGGATCTGGCTAAGCTCTAGCAGTTAGGAGCTTACCCATCCAATGGCACATCTTAGATTTCCAGCACGATATTTTATTTATTTTGCTACCATGTTTCATCAAAAGAGGCAACGCTTATGGACTGAAAGGCAAACATCTAAAGGAAAAAAGATGTCAAATGTCTCTTTCACCAAGAAAAAAATCAAGGGCCGCTTCCCCTGAACTTCACATCCATGGAGACCACTTGGCAGCTCTCCCCCCATTTCTCCCTATGGTGGGAATGGTTCAGATGCTGGGTGGACACAACAGCATGTCCATAGACTTCAGTGTCAGCTGAGGTTGGGGTTAAGCAGCAGGTGGCTCAGCCTATCATACTTTCATAGAGAAACTCAGGAATGAAAGGAATTTAGTTGATTTAAAGGTGGGTGGTAAAATCAATGTAATTGATTAAAATCTTTGAAGAAGACAGATCTTAAGAGATAAGGGGATCCAGGGCGGATAGATCTCTCCCAGATCTACCTTTCTCTGCAAGCACAATAAATCCTGAAGCAGACTTAAATGGAAAGTTCAGTGACTACAAATTGAGCATGTCTAATACTACCAGCATGGAGAAATGGGCTGTCAGTGAGAGAACATCACTTATTACAGAAGGGTATCACAGGATGCCTTTAATTAGAGCAGGAGGGAGAAACCTTAAGATATACATACCTCTCTCAATATATATATCACCATGTTCCGGTATTTACAGGGTGTCTGCTGACAGAAGATGGAAACTCCCTTTATACAAGGAGTCACATTGAAAAGATGAGAGGTAATGGGCACAAGTTACTCCTGGGCAGATTCCAATTGGACACAAGAGAAAAACATTTCATGTTGAGAACAATCAGTCATTGGAATAATCTCCCCAGGGAAGTGGTGGATTCCTCAACATCGGCCACTTTGAAGATTCAGCTGGAGGGGCTGCTGGGCTATCTTGTCTAGGCTGTTCTTTTGACAAGAAAAGTTGGGCCAGATGATCCTCAAGGTCCCTTCCAACCTTGTACATTAGCAAGCAGTGAGGATGCTAGGAGCAGTTCTGTAGTGCAAAGATCCTGTTGATGCAGAAAATTTGGATGTTCAATTCCTGTGTATCTGCCTCTGGTGAGGAGGGAGTCTGCCTTATTGCTGTAGATGAACATCTGCTAATGGAGGGAGGACATTACATGTGCATCTGGAGCACAACTCCTAATGTAGTTTCATCCAGTTTGTGCATGCCAAGCCAGGTCTGCAACGTGAAACAGGGGAGATTTGCTTCAAAGTATACTCCTAAAGCACTAGTGTGTACCAATCTCCTGTTGGCATGAAAGGAGCTAGTGAAGCATACCTGTGTGGCGCAGGCTGCTGGCTGCAGAAATCATGCAGTTGGGGATACAATGGAAGCACTCTGGAGAACAACAGAAAGAGCAGTGAACCAAGATGCTGATAAAAAGCCAAACAGTATTCAACGCTGAGAAGGTGTCTAAGCCAAGAACCAGTGACACCTGACACCTGGAGTTACAAGCTCCCTTACCCAGACATAAAAGAAATGTGTGCCAGCTTTAAAAAATGGCCTGTTGGGAGTGTTAATGTTTAAGGGTGACTGTGGTAGTGGGAACTAACGCAGTCATAACAGTCATAGCTGTGCTGGTTCACGTAAAAGAACATACAAATGTATGAATGCATGTGCAAATAAAAGACACCCTTGAAGAAGTAACAGGAATAGTTATGCATTCAGCTACGTTTTAGTTGTGTTTTACAAAAAGAGCTGAATATAGAGAAAACAGAGCAAATACAAACCATAATCTGGCAGCTCACAGAGGAGCACACATTATTTTATGTAACATGCGAAAAATGTAACAAAAATAAAATACTTCTGTTTTCTTTACTTTCCAAGACTACTTCCTCCCCTGTGTCTCATATTAATTCATAACCATGTTTTGCCTTGGGTTACAGGACCAGGAGGAAGAAAAGTCTCCCTTGAGTACCCACCAAAGTCCCCAGCCCTAGGCTGGGAGAAATGGTCCTCCCTGGCTTCTCTTGCGCTGGGCAACACAATGCTTCTGGAGAAGAGGAGGACAGCTTCAACACACAGCTCTGCCCTAAAGCACAACCTAGCTGCTAAAAGCCTAAGGGGCTTTTGACATCTGTTTGTAATCTTGTCAAACAACAAAACATTACCATGCCACAATCCTGGATATTTATGAGACTTGTATTTTTATTAACATACGTAAAGGATTGGTGAAATGGTGCTATGGCATTCCTAACACAGCACAAACAACTATTTGAGTGCTGTTTATGTTGAAGAACGGCTCTCAAATCTCAATATACTCAATAACTAGCCAGAGATATTGTCACTCTGCTAGAAACATTATTCAAAACTATTGTGAATTTACAAATATCGCCAAAATTTAAGAAGGAAAAAGGCAGGTACCTGATTTACACATCAGGACCAGAGCATCATTGAGTCCCTTGTATTACAAAAGTTATTGCAAAACTTCAGGCCAATTACTGAGATAAAATTCCAATAATAAATTTGTACTGTATGACCATCAAAGGTCAAGGTATGTAGGAACTGCTTTATCACTTTGTCTTTGTAGGTCACTGGAGGAAATCTGAGCCATCAGTGGGCTCTAACATGTCTATTTACTGCTAATAATGATTGTGTCCTTAATACACAAGACTGACTTTCTCTTCTGTTTGCTAGAACTTCTAACTCTTGGATATCTCTGTTTTTATTGAGTGTTCCTAAGAGTTCCTGAAGCTGAACTGGCTTATTTCCTAAGAAAGTTGTTCATGGATGTTGGCACCTTGCTTGTCTCTAGAGGAATCTTAGCTCAGTAATTAGGCTGCCACCTTTCACTTCCCTCTGGTTCCAAACAATGCATCTGCAGGCTCCTCTGAGGCCCACCAGCCATTTAACCACAAAGAGATTTCTTCCTTCCCAAATAAATAGAAGTCAGATTTGTGAATTTGGAAAAAAAAAAAGGTAAAATTACTAACCATTAGTAGCACATCTTACTCAAACAAAAGGTTGGACACTAACATTTCTTAAAGGGTTTCCTGAGCCTTTTTTGATGGTAAAAATATCTGACAAGAATGGAAAAAAACCCTCCACAATATAATCAGCATGGAGTCCCTTTGCAGCATAATACATTTCTTATTTTGGTAATAATGAAAGGAAAGTTGGGCACTTTCTAAAGCGGTTTGTTCCAGATTGCTAGCTCCCACTGTACAAAAATAATGACCCCTTCCCCACCCCATCAAAACAGTAGCACGGAATCCCGGAGGCACAATATCCCATTGTAGTGCTCTGAATGCCACACTGGCAGAGGAACTGGTGCGAAGGAGGGAGCACAATCGCCTCTTCGCCCTCCTACTGCTGCCAGTGCCAGCTCAGGGTAACATGACTCACAGCCGCTGCCAATATGTTGCTCTGAGGGAATGAAGAAAGAGGCCACACTAAGATAAATGCATGGACAAATGCCACGCTCCAGCCTCGCCACTTCTTGGCTACTGAGAGAGAAAGTCTCTTCTGATGGAGATAAACCACAGACACACACTGCTGAACAGCACAGCCTGCTCAGCAGCACTGTGTTTTCTGTTTAGCTCTCCTGCTTTAAAGAAAAACAAGTCCCATTTCTCTTATGATCCTGGAGTATAAAACAGAATCTCACTTTGCACACAGAGAAAAGCTCGTGATTTTCAACCTGTGTTTCAGCTCTCCCTGCTTTTCTGCCTTTTACCACACCTTCCTGTCCTCTGCCCTCCTGCATTTATCAGGTGAGTAGATGGATGGGTTTAACAGTTTCCCACAATCCACACCAAGCAACTGCAATACCACCCTGAAGGTTCATAAATAGGCTGAAGCCACCTTGCAAAAGCAGAGAGTACAGCAATCAAGGGACGTAGCAACCCAAAGCAAAATTATATACAGCCAGTTCCTCCGTTCTGTGAATAACACATCCTACCACCTAGGACACAATTGAAAAAAGCAACTTCTGTGCTCAAGTAAAGCAAATGAACTGACAAATAGCATTCGTACTTCTAAATGCCTCAGGTGCCTCCAAGGCTTCCCACCTAGGACAACATGCACTGTGATGTAGAAATCAGAGGCACATCACTGGGAAAGTCTCATGGCGCAACTTGCTGGGTGAAGGCAAGCTGAGTGGTGCACAGGGTGCTGCAGGTGGCCCACCACGTTCCTACATGGACTGCAGCCCTGTGACTATCACAGCTGCTGTTCCCCTTACTCCTAACTTACTGTCCTTGCGTGTAAAGCCCAAACTGATATTTCACCATCCTTTGTTTCCCATTACTCTCTTGATAGCACTTGCTTTTTCCACAAGCCGGTGATGGTGAGGCTCTTAGCCGATCGCTTCCTGCAAGGCTTGCTTGACAGTTCTGTTTTGTTTATGGCTTCTTTCAATTTAGCCACATAATTATGTCCATTTGCAGTGCAGAAATGAATTCCAAGAATAAAGTGACTCACATTAATTAACGCTGTTTGTACGGAATTTGACAATGTTGTACTCCCTCCAGAAAGGACTCTGTGTCCATGTTTGCAGTAAGGCTGGATGGACTCATGACAATGATGAGATAAGTGTGTAAACTGAGATGTAGCCACCTCCGCCTCCACAGGACCAGGAGCACACAGAAAGCTGTCAATGAGAAACCACTACTTTCCTTAGGTACCCCTGGAAAACCTTTCACAGCTTACCACAGAATTATAATCATATTTTTTAAAAAGGCGGTGGGGGTGGTGGCTTTTGTTGTCTTGTGGGTTTGTTTATAAATCAGGAGGATGTTATATTTTGCAGGACAATGGAGATCATCTCATACCCATAACAACTGTGCTGTGACATTAAACGGGTTTTGTACCTGACAAAAAGCACATTCAAATTTTTTCAGGAATTCTTTTTAGAAATTACTGGGAGTTTTCACTCCAAAAGAGCTATTACAATTTATTCCTATAGGTTTCTACCAAATGCCACAATTTCAATTATTTAAGTTGGACTCAGTGTAACACAGCATAGTTTTGAAGTTGTCAGTGTGTACACCACATCCACACTTGCAGAGAGGTAACATGGTGGGTATACATAATGCAAGCAAGGCAATGACACAAAGAAGGAAATTAAAATGCTGGCATGAATTTTATCCACAGTCACATAATCCAACGGCACATTCCCCTGAACTACAGGCTTTTGCCAAAACACCAATTAAAGAGCAATTTTAGGTACTTGGAAGCCCCCAAGTTAGGCCCAGTGTGAAACCTTTTTTTTTTTTAAATAAAAAAAACCAAAAACCACTCATAAGCTTATAACTTACCATCTCTTTACATTTCTTTTGGAATATTTGCCCATTACTATCTGTGTAGCTGACCCTGAGGCATCTCATGGAAAATTTAATATTGCTCTTCAAGAATTAGGTCAGAATCTGATATTTTGACCTCTGTGCACTACTGCTAAGCAGTATGAGCAAAAGTCAGTCCAACTTGAAGCTTTCATGATAGGGTCAACACCTCTTTACTGTAAAATATTGCAACTGACTCCGAGGGACTTGAAGCTATTACTGGATACTCCTTCCCTCGCACAACCGTTCTCCCCTCCCACTGACAGCAGTGTATAATATTTCCATCAGCAAAAAAACACTTCTCAATTTAAAAAGATGTCCTTCTCACTCACAATCAGCGAGTGTCATCTCTGAGATGTATCTTGTTCTCTGGCAAACACAGTAACTGTTTCTGTATTGAAGTGGCAAATAAAATGTGTATCTGGTGCTGACTTTAGTTAGAAAAGTGTTTTGTTTTTTAAAAAAATGAATCTCATTTTCAAAAGCACCCAAGTAACACTAAAGCTGTGGCCTGATGACTGTAAATAGCAACTAAATCTTTAGGAGATGACACAATGAGAAAATTGTTGAAGAAGAAGAACGGAACAAAAAGGCTTCACAGATTGAATGTGACTATTTGCAATTTTTCATAACACATAAAAAAGTGATAGTGACTGCACTGTACTATGCACAGAACATTTTCCAAGAAATCAAAAAATCTCAAGGGAATATGCACATTGTTTTTGCTACACAAAATGAAAACCAGCTGCTGACCTGAGCTCTGGACCTGATTATATTTTGATTAATAGCTACTACTAGACTAACGGTGAGCTGACAGCTTTCCTTTCCCAAAACTTTTGGGACCACCAAGTTCATACATTCAGGTTAAATGCGTCTTACAAAGCTACACTGAAAAATGTGGTTTTCTCCGCTCATTTTTTCATCTGCCAGAGAGCAGGCAATAGATAGCAAATTGGACTGTAAAGCTGCACTACCTCACTTCATTCATTCTTTCCCAAAAGACTAATATTGTTCGGTTTTCCAAAATCTTGATTTATAACTTCCAGCAATCCAGATGGGAATCAATTGGGAGAAAATGCAAGAGCTGTCCAAACAGAAGCCTGACAGAAGAGCTACTGTCTAAAAAGTGAAGCTAGACTGAGAGCTGGAAAAGGTCACATCTTTTTATTTCTGCAGGCAATTAACCATCAGAGTGACTTATTCAGGGATTCAATCCATTCTTCGAGTAGAAAGACCAGATAACTTTCTCAATTTAATATTGATAGGCAAATTTACTATTGAGTTAACCCAGCTTGAAACTAATTTTCAAATACCCCACACACCTGAACTGTGGATCTGGCTCAAGAATCACAGGATGAAATTTCCACAGCTGCTCCTGGAGCAACCAGGCTCTTCATCTGCACACACCATCAAGGCACTTGCAAGAGCTGAACACCGTGTCATGCCACAAAATTGGAACCGACCTGGTGAGCCAGATCTGATGTGTTCAACAGCACTATAGAGAAAGAGAGCTCTCCTGGGGTTAGTAAAGCAGCCATTACAACTGAATGGCATGAACCTCCTACGGTAAAAAGCTCAATAATGTATTTTACATGTCACAAACTGTCTGTATCTTTTCTTTTTCCTCTACAATTCTATTTACAAAACCATAGGGAAATAGATTGTATTTATGCCCTCTTCTCACAAAACCTATAATGTATGATGAAGTGATACTACTAAACCATCAGAAGATGGTTTAGTAAGTACTATAGTAATAATGTCATATATAAGTATATATGTCATACATAAGTAATATATAGTCACGAATAGCACTGAGTCAACAAAGCCCTAGTATTTTTCAAATATTCCTTCCGCAACATGCAACACAAAAAAAATGTTTAAAAAAATCAGAATTTTCTACACCACTGCTAGCAGTTGTAGGTCAGCTCACCAATCTGAATTAAGTGTATTGAACTCAGTGTCACTTCGAATAAGTTTGGAGACAGGTACCCGAAAAGTCCAGAAGATAAAATGACTGAGTATCTAAATGAGGCACATGCTTGGTGTTTGTGACCAAAACTTCCCCAGCTCCAACCAGAGTAGCTTCACCAGCTTCACATAGCCAGGCAACTTTGTGCTATTGCATGAAGACAACTTTACTTGGAAGTATGACAAATAAAAAACAGTGCCATGGATAAAGGCAATTCAAATATGCATTTAGTTTAAAAAGGAAAGAAAGCCTCAATTGTTCTGTTTTCAGAAAACATCTTATTGAAATAGCACCTCACAAAAATGATGCAAAGACAAATACAGCTCTTCTTTCTAGTGCCATCAGTGAAAGAATGGAAAAATGGCTAAGGAAAAAAAAAAATAACTTAGGAAGTATTCAGCTCTAATAGAAAGCACTACTGCTTTTAAACTTTGAAAGAAAGCCAATCAGTTAACTTAGTATTTTCTAGTAATAGACATTCACCCACATCAGCTACACCAGCCTTTTGTTTAGCACAGAATTATTGCTTGTATGTCTTGAAAATTGAGCCTGTCATACAGATATCTCTGGACAAAAGACAACACCCATTTAATAAATGCAAGCATCTCAGAGATAATCATAACCTTTCATGGGACAATCAGACACAGGAACATGGTCATTTTACGAAGCACTGAATCGAACACACACGCATCCAGTTTCTCCCCCCTCTTCTCCACCAACAGCACCTTGACATTGCCAAAATACATATGGAACAAAATGCAATCAGCTCAAATAGAGGTATCAACATTTCCCTCAGATGCCAACAATTTCATATGGCAGTGTTGTAGATAGAGGTAAAGAATATATATAGCACATCCTCAGCTAATTTAAAGCCACAGGGGGCCCTCCAAAGCTGTGGGCTAGTTTTACACCTTATCTTGAAACAGGAAAGATTATTTGAACATGAAGGCATAAAGACACTTGGCATGATGCAGATGGATGATGACTTCTATACAGCTAGTCCTATTAAGCATGTGACAATAGAAATAAACTCCTAAATGCATTTGCATATTCTTTTTCTTTTTTCATATGGAGATAAAATATTGTCTAGTATAGCATGGGAATATGCTGAATATACCTGGAGTTTTCTGTTTGCTTCTTCACATAGGTACATTATGTCTTAGGTTTATTAAACAGAGGGAAGAAGACATTTTCTTCTGCTGCTATTTTATATTTAATCATATATTTTCAAGTGCTCTTTGAAGTTCTCAGGTACCTCAAGCTAAAAGAGTTTAGGCCCAGCAATGTCTTAACTATATGATGCGAAGTGGTTTTGACAAGCTCTATTATAATTACATTTAAATGTTTTGTTCTAATGCTTGTGTTTGATGAAGTCTTTGATGGGAGATTAAATTACCCTCGCCCTAAAATCCTATAATAAATAAAAGAAAATAGAAATGTAGTGTCAATTTGTGTCCAAATCTGCTTACAAAAGAGAATTAGCTCAGATCTTTGCCCAGCCAAACGCTTAATCATGTGTATAATTTTTACTACGTCAGTATTCCCACTGATGTCAATGAACTATTGAAGCTATGCTTGTCAAGTTATATACATGCTTGAGTGCTTCCTTGGACTGGGGCCTCTGAGAATTCACCACACATTGCTGTGACCCAGGACCGACAGTCCAGGGAAAGTCTCTCAGGACAGATGTCCAGATAAAGCTTAGCACAAAGCCTGATGCTCCCTTACAGATAATAACAAGTCCTGTATAATAAAATAGATGAAAAACTTAAATTACATTTGTAACATAAGAAGTGACATTATGCTGGCCTGAATCAATGAAGTACCATCCAAAATTCAGGCAATTAATTGATGATTAAAGTAGTGCCAGTTAATTAAATAAAACCATGACAGATACAAAAATTTTGTTCTTTATTGCATTTCTGCATAACTAAATGTTACCTTATCGTGTTTTCTATAGACCAGGGGAACATACTGATATCTTTGATTTCAGAAGTAACTTACGCCTTTCTGGCAAAGCCTCACTGCTTAGGGAAAAGCAGCAAATGTAGATGTCTGGGGCATCATAAGGTAATAGGGTAATTTGTGTAAAGGACTTTCAGGTCATTGGACACTTGCCTGTAGATAAAAAGTGGCTTACGCTCACTTTCTTGGAGTTTCCCTGTGTTAGTGAGAAACTTAGCTTTGTAAAACACACCAGTAAGACTGCATCCTGGATCTGGAGACAAGGAAACCGTAATGACTTCGGAAACTTTCATGAAAAGCTGTCATCCTGACAAAGTTTTGGTTTTACATAGCAGAGACCAGACTGAGAGCTTTTGCAAAGAAAAGACATTTTTATCTGTGCTATGCAGTTGAAAGCAGGCTTAGGCAGCCAGAGAAAAGGATTTAATTATCGCTTCGTCAACCATATCCTGTCCACAGCCAGTGCTGCCTACTTTGATGGCTGTGGTTGCTGCCACTTGTTCTCCCCCATCAAACAGGAGGGGGAGATAAGGTGTGTTTGGATTCTTTTTGCTGGAGAGAATATTGTTTTTCTTCTGCTTGTTTTATAAACTCCAGCTCTGTTACATCTTTTAGCCATTATCCAGTCAAGTGAAAAAACAAGTATTTCCTGCTTTCTGCAGAAGTCAGTGATTCCAATGGCAATAAGTTGTATTGTTCTTCACTGAATTCCCTTTAAATTGCAGTATATATATGTTGTGTGTGCATACACATGCTATATGTATTTATACATTATGTATACTATTTACATACACACGTACATTATTTGCAATATTATGCACGTAGCCTCTAGATTTTTCTCAGAATTACTACTAACATGCTTGTTAAACAAAAAATTTTAACAGTAAGTCATTACTACTAACACAAGAAAAAATTACAACTTTAATTCCAGAGACATGCTTAAGCTCATCCTGGTACATTTTTTATGTTGACCAGTATCTAAACCTCTACCTACATGAGAAATTGGTGAGTTTTCTCCAGTTTTTAATATCTTGCTCCATGTTTCGCTTCTGCAGAATAAACATATGAAAGTTTTGTGTAACTGTTTGCAAATGCGAATTCTTGCTTTGAAGATAAAGCATGAAAAATCTTCTGCTTGGTACTCAACTTCATCAACTGTCTCGTACCATTACTCTTGGCTTGATAGTAGCAGCAGCTTCAGACCTTTGGGAGACCATCAGCATGGCAACAAACCCTTTCCAAGCTTCATGCTTAATAAGATAAACCCAAAGTATCACAATATACAGTCCCTGCAGAACAAATGCTTTAGTCTTTTCGCACCAGTGGTTTCTTGTTCATACATAGTAAAACTACATTAAAGAAAAAATAAAATAAAATGGTGGGTTACCAAAACATCAGGCCCAGGCAGACATCCTGACAACTGAAAGTGGTGCTTTTGTGGATATTCAAAGATGATGAGCATGGGTTCTATTTTTTTTCCCTCCTCCCTTAGGAATGTTTCCCACAAGGGACAAATTTAAGAAAAGATTACTGTAAGAACTGAACTTGTATTAAGTCACGATTCTTCACCAAGAAATTCCAAAATATATATATATATACATATTTGGTTCAGGAGATTAGTTTTTATTACTTTTCTGTTTGGTTTTAAACTTTCTTTACGCACTTCATTAGCAACAGTTGAAAAATACTAAGTATTTCCTGGTGAGGTTGAGCAGTAAGGAAATCTTTCACAAAAGCCTAGGTTTTGCGCAATTTTTCACACTGCTGTGAAAATTTCTGCTGAATTTTTGATTCTGTGGTTATTTCAGTCCCCTTTCTAAACAGAGTGCTTACCTTCGAGGTTTAACTTAAATTACCATTAAATGATTAATTGTCAGCTAGCCACAGATCAAGCATCTCTATTAAAGTCCTGACTTCAGTTTACAAAGCCTGATGAAAGGAAGATCTCTGTGCTGCCTGTTCAACGTTATCCCCCAGAGGACCACGAAACAGCTCTTCTGCTGAGGCTAAATCCTACATCAACCCAACAACAAAGAAAAGGCTTACAAAGATCAGAGAGCTTGAAGTTACTCTGTAAGGGTAACCAAAATTCACTTTCCCACTCTTCCATTAGCATTGTCAGAATGTAAACCTGTCAAAGCAAAACCAGCAGAGGAATGGCAGTCAGAAGACAGTCCCAAATGTTGAAAAAACTGTTCGTATTAATTTTTACATGGAACTGACATAGCTATAGACATTTTTCCCTTGTATGTCCTTATTAAAGAAAGACATATTTTGAGCTGAAAGGCTCTTAAAAAGATAGGGTTCTTAAATTAACCTTGTGAGGCCAAATAGAGGTATTTGGCCAAATGGCTAAATATGCAAAATAATGGAAAAGCAGCACTTCTGACTGATATTTTGTCCTGAATTCGTAACATTAATTGTAGAATAATAGATTTGAGATTTGAAATGCCCATAATCTGCATAAATGTGAATTCCAGACAAGTAATTCTGATGCTTTTTAAACTGGATTTTAAGTTTGCAAAATGGCATTTTCTAATTTGAAGCATCTAAATTTAAAAACCGAGACCATATTTGCGTAAGTATAATTCACACATACATTTAAGGACACAACATTCCACAGAACTAAAATAAAATGTTTCTGATTATCTGATGTAGATCAGATAAGATGCCTCATGCATTTGCCCTTGCACCAGAGAGCCAGGGGAAAAAAAAAACCAAAACAAAGCGCTTTAAAGACTGTACACTAACACTTTTATAGTGGCATTGATCTTACAGAGAAGATGCCTGCCAAGTCATGATATATGACCTTAAATCTGTGAACTATGGAGGGGAAAAAATATTTAAATGTTTAAACTTCAGCTTTTAAGGTGTATACGAGTGTTGCCATTGGTGGTGCCTGGTATAACTGAAGACTATTAGGTCTTACCATCATTTTAATGACTTTTTTTTTTTTTTCCTTTTTGGTTAACGCCAAAGAGCCTGTTATATTACTGGCAGCCAAAAAGAGAAATGATTCGTCCTCCACCATGCCTCCAAAGTAATAGTAAATAAGGAATCCAACATTTTCTTCTCTTAATTTCATCACAAAGTTGAAAGTTAAACAACCTCTAAGATGCAGAATAAAAAGTAGGGCAAAGTAAATACAAACCTCAGGCATCCAGTTTTTTGCTTCAACCTGATCAGAGGCTGACGTAACTGAAATTATTTAGAATTATTTAGATCACAGCAATTTAAAAGCACGTAATTTGTATTACTCTTGGTAATTACTACCTGCTTGCACTGCAGCAACTCTCTACTATTTACAGGAAGATCATACAGCTGCTGTTAAATGTTAGGCCAAACCATCATCAAGCAAACTTACTGCTGCATTTGCCATCTTTATGTTTGGTGAAACCATCTCAGCGGGATTTCTAGTGCATGCCAGCAGGACTACTGCTCGGGCAGGAAAGGAACAGGAAGGACACATCTCCTTTGTCCGAGCCACAGTACTCAACATAATAAGACCAAGGCACCACTGCTATACACTTTTTCTGTAAGTAAGTACATAGTTCTTTCTATTCTTTGAATTCATGGTTAAGGGACATTTCAAGGGCCACTCTTGGTACTGAATAAACTAGGCACTTGATGATAGCCTATGGACCTTGGCCAAAACTGTCAGAAATGAATG
Organism: Nycticryphes semicollaris; assembly: GCA_013400055.1. Classification (NCBI taxonomy): domain Eukaryota; kingdom Metazoa; phylum Chordata; class Aves; order Charadriiformes; family Rostratulidae; genus Nycticryphes; species Nycticryphes semicollaris. Next base: position 481,930 of record VXBJ01005137.1, read on the forward strand.
GTGTCTGAGTTACTCCCACCTTTCACATTCTCAGTCTGACATACGAAATGTGCCTAACTATGAAAGGTAAAAGGACTGTCTAAAAATTTGCTTTGTAGGAGGCCTATAAGGAAAGAAAATCCAACCACCGTTATAAAGAGAGGCCCAGAAATAGCACACACAGTTCTCCCTGTTCTCCACAGAACTTATTTTCGAGCGGACAACCTGAAAGGGGAAGAGTTAAACATAAACCCAAACGTTTTTTGGGGACTTTTTTTGTTTTTAAATGCCTATTCAACTTCCAGACTCTTTGCTAATTAATGAAAGCTGGTGAAGAGAACACTTCTTCAAACCAAGCCATGAGGGTTCCTTCTTGGGTATGTTACAACATACAGAGTCACCTTGTGTTGGTGCCAGACATCAGGAGTGAACTAAAGACTACTCAGAAGGTAGAAAACATATAAAATACACTCAGCCATTCTCAATCCTAAGCAAAGACATCCAATTTTTGTCTCTTCTCTCCAGACTTGAACAATTTACTTAGGAAATGACAGGATGCTACAAATAATTTGTTTCCAGTTCTTAAATAGTCTTGCCCTGAGGCTAATCATATTAATAGACTTCCCTGGGTTTAATTAGTATTTTGTCTAATCCCAGCTGATCATTAAAATTTCATTTAATCTGATCACTAAAGTACATATTTTAAGTCCAGTCCAAATGAAGGAATTGCAAGTGTACAATTACCAGTGAGTGGACAAGCCACTAAATTTAACTAAGGCCAGGGCATTTTTCACTCCTAAATTTAATTTCAGTACCTCAGTCCCATTAGTGTGGATTGCAGAATCTTCCTCCTTGTTTAACTGACAGCAACAATAAATCACAAGCTCTTATTCTGTATATTGGAGACCCTAATTCTCAATTCCTGTCACTCAGCAGTCGCAGGTGGCTCTTCCCTACACAAAACTCAAGTCTGTGCCTGTCTTTGAGCCTCCTTGGTAGGTAATGGCAGACGTCTTGGTGCAGACATACCTTTACACCAGCAAGAAGTTACTTTGCACTAAAGCGATTTCACCGAAGGAAATACACCAGTTTGCTTCTACATTTGTGTTTGCAATGCAGCTTTTACTCCCAAAGTTATTTCTAGCAAAACTCCTGAAAATGCATCAGTCTTGAAGTAACTGAACCTCCCATATAGTTTCTGATGAGCCACGCTTTCAGGTGATTTATTGGACTGATAGCTATGGAGGCCCGAGGGGGAATTTCTACAAGCCCAGAGCTCTGAGCAAACGTAAGTCCATGGCTACTTTACCATGCCCACAGGGACATATTAACTCCTTTTCGGAGAAGTGTTAGATGAAGGAGTGAGCACACACACTTCTCCATTTATATGAAGTGCAGCTACTTGTGGAGACTTGCTGTGGAGTCACACATCCTGCAATTCCCAGCAGGTGGAAATAATGGTACAGCAAGAAGCATTACCGTAGTTAAAACAAAGTCCTAAAAACATGGCAAACACAGACTAAAACAATTCTTTCAGAGGAAATGACAGCATAAGCACATACACACTCAGCCAAAACAACATCAAAAGCAAAGCCTAAAATTTCTGTATATATTGAAATTGAAACTCAAGCAACAAACCCAACTGCATCAAGACTGTTTTATAACTTAATCCTGTACTTTACACAGACCTAGATAAAGCCCCAGAAATGGGCTTACTATACAGAACTGAGCATATTTTTATAATACAACTGGACAAATCCCAAGGAGTCGTAGACACACCTACATATAACATAAATTCCAATGACGGTGCTTTCCTCTTCCCACGTACAAGACTATAAAGGAACATAGTGTCAGAAATACTTTGGGTAGATGCTTTGCAATAGATGAGCTTGGCCATGATGACATAAACCATCCACAGCTAATCCTGTCATTGGCTACACCCAGAGAATCACGTTAGTTTGAACTCCATTGTCTCCTTCAGATGTGCAGCTCTGTTAGACCAAATCCTCATTTCAACAGGAACCTTTCAAAGTCAACAGCATTGTGGCTACTCACAGGCAATAGGCTTTGTATACTGCCTGTATATGCACAATTACACTGCAGGTGTAAATGTGCCCAAACACAAAGATCTTTTACCTCCTGAAGACAAGTAATTAAATCCGTCACTTTTAATGAAAGCCACTTACAAAAAGCTGTGGAATAGAGATCAAAACTGGAGCTTCTTTCTTCTTCCAGTGGACTTCTCTATCAAAAGCCATGTTTGATGCTTTCACTGTAAACATTGGTAGTACCTCCCCTCTTTATACAGTACAATAACTTGTAGCTTTAACACTGAAATGCCAGCTTCTCAATTTAGCTGATTTATCTACAGCTGCTATAGGACAAACTTCAGACCCTTAGATCTCTACCCCAAGATGGATCCAAATCAAGAAAAACCCTAGTGACTACTGCGTACAAGGCATTTATTGGAAAAAATCAAGCATTCATGCTTATTTCTTTGCATAAGGACAGTTTCACTACAAACAAACAAGCAAAACCTCCTTTCATTTAATTGTCAGTTCTGTCGACATAACAATTTATAAAGGACTGTCTTGGTATGTTTAAAACAACTATTTTTCTGGTTGTGCCTAAATATTACCTCTAGTATTGTATTACAAAGCTACTTCTTGAAAACCAGGCTTTTCCTTGACTTCTCAATGAATTCCGGTTTTATATAATATGATTAGCCTGTGAGGACTCAAATCCATGTGACTCACAATTACCGATGTAAAATTAAGGCAGCAAAATTTTCCAGTGGAAAATTTTCTAACCTCAAAGTGAAAATACTTCTTATAGATTAATGAAGGATTTTCATTGCTGACGCTGCTTACAATATATTTTTTTAAATTCTCCTGCTAGAATTGTTCAATAATTATTCTTATGCAACAGTGGCCATCTATTTCTATGTTATTATCTGTTATCTCCAATTCAAAAGAAATCACTGTGCTGGATACAAAGCCTGACACTGGATAACTTATAGAACAATGACTTCCTCTCCTTATGCCTTGCTGCCTTATAATGCATGAAATACAGCTAACATCTCTGTGATAAAAGGAATTTACTTGCAGAATCTCTGCTGCTTGTGACCACTAAGACACTGATTTTGCATGAAGCTGACAGCTCCCATGTTGCTGCAGAATGACTTTAGCTGCCACTTCTTGATTTAGTTGAGATTGAAACTTTTATCTGATGCCAGGTTAATCCTGAATAATTGCTGCTAGGTAATAAATCTTGTGTAAGTCAGATGTTTACAAGGCCTGGTTTACATATGTTTGTGCTAGCAATATTAGGTCAAACTGATAACATATAAAATTGCAATAATTGTTTGAATTTTCAAGAGTTTGCTTTAATTGTACAATATTTTAATAATCTGCTTAAAGCCTGTCTGGTTTTGTTTATCTGGAAGAAAGCAGCTTGCATGAGTAAGATAATTTAATTCAAAAAAATACATTCCCTGTAGATGTCTCCAATATTTAAAGTATTTTGGTCACTGATGTTTTTCACAGAGTCTGTACTTCTCCTTTCTACATTGAAGCCATGGTACCATTCCGTAGGGGAAAAGGTTATTTGTTGTATGAACTGCTTAGGATTTTCTTCTTGTAAATATTTTGCTGCAGATCTCAATTTCTCTGGCCATTTTTGTTTGTACGAATCTTCCCTATCAAGTATTAGTCATCCTCTAATTTCTGTTAAATACTTTTGATGAGCAGAATTCTCATGGCTGGTATAGGGGCTCAGAAACAAAACAAAGCACTCGTGTTATCTAAAGTCTGTAGCTCAGCTGCTTATCCAAACTTCCATTATAAACTTTGGCTTGTTTGCAAATCTCAGGAACGATCTTTTCATTAAGCCACCAACCATTAAAATGAAAATTCAGTAAGGAAAAAACAGTGCTTTGAAATGAAATAATAATAAAAAAGAAGCTCTTATTCAACCTAATAGTACTTTAAGAACTAGATTTCTAGATACAATTTAAGGCAATTAAACTCCAAAGCTCCAAAACTGCACTCTGACAAAAACAGACTGTGGCACAAGAAAATTCAAGGATGAAATCAGAGCCATGTTGAAACTGCTGACGTTTTGCATGCCTTTTGCTTTTAAAGCACACGATCGGTAACTGCATGGAGAGAAATTATGCTGCTTGTACTTCAAAAGCATGCATGGGAGGGGGGAATCAAGCAGCTGCATTTTCCAGATTCTGTAACTGCTAATCAAAAGCAGAAAGCTGGTACCATTTCCAGAAGAAACTATTGTTTCATCCTCCTTCCCCATAAATCAAATCTTCACATGTAATCCTTCAGACCCCACCCACTCCTCAACAGCTTCATCAGGTTTTCAGATTTCAGCACCAGGCAATTCCTATTCTTGCAAGGGCATATAACCTTATGACATGCCCTGTACTCAGCCTACTCTATTGCTGTTATTTCCCACAGAATTAGCATTTGGTTACATATCCTTTCATGAATTGAGAGCCTCTGATTAATTAACAGCATCCTCAGTCAAGTGATTACCCTCAGATCCTCAGATCAAGTGATACAAAAGGGAAATGCCTCCACTGACACTGGAAGAGTGAGAAGCATTTACAGAAAGAGCTCTCTCTGTTGAATACCTTGCCTGTAACTATACCTGGGGCAGGGTATATTTAGCCATTGTTCCACTCATGAGTTTTTGAAACATCTCTTTCTAATTTGCTTCCTGGTGTAGTCTCATGATCTTGTTTTAAATATCACAGCTCTGCTCAAATAGCTTGTTAAAAAGCCATTGTGATCGTCTACAAAAAAGGAACATCTTCTTGACTGCCAAGGAAGGGTGGCATTCACACAAATGCTCAAGTCAAGCTGCTGGAAGAAACTTGCTTTATACCCAAATAGAGACCTCTGGAACAGAAAGGAGGTTCAAGACTAAAATCAAGTAAGCTGAAGGTGGAGATGAAAACTAATACAACAGTACCATGTATAGCAATTTTACAGGTTGATGATGTTAAGAGTTTTCTGTTCTGTTGACAAGCGATCACCAGTCTTTTTTTCTCACTCCTCTTCCTTCCAAAAAAGCACATTTGATCTCTGTTTCTTTATAGCCTTGGTTTTTTTAAGCAGAAAAACAAGCATCCCAGTGTTAATAACATTTCCCAACATTTCTCAGTAAGGAACTAAGCAACAAGCAAAGTGCAATTAGAAAACACATGCCAGCAGGACATTTTACATTCTTGATAAAGTGACATATTTCATCAGTACCATAACGTGAACCGGTACATCATTTATTTGTCTTCAGCTGCTGCAAAACCTCAGAGCCTCAGAGGTGGAACTAGAACAGCATTAACTCCAGTGTTTCTGTGTCAGGCATTGCCTTCGGAAGCTGTCTTTCTGCAGGTACTCTTTCCAAGACGTCTTTATTTGACGTTAAACAATTAAGAACAGAAAGCGATGGAGTGGTGCAGACCAACAGCAGTAATTCAGTGGCAGCACACACGTACCTTTCTTCAATTATCAGATGGTACATAGCAAGAAAGATTATTCAGAATCACAGCTATGCCTTCTGCATAGTTCTAGAAACCTTCAGCTTTCCTGTTTCGTATTTCCTGGGCTTTGATAGTTAACAACAATTTCTCTTTCTCCAAGAACAAACATCTGATGATTCAGAGATGCAGAATTAGACTGAAAGTCCTAGGATAGCGAATTAAAATAAAATAGCACGTGTATCAAATGGGATGAGGTTGTCAGGATTTTCCTCACAGATTTATGGAAACAGATGAGATGTTACATAAATTCCTCACTGATAATTGAGGTTAAGCTCTACTGCAGGTCACCAATTTAGAACATTTTAGTATTCCAACTTAAAAGATTTACTTATATCTACGAGTACTTGGTGGTTGGAGAAAAGAATAAATTAGAGTTTATTTTTTAAAAAAAAATCCTATTATTGAAGAAATGTAAACTTGGAAGGAACTTGAAAGGTCATTGGTGAAGTGGAATTGAGAATAAATAATTCAATAAAACAAATATGGATGCTGTTGTAAATACTGTTTCTAATTTCTCGATGCCTCACTCCTATTTTACAATACCCACACTATCCCTACTTCACTGTAAAAAAGCAAATATCAAGGGCACTGTCTGATTTAGTTACATAAGGTGTACATCCCACAATACTAACTACTCTGTTCCTTGGCTTTTAAACAAAGCATACACATTTGCAAACACTCCTTACATCATGCCTGCTAGCCTGCAGTTTATAATAAAGCACAGCAAGAAGACTACAGTGATAGTCCTGCAGATAACCCAACTTAAACAAAATGAAAGATCAAGACATCTCTTTCCTCACTGAAACAATGTCAGTAAGTAGTCATTCAGCTACAGAAGTAAAAATGCTTCAGCCTTTACATATACCAAGGAAAACATGAAACTATTTGGAATTAGACTGTAATACTTTTTAGGGAAAGATGAGACTACTAGGAGGTTGCGTGATTTGTTTAAAGCCATCTTCCTACCTAGTTAGTGTTTTAACTGCATAACATGCTAAAAGAGGTTAATGGCCAGTTAGTGGTCATTCCTGCTGTGTAATTTGGATAACAGGATGACATGAGGTTTTTCATTAATAGAAACATGGGGACCAGCTTTCTAGGATTAGACAAATTGGATTTTAGCTCTCAAACATGGAGTGCGCTGTCAAACATAATTTCTTCTTCCAAGAAACATATCATATAGATAACAGATTACAAACCATACTTAAACTGATTATAGGTTAATGCATGATCCTAACCAAAGACATGTAGTGGTGGAGGCTGCATATCATTGAAGTGTGCTCCAGTTTTAGAATGATTTCACATGCGATTTCCAAGAAGCAAGACTAACTAGGAAGAAACTTTCTAGACTAAATAGAGAAATGCACTAAAAATGTAACAACACTAAGTATAATTATTTTGGCAGGTTGGGTGTAAGTAGACTGACATGGACAGAAATCCATAAATTAATGTGCTTCATGCGGCACTTCAAACTACTTTGAAGTAGAAACTGTTTTGATTCTAGTTAGGATTAAGTAAATATAGCTGTAGAAAGAGTAGAGAAACAAATACATCAATGCAATAATATTGCACCAGCGTTCCTAATTTCTGCTTAGTGGACTTTTTCCTGTCTTAGCTGTTTCCCAATAAAAGCTAAGTAACTGCTAAGACTGCACAAGGTGCGCTTTCCCTTCACATCTTCATCATGCTTTGCCAGATGCTATTTGGAGAAGCAATCTCTCCTGATTTCCACCCCCTGCTCTCTGCCCGGCCCTGCGGACTCCCTAGTGCCCTGTGCACAACCCTGGCACACGGTTGCGTGGCTACACAGCAAAAGGATCTGGGGAACAATCCAAAGGCAGTGACCCTAAGGGGGAAAGGCACATCTGGTTTTCAGCTCTGAGAGTTCCCTGGTGTGGGGGATCCCTTGGTGAACAAACACTCCCGATGCTACAGAAGCCAGTCCTGGCACAAGGCTGAGAATACATGGCCAAAAAACAGTGCCAAATTAAAATGTCATGAATATGAATTTAAACCCCTGTTCTTGGGGTCTCCATGGCTAGTTGGTGCTTGCAGGGATTGTAGAGTGCTTCGAGAGTCATGTTTATGTAAAAGTTCATCCCAGCAGTACAACCTGCCCCCTTCTTTTCTTTTTTTAAAGGAAAAGGGGACTCCGCCTGCCCCAGAAGAGGATGTGCAGCTTGGCCTTGGGGCTCCTTGACATGCAGTACTTTGCATCAGGCCCTGCTACCACTGTTTGGACATTTTTCACATCCCCTGACCAATGATAGTCATTAAAATTTCATGTTCTCTTGTTGGTCTTGGTTGCCTCTCCAAGATAATGGCAGTCATATGCAGAGGTGTCATGCCTACCACACAAGGCATGTGATCACTAGCCATCTCTTCTCCCATTCAGGAGAAAAAAAGTCACTCATATCATAAGCCAGGCACCTTAAAAAACAACAAACAAAAACGCATTCCTACATTTCTAAAGGAGTGTATGTTAGACAGTACAGCTCATGCTTTGTAACAGGGCTCCCACCTATAATACGTATAAAAACAAGAAAAAGACTTTTTAAATTTCAAAAAAATCTAGTTGTTTTAATATAAAACTCTCTAATATAGCAAAAAGTAGATTATTTCCATTGATATCAACTATTTCAAAGCAACAAATAAACAGAAATATTTGCAACAGATTTAAATTAATTAGTTTAAATAGCTATTGCTTCTAAAATACAGATTTGTTTTTTTTCCTCCAAGTCTCCCTTGTGATATTGTTTGCTAAAACCCACTCATCAGAATTCTTTTGTTCACTTCATTCCCTCTAGTCTCATGCTTAAGAAATAAAATTTATTCTACATTTGTTAAAATGTAAACAGTCTCTGGAGCTTTTAATTAAGATCCTAATGTATATATACAAATAAATCAGAACAGAGCCATCAAATTACCCTGAAAGCCAAACAAAAACAGTTGAATTATTAACCAGACTGGCTGGGCTGTACGTGCCCAGCCGGCACACTGCCCTCCCATCCCAGGATTTGCAAAACTCAGTGTCAGCCGGTGCCACATCACTCATTTCTGCATTTCAAGAAAGCTTTTCAAACATAATAAGCCATCACATTTCATTCCCAGCCACAGCCTCAAATATTAGCACTTAGTTTGTATATTCTTTTCTCTCAGATACACAGGATGTGACAAGTCAGCCCAATTTTCTTCAATGTTATGATGTTTCTTTGTGCTATATTCGCTAATGAGTGGCAAGAGCAACTTGGGAAAGAGTGATCCAGGAAGCGCAGAGCCCACTCAAGTTGGCTTTTCAAGCTAAGAACTTACTATTTGAAGTCAAATTAAAATCAAGCCAATCAACTCGCTCTGGGTAATGGGAATTTTGAATAATGCTGCCACATAGCTCAAGAATAAATAACTCTAAAATTCAGCTTTTTTTATTCTTTCCTTTGGCGATTTGCCTGTTGATTACCTGTTGCTTTCCTGGAGACATTTCTAAGTCCTTCGCTTCCAGACAAAATCAGTCCCCTCATCAAACTGCAAGCATACACTGATGTCAGAGTAAGGAACTGAAGGCAGCAAGTGAAGCCTTACGCCAGTTGTCTAAGATCAGTCCCAGCAAGAAAAGCATTTCTTTTCTTATTTGATTTTGGGGGTGGGCTCGCTCTGCCATCAAAGAAAGTGGAAAACATGTGATATACTGATAAGCATCCTATAAAAAAACATTTTGGCTTTATTCAAGAACTCTGATTTGCAGCAATTGATACAAATAAAGCCTAGCTTTAAAGCCTGTGACAAACAATATGCTAAACCTACTTGGTTGTATAAACAATTGTCTCTCGTGGCTCAAGTGAGCATGAAATCCACTTCTCTGCTCTCTCTGTCCAAAACTAGCCACATGGATTTCAAGTGAGAGCTTTAGCCACAGGCTCTTTGTTTTTATTTGTGCGTGCTGCTGAAACCACAGAACCTCTAGCAACACATACACAGCGGTCCTTGACCCATGGTCTTGCAATTCTCAAGCACAATCCCATATAGAAAGGCACAGAAAAATATGCATTCCATAGAGTTCCTATTTCCAGGCCCCCATTTTTTTTAGCAGCTAGAACAAGTGTACAATGTTCATCAGGCCAGATTGGACTAATCATTCCTGCAATTCAGTTCTGTATTCCCACAAGCAATTGACAACGTGGACCCAAAAAGAGACAGAAAAATATCCATCTGCATTTACAACGGCATCCACTATTTTCACACAAACAAAAGCATTGTCACCTAATCTCTTTCCTTCCTATATAAGCAGGCTAGAATTATAAATATCTCTCTCTCTCATATTTAACTGTAATTGAAATAACTTCATATCAAACAGTTTTGTATCACATTTGACATTAGCTCCAAGAATGAAGGAAAACACAATTTTTTCTTATACTCTAAATAATCCTGCAAATAGTTTTGAATTTATCATCAGGATAAACTGTATGACTAACAGGCACAGTTACTACTCTGGGGAAAGATTATGACAACACTTTTACATTCTCATCACTCATCTTAATTCTGGGCTACTTAATATAGAAATCTCTGCAAAAGATGCTTTGTCTCCCAGTTCACCAGTTCTGGGATCACACCTTTCCTGGATGAGCAAAACAAATACTGGGTCATTACAGGTTTTCTTCCAACAAGGCTTCTTAAGCATATGCTAAGTGATTTGATGAATCAGGCACCATAAACAGACAGGATAGCAATACATTTCCTTTAAATGGGATGTGTGTGGTTCAGCCATCTAAAGCCAGCTCAGACAATTCTCAGCTTTCATCACTAAGCAATTTCACAGTGGATACTGTATGTAAGAGGAATCTTCAATAAGGGTGAGCAAACTGATAAAGGAGTGCTAGAGAGGTGATCATGTTAGTGCTCTCTGACTCTGGAGCTGCACAATCTCTTCAGTTTGCTTTCTGTGTGCTAAAACAAAGATAACTGAACAGATAACCTAGATAACTATTCCAAACATTCGAATAGTTTACAAATACAGAATTACCTAAAGCCAGCGTGGAGGCACGCACAAGTGCCTGCAGCAGGCACCTGATCTGGGGGCAGGGGAGAGGGAAACTCACAACCCCATTACCTGCAAGTATAAAGTCTCTTTTTGGTCCATACAAAGAGATGGAGTCCTCTGGAAAACAACTCACAGCTCCTCCATCAGTGTGGTAGAGCCCATGATATAAGCAGCACCACCTGCACTGCACCTTCTCTTCCCCTGGTAGCACTACCAGCTCCAGGAGTCCTTTTTATAAACGTCCATTTTCCATATTGCCAAGAATAGCAGTGTTTTAAACAGCATAAAACTGTGTGAGGGTGATTGGGTTTTGCCAGATGGCAGAAAGCTAACAGAGACTGTATAACATTTGTTTACAGTCTGATAAGTTTTACCTTGGCATTTGTAATTTGCCCAAAGAAGTTTTCAATTACAGCAGAAAACATGGTACTCCCCTTTCAAATACATGGGCATTTAAATGCTCTTAAGCTAGTATCCGAACCCAAAAAAACAGTAAAGGGTTTCTTTTAATTACATAATTTGCAAGTGTCATATGCAAAAAATTAAATTAGCAATATCAAGTGATTATACTTCCAAAGAACAAATCACTTTAAATAGAAAACAAAGGGAAAAGCCAAGCATCGTCAAAAGATGAGCAGACCTGAGCACAGCTTTCAAATTCTCCTTTTTTATTATGTAAGTAACAGTTTAATGATCCCGCTTCTCCTCCCACCATTTGCAACTCTCCTGATGTAAAAAATAGTGTAAAAAAAATTAATCTCCCCAGTTGAAATGCTGCCACAAATGTATCAGCATCTTAAAAATGAGCTAGATCATATTCAGTGTTGCCTACAACAATTTACAGTAGCAATAGTTCCTTTGAAACATGCAGAAGTGTCACCACTTGGACTACAGTGGGAAACACGATGCAGTAATTAAGTGTGTCGGTTATGATGACTTGCTACCACGGACAAACCTCACCCCTTTAACAAAATGAATGGTGACCATCTGCAAGGGCTTCATGTTCTCATAGGACCCAGAAGGAGTGAGAAACTTACTTTAAACTACTCTAGTGCATACTAGCATAAGTCTAACACTGCCACATCCAACAGCTAAGATGTTTGGTTCTTACAGCTGAAAAGCAAAATCAGTGCCTAGATCATGAGAACAAAAGCTGACCTGTAGGCACTGACCAAAGCAGGAGTGAATTTTTACACCATTAGCAGCCTGAGCTCATAAAGCACCTCAGTGCCAAGGGTCGTGTTAGCAGACCACTCTGAATATATATCAAAGCAACTCCAAAATAAATTCTCCTTCCAGCTAAAACCAGACCTCTGCAGCAGTTCTGAAAATGTTGCTCCGGCACAGACTTGTAAAACACGTACCCTGAGACATAAACAACCTCCTCTCTTCCCCTTCCTCCTGCTACACACTCACCAACAACTTGCAGGTTTACCCTGGTAGCAACAGGTCATGGCTGCAAAGAAAGGCTTGACCACTGTTAAAAACAACTAGATATAGAGATTTCTGGAGAAAGAAAAAAAGCAACATTCTCACCTACAAAAACTAGGCTTGTCTGAGGTGCATGTAAACACAAAGAAAGGGGGAAAGACTGCCAGGCTGCAGCTCGGTCCTTACTTCTGGCCATGGAAGCAGCAGCCTAGAAAGGTCCCTGGAGCCAGCTTTGGGAGGAAGGGCAAAAAGAGATCTTTGTCCTTATCAAGGCAAAACACAGCAAAACTAGACTAAGTTAGCTAAAATCAGCTTTCCTTCTCAAATTGTCAAAAATGGTTTAGAATTTACTGAAAATATATTGCTGAAAACACATCCGTGGTGGCTTTGCTCTTTACTGCGATGAAGGGAGTCTGACCCTCAGCAAAACCACAGCAAAATTCCCACCACTCTGGGAGGGCTGGGGTCTGCTGCCACGACTCTATCAGCTATCCTGACAAACAATAGCTTCTTCTAGTTGTCTCAAAATGCAGGTAACCATTCCAGGAGTATGTTTTAGTTTACCTGAATTCAGTTTTGTTGTTTTCCTTAAGAATTTTAACAACATGCAAATTGCTACCATTATTTCCAAGTTAAATGTGGCTGCCTGTTCCCTTTATATTGTGACCCTGCCTAGCATGACTGTTCTGCTTCTACCATTTCATTAGCAAACAGCATTTTGAAGCCATTTATACTAAACATTCAAAACTATGGCACAGAGTTTCTCATATAGATTTTTTTAAAATGTATTTCATTAATCTTGGAGGAAGGAGGTTAACTCAGAGCTGAAACAACAAAAAACATCTTTCTGTAATTTCAGTTATGGCATCATCAATATTAGATGTATTTCAGAACATGAAAAATGTGCATGGGATACATTGCAAGTCAGACCTACAGTCTGTGCAACTACCATGAACTACCAGAACTTTCCATCACAGAATTTCTTATAAAAATCACTGAGCTGACAATGTTTGTTTTCTGTATTTGGACAGAGCAGAAAGGTCTCATTTCCTCTAACCTATTTTTTAAAAAAAACCAAAACATTGCAATAAACCATAACACTTAAAGCTGTCCTTAACTTTTATGCAAGAATAAAATTCAAGCCCAACAACCCTACATATGGCCAAACCTTTCAAGATTCACTTCTTGGCAGGGAGGACCTAGCCCCAGAAGCTCACCTTTCTGTCTGCACGTCACATCTGCTCTTCAGCACAGGTACTGACTATCACAGATATGGCACAATTCAAAACAACCATGATTACGATGTTAGTATTTGCAAGTTATACCAATACTTATTTTAGGATTCCTCCTGGAAATAATAAGGAAAGGACATGTTTTTTTAATGGCTGTTACGTTACAGTGATTAACCACCATTGGAAGTATACTATCTGCAAACCAGTCTCCTTTGATGGGAATGAACCCAGACACGGAGGCAGCACGTAATGGGGTGGAAAAATATCAGCTACCATCTAGGCATGTTCCTAAATTGCATGTTTGCAAGTTCATTCTAATTTCAAAACACAACAAAGAAACTGGATACTGCAAAATACCACAGCCAAGAACTCCCAGCCAAGAGTATTTCTCCTCCAAGGTAAGGTAATGGGAATTTTATCCAAATTCCCCAAGTTAAACAGCATAAGTCAGAAGCTCACAAACCTCAAGCACATGGAATCCACCTTTAAAAGAGCAAACCTGCATTTTAATAGATTGCTGCAATTTACAATTACACACTTGGGTTTTTTCTGCTTTGTTTGGCAAGTCAATTAAGATTGTTCCACTACCTAAAAATAGAGCTACGCTGAACCTTAGTGTTAGATCAGCACCAAATCTGCCCTTTCTGCACACTCTCTTTCCAGGACGTGCCACAATCCCAGAGCACTGGTTCACTGTCAGTATTTCAGTAAGATCCATAGAGTTTTAGGCTCGTTAATAATTCAATTACACTTGAGGGGTATGAACTCAACTTTATACTCAAGAGTGGTAAGTTCTACAAGTGCATAATTCACCTACTTTCTTGCACATCTCGCGTGATGATTTATGCTCAAGAGGAATGACACACAGCTCCATGCATGTGATTTCTCAGCAGATCGACATTCTGAAGAGGGATACAGAGGATTTTTCTCATTTAAATACAAAATATGAAGGATATTGGACACTTACAGTGCTAATAACCGTACAAAAGAAGAGCCACACACAGAAAACAGCTCCTAATTCTGCCTATATGCACCATAGTGCAGAGCAACCATACCAAGGATGGGCTATGGCAATTTTAGCCATCCAACTTCTTAATGGTAGATATACTTCTCCTTGGGAATGATATATCCACAATGCACTTGAAAGCCAGAAAAAGTTTGCTAGTTCAGGCATAGCTGTGCATCAATCTTAACACACAGTGGTTTTTACCAGGAATACACTAGGCTTTATTCCAGTGAATCACCAAGGGTTGCAAAATGCATCAGGCCTTTTAGCTCTCAGAAAATGTTCTTGTAGCACTGACATACAGATAACCACATTGCTCCCACGTGCACATGCCTTTATATCAGCAAGTGTCACCGTGCCATCCATTTTGCAGGAACATCCCTGCGGATGGCTCATTAACACCTCAGGAGCAGAAAAGAGTGTCTGAACTCCCTAGCGGCAACAGCTGATAATTTTGTTTATTTAACTAGGATTAGGCTGGGAGGTGATAGAGCTGAGAAAGACAGAGATGGGCAACTCGTGCTCAACACAGTTACAAGGTTTTTTGTTATCACCACACAAATACTACCCAGGATTAATTTACTGGATGTACTTGCTTCTACCTTCTTGTATACCCACAGCAGGCTAGAGAAAAAGAAAACAGTCTAATTTCTACTTGACGCTTTGGAAAAATGGAAACAGGGATCTAACATGAATATACTGATTTTATTACGTTGGAAATACCCATAGTTTCCTGCTGCTTTATAGTTCACATGGACCCTTGGCTATTTCCATTTGCTCCCATTAGCTACCTTATCTATCTTACCTGTAGCTGACTCGGATTCTAAGTCCGACTGTCACATTCCTAATAAAATGCTGGTACTGGTAGAGGTCTCTTTGCAGGACACCTGCATAAGGCACAGCAGCGCATCTGCCACGGACATCATGTCACTGGTGTCGCTGGGGTGTCCAACTGGCACAGACAAGCCTTGGGACACAACCAACCAGATTGAAAACCTTCTCTGGCGTCTCCTTCTCTGGAGACATTCAAAACCCACCTGGAGGCGTTCCTGTGTGACCTGATGTAGGTGTTCCTGCTCTGGCAGGGAGATCGGACTAGATGATCTTTCAAGGTCCCTTCCAATCCCTGATATTCTGTGATTCTATGAAAAGCCACAATGATGAAACAAGGATTATTCCTTGTTGAATACGTTCTTTCCTATGAGGGTGATAGAACACTGGAACAGGTTGCCCAGGGAGGTGGTTATGGCCCCTTCCCTGGAGATATTCAAGGTGAGGTTCGATGAGGCCTGGGGCAACCTGGTCTAGTTGGGGGTGTCCTTGCTGACTGTGGAAAGGTCAGACTAGATGACCCTAGAGGTCCCTTCCGGCCTGGACCATTCTATGATTCTATTTATAGCTGGGACTGTAATTATTTTCCAATCAAAGTTTTAGCTCAGGGAGCCAAGTTTTTTTTGCGTCGCTTTTTCTTAGACATCCGTATTGGACATCATACAAGTAGGGATTAACAAACGTTATGCGAATGTGCAGTTTTACAGCCAAATGTGCTTAGCTGCAAGACTCAGAAAGTGCTAATGTAATATGGAAGATAATGAACTTTGAAGCTGGAAGCCATTCTCATGGAGTTTGAGCAAGCTTAAATAACTTCACTATTCAAGAAAACTTTTCTTTACCGATCCTCTAAATTTCAAAAACAAATCTCTTCAGTTACAAGCTCTGACCAAATACAGCTTATGGTTATTTAAAACTCAATCACAAATTGCTCAGCTCCTGCCATTTGCCCGCGGTTTCTAGGCAGGGTTTGACATCCACTGCAGCGCTCAGGTGGCTTCATCCAACACAGACTTACCAATGCCCATCACCCTCTGCTCCTCCTCAGCAATTCAGCAGCCTGCTGTCCTGTCGCTAGTAACACGTTTTTCCCCTCAGCACTGAGTAGGGGGGGGCACTTTCACCCAGTTGTGAAGAAATTGGCATCTCTGTCAGCCATGGTTACTCGGGACCTACACCTAATCCTTTTGCTTCAGTGATCTCTTTTCTAAGCCTAAGTAAATGGGTTTGCAGGGTTCCACGAGGAGATACTGAAGGAGCCAATTATATGCAGATGATAACAAAGATATCACACCTTTGCAACTAATTAAAAACCTAGCAGTTTTCTCCAACCAGTTATTTACACAATAAGGGATGCCATGGAAAATCACCAAACTGGATTTCAATAAAATGGGGAAATTTAAATCATATGTTCTAAACAATTGCAGAAAAATATTTCAGATTTGGCATTTTCACTTGAGCCTGTTGATTCCACATTTGAAGCTTGAGGGTATTGCACTGCCATGAGATCTCTGTCTGGATGCACAGCTCCACACTACTGCTAAAATATATACTTTAATATTTATGAAATAGTTCTAGGTGGAGATTACTGCTCAGAAGGAACGACTAGCTTGACTCAGTTATTTAATACCTTTGCATTTTCCCATGACAAATTCTGAAATTCTTTCCAAACTGAGTGTTCATGACAGAGGCTGAATGCAGCATTTCTTATCTTTATGGAAAGCAATGTTTTACTTATTAGATTTTGCATTAGTATTTCACTGAGGAGCCCTACTCATGAAACAGGACTTTGCTCTCTTAGATACTGCACCAACACTGGAAAACAAAGACTTGACTTTCACAAATCTTCATAATCGTAGTGAAGCCAACAGGTAACATGTGGATACGAATGCAAAGGGGGTACAAAATAGCAAGCAGATAATACAGGACATTGACAGGCAATATTAACATGTTAACATCACAAAAAGCATTTCCAGAATAACTTTGTATTGTCACAACAATTTTTAAATTGTGTCAGCCACTGTAGAAATGCGATTTATCAGATGCAAGTGAGCTTTATCACAATTGACAGTGGGTGTGGGTTTGTGATAGCTGCAGCTGAACATGCTGTCCCAGCTGCATTCTCATCTCATTAGCGTCATTAGTTGTGAAGGCTGCAGTGAGACATCCACGTCCCATATTAGCGATCAGCAACACAAATGTTGTCAAACGCAGGACACTGGATACGACCTTGTCACTGAGGTGAGCCAGTGACAGCACACCACCATCACATCCAAGCACACAGGTGACGGCTGCTTCCAGCAGCAACCACATGGCGCAGAAAAGTGGCACCTATCAGCTGAGAGATGCCACGTTGCAACTCACCTCCCCTCCTGTGAGCTCTATGCTGTGGCGGGGAAAAGCAAGAAGAGGAATTTAAACCTTCAAGCTGAAACAGCGCAGAGGTGACTACCATCAACTACAATATCACAGGAAACATTACTGTAGCGTTGAACTTCACATCTGCATGAAGCACATGCTCAGTTAAGTGATGAGTCCATGCCCTCCAGTGTGCAACTTTAATCCCACACCACAGGAGTCTGAAAGCTCTCGGGAGTGGTTTATGGATGGATTTGAAATAGTTTGGGGGCATTATGCGTGCCTGAGAGCAAACAAAGTTGTCTCTGTCAATCTCTCTTCAAAACCACATAAAAAGTCATACTAAAGGAGAAAATGGAGAAAAAAAAAGAAAAAGAAAAAAAAAAGGAAGAGGTTCTCAGCACGCAGGTTTATTTAAAAGCATCTTCAGCAGTAGCATTTAAAACATAGCTTTACTGACACTGGGCTTCTCAGCAACTCAAATACCATATATTTAATTGAGCAGTGTCCTATTTCACCTTTTCAAATTTAAATGTCAAGTTTTAAAATCATGCTTACAAAATGCCTTTGTGCTTCTTAAAATACAGAATTTCTTGTTACATACTGTGTACTGTGTGCTTTGGCATGAAAGTATGCAAAGAAAAAGTAGATGTATGTTTTATAAATTTATCAAAAAACCCATAAACCCAAGCAGCACAGAATGCCAACTGAAAACACTAGTGAGCAGAATAAACAATCTTTTTGGCAATGATTCATAATGAAAGGCCTGGACAAAACCCCGTGCTTTCTACTACATCACAAATGTTAGTAAATAGTGAATCCAATGAACTACCGGAGAGAGCTGAGTTATTCAGTGTATGACAAGCTTCTGAAAAAGTCCCAGTCCCCTAAGGGTTAGACAGTTGTAGATAAAGTCACCTTCACCAATTTGGGCCATTCTGGTAGTGCACTGGGATGCTGATCGTCTCGGAGGTGGCCTCAGTCACAGGCATGAGCAGCCAAGTGAAGGGCACCCTGGGGCCAGCCAGAGTCTCTGCAGGCTTCAGAGCACAGGTGCAAAGCACTTGTGCTCATCCACTCCACTAAGCAAGGTACCGGGTTTGAGACACGACTTGGGAGCCGATGAAGCAGAAAGAAAATGGCTCCTGTGCTGCTACTGAATGCCCCAGGCTTCATTTGCGCTTTCAGGAAGCTTTGCTTTGCTTCCAGAATAGCATGAATAATGCTTCTGAGGGTAGCACTTTTCTAGACGGTGGAGAAGTGACAACCTGCTCTCCATGCTCCCTGAATGGCAGCACTGACACCTTTATCTTTAGAGAGACTTCCCCAAAGAAGCTAACTTCCAACAAATTATACAAAATCCAAGCAACAAACTCAAAAGCATCCCAGCCATAGCAAAACTTGCCTTCATTCCTGAATAAGCAGCAGGATTTTAACTGCAGGCAGTGGGGAGACCTCTTCTGAAAAAAGTCTGCACTGGAGTGGAAAACTTAGGAAGAGCAACAGATGCCGATTGCTGTTAGAGCCTGTTAAACGCAGTGAACAGGCAACATCGAGCTACAGGGAAGGGGCAGATTGAGGCTCATTCCCCCCAGGGTGGGGGTCTAAGGCAAAATTCCCTCGTGCTCTTTGCGGCATTTCAAGGACTTGCATTTCCCTGTCTTACAACTGCCATCAGATGAAGACTGGTCAAATATCATCCAAAGAAATTCAACTTAATAAAATACATGCTTTTATTAATTTTATTCTTTATTTTATNGGGAATGTGAGCTGTGTGCATATTCCATTTTTATTTCTTTTTGGCAGAAATAGAACATTGCTTAGGCATAATTTACATTAGGGTTTCTAATTTAGCACCAAGGTTATTGAAGAGAAAGCAATGTGCATTTATCAGCAGATAAAAATAACAGCAATAACAGCATTTGAGACAGGCAGAGCGACAGAAGTCAGTGCTGCAAAGGGCAAGCTTTTTGCTCTCCTGTGTGATCCATGTAGGCAGCTGACTTTTTTAGGGAATTTACAGAGCAGACAAAAAAAAATTATAAAAAAATAATCTGCCATTTCCCACATACAGTCTAATCAGGGTGGTTATTAAACATAACGTAGTTGTCCCAGCACAGACTTTATCACAAAGAAATTAATAACTGCTCGGCTTTCAAGTATTTCAAAAGTGACATAGGCCTCTTTTGTTTTCCTGATAAAAGGAAAACAAAAAATCTGACCATATAAATCACAGGCTGCCAGCAAAAACGCAAGTTCAGATACCATAAGAAAATAAACTGATTGAATTAAGTTTACTTTGACTGCTCTCGTCACTGGACTTGTAAATTAGAAGTTAGAGCTTTATTCTGAGGGAAATCAACTAACTGTTTTCTGCAATTTATTTATTTGTGTATGTGTGCTTTGAGCAGGTTCACAAAAAGTTCTTCACCTGCATTTGCAAATTCAGGCAGTAAGTAAAAAAACAAAGAAAGAAATAGATTATTAACAACATAACAGACAGCAGTCTCACTTTTGGATTCCCTGCATAAATTTTACCCAAATGTCAGCAAAATCCTACTGATTCTAAGTCAGCACAAGAGAGTATAGAGGCAGACACAGAAGACAGCAGTCTTACTAGCTCCAACAATTCAAATAGACTTGCATACACTTGTTTCCCTGAAAATCACTAGATTTTTCAGTTAAGTAATTATTTAGAGTTTCCTTTTTAGTTTTTGAGCCCATGCAGGTCATGAAAGGTTGATTTTTCTCTACAAATGTGCCAGAAACCAGCAAACCCTCTGCAGTAAGGAAGAAGTGGGCAGTTTTGAAATGACAGCTGAGATACTCCTGAAATCACCTCACTCCACTTCAGCATTTAAAGAAAACCTACTAAATACAGAAGCTGGTGATGACAGTAGTAGTAGTTGAGGTCTTGGCAAATTTCTGACATAAAAAAAACCCCAAACCTTAATTATTTTTCTCTGTAGAGTTTAAAGTGAGAAAATTTGTGGCAGGGGAGCTTCAAGTGTTTTTAAAACTGGGGACTATGCTCTATAAACATTTTGGCATTAGAGTGATCCCATCATTCATAATTTCATCTCCTACAGGTTCCATAGCATATGTCATTTAAATAAATTAATTTCCTGCTGAATGAATTACGGTATCTTTGAGGGAAAACAGACTGATCAAACGCATCAAAAGTTTTCAATATGAACATTTGCCATGGGGTTGTTTCTTTATTCCTGCCAACTCATCCCGGTATTTCTTCTTGCTACTAAAAACACTTATACGGCTGCGTTAAGATTTCAGTTTCCATAGAAACTGTTATTGGCTAAAGTAAATACAAGATGGTAAAAAGTGTGGATTCCCTCATCCTGCAAGCATGCTTGCTGCTGCCAAATCTTCACCACCTAACCTTTCACCAGTATTTACTGCTCTGTGAGACTTCTCCTGCATCTCCCTTCTAAGAACATGGGCACTCTTTTGAGTGGCATTTCCAAGCTTCAGAGAATGTATGTGAATATTCAGAGCTTTTTCTGTGCCTCATTGTACAAAAACGTATGCTCGTCTTTACTGCTCGTTGTGTTATTTTATTTTGAAGACCTCTTTATTAAACTTTACAAGGGAAAAACATCTCTGTTAGTCTGCATATCACAACAAAGCTCAAGAGTGTGCTACCAGGTAATATGCAAATAAAAGCAAATAAGTAATTGCTTCATCATGACTAATGATTTTTACATTCCTTTAGCATTTCAAAATACAAATGATATAAGCCCTGAGCATCCTGACGCTACACCCTTGCTGATGCCAGTGGTAACTCTGAGCTGCTGCAAGCTGTGAGAAAAGGCATGGCACGCTTCAGAAAGGCTGCACTGATTTTTATGGTCAGTCACGCTTCTGAAGAAAAAAAAAAAAAGAAAGAACTGCATATTAATCTCCTGTTCTCAAAATTTCTCCTGGTTCCTTTCTAAATGAATCTAATGCTTACTAAAAAGACAAAGTCCTGATAATAATCTTATAATTCCCTCCCTTCTGTATAAATTTCACTGTATCTTGAATACAGGCACTTTTTCCTAACATACACAATTAATAAGTCTTTTCTTGTTCTCCTCAGAACATTACTTTCATTTTTCTTCTCATTTAGAGATCTGCTGCAGTGCTCTGTGCTGCCTGAGATTTGCCCTTATTCCAAAGAATAAGGCTTTGCATGTATATTGCATTGAGAGAGAAAACTCTGTTATCATTTCTGAAAAAAAGCAGCTGAAGACAGAAGGACCTCATCCCTGCCAATGTGGAAAAAGAAGGCGATGCTGAAGCTTCTCAGTAACACAGGGGTCATTTGAGTATATTACCTGATTTTTGGTCAGAGGATGATCTTCTCATCCCCCAAGCATCAAGTGTTTTGGTATCGACTAAAGATCTCCTTTCTATTTCATTAGAATACTAAGCTCCTATGAAAGACTACAGGCTTATTTTCAGATGCCTCAACACTCTGACAGACCTTTACACCCCATTTTTGCTGTAAAACCATCCTGACTCTCTGCCCAAGACCCACAGGTTCTACCTAACCCCCGTAAATCTACAAATTCCTTTTGGGTGCCTAGTGGTACCCAAAGTAGGACAGAGACTTGTGCAAATCTCCTGAACTTGCCTTATCTTCCAAAGCCTTGTGCACCACTTGGAAGAACTGGTGGCACTGCCATGGGTGAAAACAAATTTTGAGTTCCCTAGAAGAGTTACTCTTAACACCCAGAGCAGCTGAGGTGAGGCGTCATGCTATCCACATGGCAATAGCACTTCACAGGGATGCCACAAGTGCCCACAAGTGTGACAGCACAGATAATAATTACCATCAGCTGGTAAGACTAGGACCTTGGCTCTAGAATGGTGGTGTAGTGCTGGGCTACTCTACATAGTTTCAGCCAAGTCTTCTGGGTAACTAGTCCTGATGTCTGCTCAGGAAGGTCTTTCTTTTGCAGATGACTTTCTGAGCTACTCGCATACGCCGCTGTCGCAGCCAAGAATAGTGTTGGTGCTCTGCTCTTAAATCTCCAGGGAACAGGAAGAATAGGAGAGAGGCTTCAAGACTCATGAACAAGCATCACAAACCAGAAACTGGAGAAAAAGTGTTTTTGCACTCAGAGTGCCCAGCAGAGCTGAGCACCTACGTAGCAGCACACTAGTACTAAGACACTGAATTTGAGGAGATCTCTTAATGTGATGACTGTAGGATGAGAACTACACTTTTCTGCCTTCAAAGGAACTTTTGAGGCTACACATAATGTGGAATGGCGAAAAGAACCAGAGCTTCTGGATAAGAAAGCCAGACGATCTGAGCTTACAAACAGTGTAGGGTAGTGTAAGTGCATTTGTGTCTCCTAGTTTGGGAGTTTAATGTTACCCTATTTCACACATGGGAGTAGTACAAAACATGAGTGTGACTAATACTGCCTGCCTTCAGAGCACAGACTATGCCCACTAACCCAAAACATTAAAGACAATCCATAGCTTGGACTTAATTACTGGAGCAAAATACTAACACATTTTCAACAAATTTAGGGACACTGTAAAATAGGATAAAAGAGTACAAGGCCTTCTAAATAAAAACAAAGCATTTGGCTGTTTATCCTTCATCAGCGAAAACTTCTCCAGAATGGAAAAGCTTTTTTTTTTTTTTTTTTTTTTTTTTTCCTCTTACAATAATGACTAGAAGATGCAACAACAAGCATGCAAGAACCACCACAAAATATGTATGTCTGGACTTACAGAAAAATATTGGGAAAAGCCAACATCAACCAAAAAGGCTGAAAGAGAAACTAACTGAAACAAACTGTTTCTCTGCATTTTTAAGAAATTAAGAATGCTGATGATTGTACAAAATGTACATTGAATGCAGAATGAGAACAGACTCTGTTTCTAGCCATCAAAAAGACCAAAAGCATGGCAGATTAATTAACAAAGAAACATCCCCACTGGTGGATATGGCAGCATATGGGGAAGAAGAGGATATTCCAGATGGTGATAAGGAAGAAAGAATTTTTTGGTAACTATGACTGTTTGTAGTCCTCTAAAATCATTACTTGCTATGGTCTTCTGTATCAGTACACCTAACAGGTTTGGATAGCTTACTGTGGGGGTCATTTACCACACTGAAATTTAGTTTACGATAAAAATAAAAATTAATTGCATTATTTGTTTAATAGAAAAGTCAAGGCTTATTAAAGATAACTCTTAAATATATCAAAGACTGCACTAGATCAGAAACACAATAAATGAGGTTTAAAGATTCCCATTAACTTGTTCACTTTTTTATGGCAACCCACAGATGAAATCCACTCTTAAAATTCTGAAAATAGATGAAAAATTTGCAAAACCTGGCAAAATTCCCTAACACAGTATAAAAATTGTCCAAGGCTATTGGCAGAAGGAGAGCTGGCAGGGGAGTGAAGAGAAAATCACCTAAATTTCATGTTTTACAGTGAAAGATGTCTCAATGCAAAACAGCATGTTGCCCTTTCCTCCTGGCAAGGCTACCAGAGGGAGCAAGATCCCAAGTCAATTGATGATCCCACCAGATCATGAGAGAGTAACTTCTGGGATAGCTAATAAACCTGTGTTAAGTGGTACTATGGCAGTAAGAAGTATTTGTTTCTGAGGCAGCTAAACTCTTCCATGTCTGCAGCTCATACTGTAGGCTGTGTCATATAGACGTGGTGCTGCTCTCTTAACCCTATATATAAGGGATTTTACTAGAAACCTCCATGCAATCACAGAATGCTACTGCTTGACTTAGAGCCAAGCCTTCCCGCTGCTACATGAGTTTTAAATCTTCCCTGAATGTGACACAAACAGGGCTTTTGTAACGCTCGCTCACCTGCAGTAAACACTCCTTTGCTCAGCCCCACAACATGGATCAAAGCAAAACTGACACAACTGGCCCCAAAATGAGCATTTTGTTTCACACCGTTTGCAAGATCCCATCAACAGCCAACCCAGGTGCTGTTTTCATTCTGCCCACACACAAATCAATGACAAAAGCAAACTCATTCACACAGGTGGTACATTTTACCATCCTAAAAGTCAGGATTTTCTCATACCCTTCATTTAATGCCACTGCTGTCAAATCCGTAACACATTGTAACAAAAACACCCTTTATGTAACCTAATAAATAAAAGTCACCGAGGCAATAGCTATGCATAAATTTTAGCTAAAAACATTTTGTTAGAAGAACATGAAATGTCCTCTGTAAAGCGAGTAGCATTTTAAAATAATGTTCTAGCCATTGTTAATACTTTATTGCTATTCATCTTAGAACCATTAATCATGGTGAACTCATTTGGTATTAATGTGGATGTCATAAAGTACTTCTGTTGCATTTCAATTGTAGCTCAGCCTTTAGAATGCTGCCAGCCATACACGGAAAGCTTTGAAAACCAAATTTGAGTAGTCTGTTCAGAGATAACTACAATTGCATTCTAGAGCAGAGAAACAACCTTTTCCATTTCCTAACGCCTCCCCCTCAAGGGGTTAAAGAGGCTGTGGGGCTGAGCCCCAGCCCAAGCTGGGTGCAAGGAAGAGGGAGCCCAGCTGGAGGCTTCAGGGAAGCTCTGCTCATCCAGACCCAGATATTTTCCTCCCCTGAAAAGAGGGTAGAAGCAGCATTCCTTCTACCTTCTACCATTCCTTCTACCTTCTACAGTGCTGCTTCAACCTCACCAGTTCAACCACTGCTAACTGGCAGCAAGGCCATACTTTCAAACCCCTACAGAGATTTCCTTTTTTCCTTTCACTCCTGTTATTCCCTGAGGCACTATCTTGCTCCCAGAGCTGAGTGCTTTGGTTTTTTCCTCTCTGATGTGTAGTTTCTGCCCAAACAAAAACACCAGAGAGAATATATATCTACAACTTACTGTCTTTAGAGACAGTAAAGGAGTATGCAATACATCAGAGCAGACCTAAGGGAGCTGCTATCCTGACCTCTCTCATGACAGTTTAAAAAAAAAACAAACTCTTTCTGGCCTCAATAGGCACTGGAAAAGGAAAGCAGGCAGCACAAAATGCAACGCAGACCCAAAGAACTATCAGCTCTTTGCCACCAGGGAAGCCAGGGACTTGTGAAAGCTTACCTTGACAAACCAGGATTTTTGTTCCATCCCTGCCTTGAGAGCTTCCATCAGCCTTTTACTTACAGAATCAAATGACAACAGCTAAACAATGGTACTACTTCTCATCAGAAATCACGTTAAACAGAGAAAAGTACTTCTTAATAGCTAAAGGAACTTTGTTTTTTTAAATTGTTACATATAGTTCCCATTCTATTTAGGTCATCAATGTAACATGCAAGCACACAGCAAAAATTCCTACCTTGGGAGCTCTGGCATGTTTTCCACATCTGGCGTCTTTGACAAGGCTGATGTCCAGCAGCTCAGTCTCCTAGAAGGAAAAATTGCAGCACAGATATTTATTACATCAGTCAAAAAGCCTTGTTGTGTTAACAGTGCCCTGCTTCCCACATCTGTCAGGGGTTTGCCCATTTGCAATGACGCCTGTCTAAACTGAGAAAAGTTTCAAGGGGTGCTCTGTTGTATTTAAGCTATTCTAATAGCAATACTAAGACCTTAGACACATAACTTAGCTTCTTAAAAATATGCAGATATCTTACAATCTACAGAATATATAGACACCATATGAGTCAAGCTTATTTCTTGGATGATTAAACACCAGCTCCTCTGGTGTTGGTTTTTTTTCTTTTTAATACAATTTTAGTTTTCTGATGCTAGTCACAGTGTGAGAAAGGTGACATTACAAACATAAAACCTACTTTGTTATTCCAAGAACATTTTGAAAAGTGCAGATAAAATCCAAGAAGTGTTATGTCTACAATGGTAACAGATTCCAACAATTTTACAATGACTACTCTCAATAAAAAACATGCACTTTTGACAAGCATCTCATAGTACATCCATTAGCTCTTGAGTTGTGAGTTATAAAACACATGCCACACTCGAAACATAACTGCCATATGATGACAGCTTCTGCTAGGCAAAGTTGTGTCCTCCCCTACACACGTGTAACACAAAGAATCTCGTTTCACTGCTAGCTTCTTGTGTCTCCACCCTCCCTGACAGTGTTTGGGAAGAACAGGGATTGAGCCAAGCCCATGGTGCCCCGGCTGCACCTGCCAGGGCCAGCCCAGCAGGGTGCACGCACCACCCCAGGATGAGCGCCAGGTATTCGCCTCTCTCCAGACATGCAACAAATTATAACCTTCAACTAACATCATTTTCCCCGATGTCATCCTCCAACCAGGCATTGTTGGATGTTGCTGTGTTGTTTCTCCGTTGAATGCCTTAGCATGGCAGGGAGCATTTGGAAAGAGGAAGGATGCTGAAGACTGGAGCAGCGTGATTCCCAGCTGCCTTGCAAGCACGCACATCCATGCAGCATCACGTGTGCTTTCCCACAAACACCAACTGCCTTGCGAAACACAGTGAGAACACCTGACCTGATTCAGCATTACTTCACAATCTTAAAGAAGATCTTAATTCTGTCCACCTCGTTTACACTAGCATTCAGACTAATAGCCCATGTTAGCATGGCTCGATTACATCCTAAATACAGTCTAAAAGTACTTCAACAGGAGTGTGACCATGCCACAATTAGAGCTACACCACTTCAATGCATTTCAGCCCTACAGTAGTCATTGCAGATGCTGCGTGGAGAATGTGAAATTGCTGTGCTAGACAAAGCCACTACACTTTTTTTTTCATTTCAAGGAGATAAGAAAAATATTTCCTTATGGGCATGTTATTTTGACACAGTTACTTTGTATCCCTATTTCTTTTCCATCTTAGTGAATCCATTCCTGCATAGCTCTTGTAGGCCTTTGCTGTCTAGTAAGACATCAGCTCTACCACCAAATTTTCATGTGACTATATATTCACCGAATCACAGAATGATGTGGGGTTGGAAAGGACCTCTGGAAAACATCTAGTCCAACCTCTCTGCCAAAGCAGGTCCTCCTGGAGCAGGCTGCACAGCAACTTGTTCCAGGTAGGAACATCTCCAGAGATGGAGACTCCACCTCCTCTCTGGGCAGCCTGTTCCAGTGCTCTGATGCCCTTCAAGTGAAGAAGTTCCTCCTTACATTTAGATGGAAGTTCTTATATGCAAGTTTATACGCAACTAGTCTTGTCCTCTCACTGGGCACCATTGAAAAAAGACTTGCCCCTTCCTCTTAACAGCCATCCTTTAAGTATTTATAGGTGTTGATCAGATCCCCTCTCAGCCTTCTCTTCTCCAGACTAAAAACTCAAGTCTCTCGGCCTTTCCCCATAAGAGAGATGCTTCAGGTCCCTAATCATCTTTGTGGTCCTCTGCTGTAACCTCTCCAGCAGTTCTCAGTCCTTCCTGAACTGGGAGGCCCAGAAATGGACACAGAACTCCAGATGGGGCCTCCCCAGGGCAAAGGAGAAATGCAGGATGACCTCCATTGACCTGCTGGTCACACTCTTCTTGATGCACTCCAGGATGCCATTGGCCTTTTTGGCCACAAGGGCATACTACTGGCTCTTAGCCATCCTGTTGACCACCAGGACTCCCAGGTCTTTTTTCTCAGAGCTGTTCTCGAGCAGGTCAGCTCCCAGCCGGTGCAGGGGCTTATTCCTCCCCAGGTGCAGGACCCTACATTTGCCTTTGTTGAATTCCATCAGGTTCCTCTACCCAACTCTCTCCAGCCTGTCCATGTCTCATTGGATGGCAGCACAGCCTTCTGTCGTGTCAGCCACCCCTCTCAGTTTTGTATCATCGTCAAACTTGCTAAGGGTACATTCCATCCCTTCATCAAAATATTTGATGAAAATATTGAAGAGAACTGGACCTAGTACTGACCCTTGGGGCACCCCACTTGTTACAGACCTCCAACTAGGTTCTGTGCCACTGATCACCTCTGAGATCTGTCTTTCAGCCAGTTTTCAACCCACCTCACCGTCCTTTCATCTAATCTACACTTCCTAAGCTTACCTATGAGGATGCTGTGGGAGATTGTGTCAAAGGCCTTGCTGAAGTCAAGGTAGACAGCGTCCATTGCCCTCCCCTCATCTGTCCATTCAGTCATGGCATCGTAGAAGGCTATCAGGTTAGTCACACATGATTTCCCCTCGGTGAACCTGTGCTGACTACTTCTGATAGCTTTCTTTTCCTCCAGATGCTTTGAGGTGATGCCCAGAACGAATTGTTCCATCACCTTTCAAAGGGTGGAGGTGAGGCTGACTGGTCTGTAGTTTCCCAAGTCCTCCTTCTTGCCCTTTTTGAAGACTGGGTTTCATCACAACCCCCTCCATCCTGTGGAGTAGTGCAAATGTCTCCACATATTTTATTGCTTCCGAAATCAGTCCATACCACATTTGCATCTCTAAATGCAGAATGATACTCCTAGTGGTTGTGTAGATGCTACAAATAACTTGACAATTAAACCAAAATCTGTTCCCCCTTCCTTTTCTTTTAAAAAAGTGTTGGGAGAAGGAAATGATTCTGTTACTCTCTCAAATTGCGTTTGTGAAACGTAATATTGTCAGTTACATTATGTTACCACCTGGGACATACCGGCAGTAGAAAGCACACAGAAAAAATAAAAAAATAATATCAGAGCAAAAAGAGACAAAGTAGCACTATGAAATAACTATATGTGCAGGTATGGCAGCAGGTGCAACTTTAAATAAAAGCAGAAAATGGCACACTGGAGGGCTTATCTCTGAGCTAATGCATGCAGCCATTCAGATGCTGGCAGACATGAAAATAATGAAATATGGCGAAGCTACATTCAGGTTTATCACAGTCAGAGCAAGAACTAAGGTGAGAAATTGAAGAGTCACGACATATTTACAGGCAGAATGAGAACAGATAACACCACATAAAAGGCAAGAAATTGAAAGGAAAAGCAGGGACAGCCCATTCCATGAGCATCAAGCAAATGGAAACCAAGGTAGGGCAGAGAGGCTGAAAAGTCCATCATCAGAAACCATGCAGAGCAGAGCAAAGAGATGACAGTGTTTCAGATTTACAGACCAGCAAGGGCAGACATGCCCAGGTTGGCTGTTATCGGACAAGAACGTAGGCTTCAGGATGAGAGGCCACGGGTTATATTTACCACAACAAATAATAGTCATGCCTCGCAGCAGTCTCTAACCCACTGTGAAATGTTTCACAGAAGCTACAGGCACATGCAGAGCATGTCGTAAAAATAAGGTTTTGCCAACTGAAAGGACTGACAAGTTCTAAAAATAAAGTCTTTAGCAGCAAACACATGAGAGAAATGGAAGTCGCTGAAGAAAATTGGATCTTATATAAAAGACATGAAGCCACACACAGACTGAATTTCAGAAGGTTTTTTTTGGTTGGTTTGGTCTGGCATTTAAGCCTATTTAAAAAACAAAACAAAAAAACCCCCACAAACCCCAAACAGAATTAATAATTTATTATCTTACAGAAGTGCAACTAGAACTCCCATAACACAAACATTAAAGGACCCTTTGAAATGGATTAACACACATTAGAAAGACACACAGAAAAGGGAATGGCAGTGACCAGCACCCCCAAGGACAGTACACGGAACCCAAATAACCCTTACTCAGGTCCATATCCTCCAGGATGGAAGAGGAGGATGGGGTACAGGCTTCTGGAGTTTTGACTGCTACTTTCAAGCCACTTGCAGAAAATGTGACAACCTAAGGACCCAAGACCTACCCAGGACAGTCTAAGAAGACTAGGGGAAGTAGAGTAGAGTTTTGTGGGGCTACTTTGACAAGACCAGCTGGCACGGCTGTAGGAAAGGCTGACCCACTGAAGATCCACCTTATGGCCTTGCTGCACTGTTACCTCCTTGCTGAGCTACTTCTCTGACACAGAAAGCAGGTTTTATAATCCTATCCCTATAATCCTTTTTATCCTTACTTGACAAGACCATTTAATTTGGGGGGATCCTGTCCTAGGTGGTCATTACAGAAGCCACAGGAAAATAAAGTCCGAAGTCTCAGCTACCATCCAATATCAGAAAGAAATGGTCCAGGTTCCGTAAATATATTTTATATGTATGTTCAGGTCAGCAGAAGCAACAGCCTGATAGATGCTATAGCCTGTGCTTTAAATTGAGAAGAGAGCAGAATATGCATCCCTGTAAGTGTCTCTGCAGGCAAGTTCAGTGGGGTTTGGATAAATCAGAATTCATAATGTGCCATTTCTTAGAAGTTCTTTGGTTCAAAACCACCAAACCTCCTGGAATTCCCTGACCCCTGGGCACTTGCTTTCATCTTTCAAACAACTAATTAAGAGGACAGAGAGCAACTTCCTCCCAAATGACAGAAAAGACAATTTTCTATTTCCCTGTTGCCAACATGGACAGACTTCTGTAAAGGGAAAATACACTTAAGTACTAGACAGAAAAATCCCCCATTTCCTGTGCAGCTAAACAACCCAAACCCTCCTCTGCTTAAATCAACAGTTTTGCTACTGACTTCCTCCGTGCAGTCTTGGAAAACTGCACTCCAGAGCAACTTGGAAAAAAAAGAAAATAAAAAACCAACAAAACAAAAAAAAAAAAACCCACCCCAACAACAACAATAAAAAATAATCAAAACCCTCTGCAAGTCCCAACTTTACCCTGTTTAGAGACCTCCAGTCATTGCTGTTGGGACTTACTAATCTTCCAATAGAGTAACACCTCTTAATGAATCTGGTAGTTTCCCCCCCAGTAATTTATAATACAGAAATTCTGGATAAATTAATTATTAATCCTTCCATGTTTGTTTTCAATTAGCAGCTGAGACAAAGACACATTTGTATTGGTTTAGATTGTGCAATCTCACTTTTATGGGTGAGCACACACTCACAAAAGCAATAGATTGTGCAACCCTCAGTAACTGTTTGAGCACTTATAATTAGGAGTGTCCAAATTTAATATAGTAACACCAATTTATACCAGTTGAAGATCTGGCTCACTCCTATTTTAAACTGCCCAAAATGATGCCAACTGAATCACAGTGTCATGGAAACTTACTTGTGACGTAACCCCAGATACAAAGCAGGATTCCTTATTGATCCCGCTGGAGAGCTCTGCTGAAGAGCCATCAGGAGCACAGCAGGCTGACAGCAGGATCAAGTGTCCTACAGAATTTCACAAAAACTATGTCAAGGAGACATAGCAAAAGTGGGTGTGCATTACAACAGCTGCACGGGTTAGCTGGTCCAGATATCTAATTACTTTACTTATATGCCTAACAAAAATAATTCCACTCTGCTCTGAGTACTCACTCTGGCTGAGTAGTTGTGTATTGCTCTGACCTACGTTTGTTCATCCTTCATTTCTACATTGCTTTTGGTCAGATGTTCTTTTTTCCCCACTGTATGAAGTGTTGCTGCGTGTTGCCAGCAACTGTGGAGTGCTGTTCTCATGGCCCTGTTCTTGTAGCCGTTGCTGTTTAGGGATACAGTCTAACCGATGCATAGCTAAGTAAACTCTGAAATCTCATTTTCCACTTAGCTTTGAAATCTGGTGCTTCTAGTTCCAAATCTCTGTGCCTGAAAGCTTACCTATTTCTGACAAATATTACCAGTCATTCTAACAGAAGACACAACCCTGCCTTCAAAGTTTGTCTGGTGCAGTGCTGGCAAAATAAACTTTGAAAACCTAAGCCGGTTTTGCAAACAAGCCCTTATAGTGCTACTGGATGGCAACATCTGGTGAAAGTTTTCAAAGGGAAAAGGGTATTTTGCTGAAATAAACTTCAAAGGGAGACTTAAACAATATCTTACATTGGGAAAAGTTACTTGAAATGTTTTGTTAACATGGAAAGACTCCATTTTAACATTTTCTGAGCATGAAAGCATCAAATATTTACTGAAGCAAAAAAAAATAAAAATTATACAGTTCTAGGTTAATTTTATTTTTATTATGCAATTGAAAAGTGTTATTTGAAAGAAACACACCAGCAACTAATTTCATTACAACATGTTAGAAAGAAAATATTAAGATCAACATTTGAATTTGATTTGTAACAATTACAAGTTATGCTAAAAAAAATTATCAGGCTCTACAGATTCAGAGTAAATATATATGCAAACTCAGCAATTTATATCCATTTATAGAATACACCTCATTCAGATTTCAGAGTTTTTGACAATGTGCTGATCAATCAGCCACACTCAGATTACTCCAGGACTGACACTCTCTTCAGTGAGAATGAACATTTAGCGCTAATTTAGAAAGGGTGCTTTCACAGCTAGGGGATTTTGTGTATAATCCCTTTGTTAAAACCATATCTATTTTTCCCCATTAAGAATAAATTGAATGAAATATCACTAGGAGTAACCTGAATGAAACACAGTGATTTGTCTCCTAATGCCAAAGGAAAACTGAGGAGGACTGGTGAGGTTGATTTAACAGAAACCTGCATTGACAGCTACATGAAGAAATAGCAAAGCTGTCAATGACATTAATGGGAGCTGAGCTAAGGTAATGCTGTGTTTTCCCAAAAGTCCCAGTATATAATTCACAAGCTGCATCCCACTAGAGAAAGACAGTTCCTGAAGAAACTGTCTCCGTGTTTCCTCCTGGCAGCACACAATCCAATTATTACATATCAAATTAATCTGTTGTGTCAATCAGCAAGCAGCACAGTTGCACGTACACCCCAAAAACCTCTCCCTGAAAATAGCAAAGTGTTTTATAGCACTCCTATAGAAGAGTAAGCCACAAACTGAAAACTTTTTGCTATCTTAATAATGCTCAGTCTCTCAATGTATCTCTGGAGACATAAAAACAGCAACATTTTCTAGTACAGAGAAAAGAGTCTGCAGTTCATATGAAACACTGGGGCTATTAGGAAAAAAAATGACAAGGAGTTTTCATGCTAAGTACCCTTTTAATAATGAAAGCAAAACAAGTCTTCTGCGCCTATGCATATAATTCTTTGCTGCTTCATTAAGGAAAATTTCATTTACTTGGATTTACAGAAGTTGTGGTTAAGTAGTCTAGAAACTGGTGCATACATTTCACAAGTCTTAGTGCACAGAAATAGTCAAGAAAAAGAAGAACATGCAGAGGTAAAGATCTGCTACCTGCCTTCATCACAGCAAACAGACCAGCACAAACAGGTAAAGGATGCATCAGGGAGTCAGTGCATCATAATCAGCAATCATGTCAGATTTTTAAAGTTATGCACTGGAAAAATAGAAGATTTCCATAGCCGTGTCTGAAGCTACAGTTCAAGTCCAAAGTCACCTGTGCTTGGAGGTACAAGCTTAGCATGGAATATGAAAGTAATTCCTTGCCCTATTAGTCAGAGTGTCAGTGTATACTCCACAAAACCAAACCACAATCCGTAATCTTATAGCCTAAATACACAAAACAAACAGTGGAAGAACTGCAAAATGGGTATGTGAAGTAATCTTCTAGTTGGACAGAGGAAAAACAGGCAAAGCTGGAGAAGTATCTCCGTTTTTCAGTCTCACACCCATTAGTGTGCAGTCTCCTCACCACGCTGCTGCCTTTGCATCAGACTCTACCTACCAGTGCTCTAACTTTCCAGGAAAGGCAGTGTGCCCTGGAGCGGGATACAAGCTTGTTACTCAAGAGTTAGGAGCTTTACAAAGAAAGGAATTTGAAGTTTCTTTAGAGATACCTGTGCACAAACAAGTCTGGTTATAAGTGATGTGCTATAAACCAAGTGAGAAATCAATCCCTGGCAGAGCTAGCACGGGTCCTTGGTCATTTAGTTTCCCACTAAAGCGCGTTGCCTCCCATGGCCAGTCAGCTGTGGACAAACTATATGGCTGCTGTATTTTAAATGCTTTAAGGAGCTCAGTGGAGATTTGTTCAGAGGCTGCATCCCGCTGCACTCCTCTGTGACACAATGGGAATTCCCACACCAAGGCAGCTTATCTCTCAGGTTTAGGGCAATGCAAACACATCTGTGGCCCGACACTGGAAGTTTCTCATCCAAACAACTTGGTTTTCTTGCAGCTGGCAGTAGGAGTTGCATGGACACAAGCACCTCGAATGTAGCAGTTGGAACCGGTTTGATTCTGCTAAAATGCTCTCATGGAACTGCTCATCCCACTCACACAACTGGGTAACAACAGGAGGAAAAGGAGAAATGATGAGGTGCAGCCATATTCAAAAGAAGAAAGAGCTGGGGGAGGACTTAAGAAGAAAATATAAAACATATTGTAGGCAGCCTTCATAATGGTACTTGACTATTTTTTATTCATATAACTGAGAATAACCTGGCAATTTTTAGCTTTGGAGTCACAAGGAAAAGCACAGTGTATTGAAGTTTTAAGCAGCAGATAGAAAAAAAAAAAGGGGGGGGAGAGAGAGAAAAGCAGTATTTCTATTAAGAAACTTCTCTTTTCATATTGAAAGTCATAATCATATGCGATTATGATGATTAAACACCTTCCCAGAAAGAGCCCTATCATTTTTGGGGGCTGATGTTCTCCTGCCGATATTTCACACTGACAAGGGATCACAGACTACATGCACCAGTATTATGTTTGTTCTTTTGAAGCAAGTAACACATATTATCTTCAGCAGTGCCCCAAATAGTGAACACCTGGAGCAGAGACTTTCATCTCAGTTGGAAGAGCCGCTTTTACAACTCCTGCCTACTGACCTGCACCCCTCTATCTCCACACCTGACATTACAGTTCCTCCTCAGGCAAATCTCCTGTTGATCAGCACAAGGGTTTTTTTCCAAAATTGAACAAGATCGAGTCCTTTGAACTGCTTCTATAAAAGTCCTTTTCTATTCACGCAGTGTAAGTTTGATGAACCTAAAAGAATACCAACACATTCATAGCTTTGAATATATGTTTCCAGAAAAGCCTAGAGCTTTTGACTGCTTTATAGTAAAACAATAAATCCTTTTTATACATGTAAATTGAAGAAGACTGGGAGATTAGGAACTTGGAATTGCTCTGCTCCCTGCATAGCACCAATTTTAAGGTTAAAGCTCAACATAGCAATACATGCCCTACTTACATGCCTGTGACTTCCATAGAGGTAAACGGATAAAAACTGAAAACTGTATGGAAGCACGATGTATATTTCTGCCAGCTCCTCTAGCTAAGGCCCTGGAATGTGTTAACTAACTGGAAAATCCACAGTCCAGGCAGACTTCCAACTGAAGACTCCAGCTAAAACATGATACTTAAGCACTAAAGACAATAGCTGAAAACTCACAAATCGACTTTTGTAAATAAAGGTACTTTGTATTTTCAGGGTCCAAGCTTTAGTTTCTGGGATGTATTTAAAGCCTAAAGAGCACTAGAAGACATCTAGACGAGATTTCTCCTCAAGACACAAAAATGTCTTGGGATTAGTTATTTTGCTAGCATATCTCTTATAATAAGGTGCAGATTTCTCACTGGGTTTTTCAGATAAATCATCCTGGTCTTACACCTAATCCGTACCAGATGTGGAAACAAAGAAATCCTAAACCAATATCTACATTTTAGAAAATGGAAAGGAGGGAAAATGACCCTGGCAGCTATAGGTACATTAGACCGATAGGCAAAGCTTTAGATCAGATGATGAAAGGAATATAATAATGCGAAAGTAAAACAAACAAACAAAAAAAATAAAAGGCCACATCAACTTGCCAGCCAGAGGATAGCTAACTAAGCTGATAATTTTTTTTCTTGGCACAGGAAGCTTTGAAGATCTTCTCTGCCTGAATTTTGATTAATTACATGAGCCAGAATTGACATAACATCATCCAAAACTCTGCTCCCCAGTACTCAGAGGTGAATTTAACTTGGAGGAGGTAGAGAGGAGGTTTCAAAAGCAATGGCATAACTGGGAGTACACTCTTATTAGAGAAGACTAAAAGGGCTTGGCTTCCATGGAAGAGCAAAAGGCAGGCTAAGAGGGGTATGATTATTGTCTATAAATATATGCATTGTATAATCAGTTGAGAGGAAGAAGAGCTATTCAGTCTAGAAAGAAATAAGAACTGAGCTATATAGATTCTAATAAGTATGAGCAAAATTAGAACTATTTTTCTTTACGTACTGAAAGAAAAAAAAAAAAACAAACAACCCACTTTCACACAGAATCACAGAATCCCAGGGGCTGGAAGGGACCTTAGAAGATCATCTAGTCCAATCCCCTAGAAAATGGAGTTCAAAATTGAGTTTGACTTGTTTCTGAATATGAAAATAATATATGCACTAAACAATATCTAAACCCATAAAACTAACACAGAAGGTATTTCCCTATAGTATAGAATTAAAGGAATCGTATTTCTTTATGGCTAAATCCTTGAATTCTCACTGTTCCAGCCATCATTTGGATTTATCTATAACACTACCATGGGACAGGTCAGAGAGTAATTCATTAAATACTGGTACGTAGTGGCCTATTTTGAAGGTCTTGATACTCCACCAATTTCAGTGGAGGTTTATCCAAAAGAAAATTTATACTTCCAGGCTCTTTATGTCAGTATCAGAAAAAAAGCAGCAGAAGTTGCACACAGAAATAAAAGCTTTTCTTAGATGTATCGTTGACACTTTGCTCCTCTCAAGTAGGATGAAATACAAACAATACCAGCTGAAGATGTTCAGCCAAACAGAAGAGAATCATTTCGGTGAGGCCACAATATAAGCATAAGAAAGCATCACTTTGTCATTAGACAAATAATATTTTGCATCTTCAAATGTACACAGTTCCTAGTGCAGTAACTCAGTAGCAACTCTCAATGGCCACATTCTCCCCCCTGTGCTGTACCAGCAGACAAACTATTCTCCTTGTCAGAGAATGCTCACTCCATCATCTTGTAGCCCAGTTCACGTCACCTGCTGTTGCCGTATTTTAATTTTTCTTATTACTTCGATTTGCTGCTTACCTTGTAAATATAAGAGAGCTTAGGATATAGCTATTTGTTCAGCATTTATTAGGGAATTAATTAGAGGGGAGTAAGAATTTCTTACTAATTTATTTTCTACAAGCTGTAATCATTATTTTTTTTACATGCTCTCAGAGTTTAAGTGCATTTTAAAAACCAAAGGAAAAAAAAAAGGAAAGAGAGAATCAGATCAGAATCAGTGGGTTAATCTCTAAAGATTTAATTTACATTCATCCACTATTAATTTGAGTGCATAATATTCTTCATTATTAATTCATAAATCTCTGTATAGATCTGGGAAATTATTTTTATTAAGGTATTTGTATGAGCATGCCTCAAATTCTTCTATTCTTGGTAGCTGTACTTGAAATTAAAATGTGCACCAAATGAGGAAATACGGGTCATTCTAAAACACAACAAAGATGAAGTCAACGGCAACTTGCTGGAAGACCTTGTGTTCTTGCCAAGCCACGTTTCCCAAAATATTTTGCCCTGCACCACACACTCAAGCTTCAGTTGTCAGCTACTCTCTCCTGCAGAAGCCAGCTGCTCTGAGCACGCAAGGCACATAACATAACACATAACCATGTCATAATTCAGCAAAAAGCTTGGTGACATTCAGACAGATGTACAATTGCGTCTTCTTATTTTTAATCAAACTGAAGGTGGGGCTCTCTTCAGCCTACACTTTAAGCGTGCTAACGGTTGTGTTCAGCATTACACTCAGTCATGCCCTAACACACTTGTAATTTTTTATCTGTTTCACCACCTCAGTCTAACAGTTTGGGGATTGTTACAACGTGGGGTTTTTTTTGCTATTTGTGACTTGTCTCCACTTGTTGACAGCACTTGCATAAAAAAAGACATTTTTCCTCTCTTATCAGGGCACTCTTTGCTCTTTCCTGTTTATATTTTGTTCCAATATGTGGAGTTAAATGCAAAGCAGCAAACTCAAGGTTAGCCCGGTTGTCTAATGATGTTGCTTTATTTAGCCGTTAGTTTTACTGCAGTCTTCTGGTCTCTCCCCCACAAATGTTCTCAGTTCTGTTCTCTGGAGCATAATTAGTCTAAGTACCTTTCCCTCAGCAGCAGCATGCTAATACTTCTTGGCTTTTCAAAAGAAGGTTTGTCTTTATGAAGGTGACACATCCTGAAGGAAGTATCAAAGGGCTCAATCCTGGCAGGTACCTGACAGGCAACAGGCAAGTACCACCCAATTTCTTAGTGGATCTGTGTAACTGAGACAAATGAGCCTCTAAGATGTACAGCACAATACCACCATCTCCGCATTTTGGAAACTTCTCAAGGGCAATTTCCATGGGCACAACCAACCTGCAACCCTGAAGAGCATTTAACACCTAGGCACACAGGTTTGAATCCGTTCATATTTCATATTATCACAAAAAAAATCTGTCACTGTGTGCACTTTTCCAGCGCTCTCCATTTATGACCTGGATGTCAGCTCTTCATTTCTTTGCCAAACTTTAACCATTCAGCATGAAATAATCCTGCTGGATGATTGCCTGTGCTGGGGTGGGTTGGTTGTTT
The DNA here is from genome assembly GCA_013400055.1 of Nycticryphes semicollaris. Taxonomy (NCBI): domain Eukaryota; kingdom Metazoa; phylum Chordata; class Aves; order Charadriiformes; family Rostratulidae; genus Nycticryphes; species Nycticryphes semicollaris. The sequence continues at coordinate 520,791 of VXBJ01005137.1, forward strand.
TATTCCTAAAGTAGCAGCCAGGGTGATTTTCCCAATTTCCTCAAATGAAGCTGCAATTTCTGAAACAAGGCATATCTCTCCAAAGGAGATGAATGGGAGCCAAAATGGCTTGGAAAATATGTTTTATGCATATTCTAAAATATCAACTAGTTCTTGTATGTGGGAATATCTAATGTCTTCCTGCTTAGAGAAATACCTCTAGATTTTAAGTCAAACAATTTGTCTCTTTCCACATTCTCTTTCTGTATTTTCTCTGTGAAAATGCAGTTATGGGAAGAAGAAAATACAGAAGTTTGGAGAAACTAGAACACAGAAATTCTCAATTTGTACATAAGGAATATAAAAAAAATAATGGAGAATATATATACATATTATTAATCTCAAAACCCATACAGAAACCAAAATGAAGTTCATTCTAGCATTTCATAACTTCTAAGTGGTTGATTTTGCAGCCTAAGTAATCTCTTAACAAGTGTCTCATTTCTTTCGAAATTAAATTTCATGTGTAATAAAATTATTAAGAATCAAGTGTAAGAATCAGCGTGTCTTTCAAAGCAGGCAATGCTGCCTCTAGAATAACACCAAAAAGTGCTATTAATGGGTAAAAGCATGCTAGTTAGAAGAAGGAAAAAAAAGAATGCCTGGCAGACTTAGAAAATGGATGCTTTTTTTCAGTAATTACATGGATTGAGAAACAGCTATTTTTGTTGACATCTTCAAAGAAACTTTAACAGTAATGGAAAGTAAACAGAGGAAAATCAGCAAGCACAATGGGTTTTTTCCAGAAAAATGGTAGCTTGAAAAACAGCAACGGAAGACGACAAATCTATTTAGGGGAGCAAAGAGAACGCCATTTGGGCAGAAGCTAGGGCTAGTGAAATCACCTACCGTGATTTTAATCCATGCACACATCAGATCAAGCATTTTACTGATGAGATTTTAATTGGAACTTGGTCACCCTTGAAAATCCCTCCCATAACACGTAGCTAGGCTGGCTGTAAATCAGGACAGTAGGGATGATGACACAAGATACTCAAAATTAGAAACTGTCTGCCAGCTAAGCCCATTAAAAGACCCATGGCGGGGGAGAGTAAATAAACAGGAACATGCTAGAAGGTCAAATTTGTATGTTTTGTGGTCAGCTCCTGCAGCTTTATGATGACAACTGTGATATTTAGGGTTATATTTGGAGATATTTTTATTATTATTTGTAAGTCCAAGTTCCTGCACAGGAATTACAAGATTAACCGTGGCATGTGATGTGTAAAGGGACACAAAAGATTATAGGCCTGTACCTCCTGGATTTTATGTATATTCAGTGAAAAATAGTTTAGTCAGTTAAACCAAAGAGACTCTCAGGTCCTCGTGACCTTTCCCCAGGTACTGATGGGCAAACTCTAGTAAGTACAGGCCACATTTCACAATGTTCCCTTATTTTTTGCAGGGTGTTTTAAATTAAATAATTGGTGGCAAATCAACAAAGCTTCTCACAGAAGGGTCAAGGGTGACCGCAGTGAACATGTTTTACTCAGTAAGAAGCAAGTATAAAGTGTGCATAAACCCTGGCACGATCCTTCAGTATGTGAAACAGCTGCTTTCCAGTAACCCTGGCTTTGGCATCACTGGACCAGAGCTGGAGGTATTAGTCAATGCGACTAAGGGAATCCAAGACTATGCCGCCACAGAAGACTTTTTCCCATTATGTATGAAGTGTTAAATAATCTTATTCACTTACCCAAGCCAATGGAATTACAAAAGTTTGTGCAATTTCTCTGCAGATTTTTTGCAGAGCAATTACCAAGTGCACAGCCAAACTTTAAAAAGACATTTTGGCCATGACTCTTTGATGGCACCACGTGATACGCCCTAAACCACAACTGAAAAAATTCCTAGTGTAAACATGGCTCTTACTGTCTTCTGATATTGTTCCCATGTATGAAGAGTTTTAAGAGCTCTGCTGTAAACATAGCAATCATCTTAAGAACAAAGAAAAAAACAGGGGAATTTGTGACCATCTGTCTTCCACATCTTCTACATGTATTCCTATTGCATAGTTTGCCTCTTCTATAACAAAGAAAATCTCAGATGCAGATACATCATGTTGTAAAACTTTATACTACTTCTTCAGCCTGGATTACAATCTCTAGGATCCTCCAAACCTAATTCTAAACACTAACCTGCGTTATCAACAGCTCCTAGACTGTAGGTATCTGAAGATGTAATGGTGTGCCAGTTCCCTTTCCTAAAGCAAATACAATTTTTCATTCACAAAATTTTGCTGAAAGAGCATTAATTTCTCTGAAGATCTGGCTTTCCATGTCAGGCCAGATCCAAGTTTATCATTTTCAATACAGAAATGCCTCTTAAATTCTAATGGTATTTATCTGTTCTTTAAAATAAGATTTTATTCAGGTTGATAGAGACTTAATCTCTCTCAGTAGTCTCAACCTTTTCAAAGGTATCATTTCCCACCTCAGTTAAAGGAGAACAGAATATTGTGGCCAATTAAAAATCTGCAGGAGTTACAGTTTTCTATTAAAATTGAAATTACCATCTAACTACAGTTGCAACTGTCCTTATGGATAAACAAACTGCAGCCCATTATTGCAGCATCAAAGCAAATTAAGATACAGTATCAAAACAAATTAAACATGAGATTAATTTCTTGTACAAGTACGTGCCCAAGACGGCAGAACTCTTCCACGGGTTGTTTTATGCAGTTAAGCATATCTTTGTCATTACAGCTCTGAAGGACAAATACAGATCATCAGGTGTTGTGAAAGCCCAAATCTTTCAGACCACATAGCTGTTTTACCACCAGTAGGACTGGTATTTTAATATTTTTTTCATTATTTTGAATGATTTTTGTTATGTGTTTAACAAAGTAATTTGTGCTTCAGAAAGATCCCATCAATATTTGAGTAGCATGTCTAACCTTTACCAAATAAATCAACTGATCTAGACTTTTATTGCCCCAGAGACAGTATCTACATTTGATCATCTCATAAATTATTGCTCACCTCCGACTCTCAGAAGATTTTGAATGATCCATTATCAAGCAAAAGCCTAAATAATGTAACATTATTATTCCACTGATAGTCTATAGTTCCCCCTCCCCCTCCAAAATTTAGTTAAATAGAACCACAATCTGAGCATAGCGACTCTATTTATTTCAGAAATTTTGAAGGCATTTCTTTGTTTTTTTCTATAATTGCCATATAGGGATGGGAATCTACACGTATCTTTTCTCCTGGCTATAAATCCCAAGGAGAGACAACAGCAAGGCAGAGAGTATTTCTCGACATCGTCTACTGCCAGATCAGTTTTGTTTCTGAAGAAGTGCAAGGCAGACCAAATGCCGGGCAGTATGAAGGAACAGGAAAGACTCGCTTCCTGAATGGATTTAAAAGGCAAACTTTGGAAACGGCAAGAGAACTACCATTTACTTTGGCTACATAAATCCTCCTTGTGTTTCCCTGGAATACAGGAACCCTCCCTAGGATCCTTTTAGCATGTTTCTGCATTTGGCAGCTGCTGCAAAAATGGTTTCACTTCAGAAGCAGAATAGCTCCTCCTGAGCTATTCCATAAAAACCACCAAAATACATCCTGTATATGAATGGTACATGCTGATGGGACAAGCGCATCTTGAATGCTGCCACCCAGGGCACATGCTTCGAGTGCTTGCACTGTGCTCCTCAGTTCACTACTGCTGGGACTTGATGCAAACCTTCAGACAGTTTCCCAGGCTGTTAAAAGACACACAGCCCACGTCTTTCTCTACAAGTCCAGGAACCAGACATGCACTTGGTAATAAAACATGTCCTATGGGCATGGAGAATTATCACTTCTCCCTTCTCTACACACATGTAACAACTCAGTGTTTCTCTTCCCTTCCAACCTCAAAATTAGATTGTTTCCAGAATGCTAGAGGTTATATAAACAGAAAAATAAAATGAACCCTTGCTTCTGATACCCATTAGGAAAATGGATTTATTTCTACAAATTATGGTAGTAACTGCCACTCACCATAGGCCTTCATACATCTGCATTTATAGCTCCCTAAGTACAAGGACATGGACAAAAAACCTGATTTGAATTTATTATGCAATTTCTATGGCTTTTATGGAAAGCATTTTAAAAATTGTCTACTATGCATGCCAGTTAACATGTCTCATATATTATGGAGTCGATATCCCACCCAATGTAAATTTCAAAGTTCCGTGTGCCTGGAATTAAATTCTGTAATGACTTCTGAAGACGACAGAACAATCTGCAATGTCAATACCATACTGTAATTCATGGTTATAATTTGTTAGGTCAATAATTCACCGCAGTCTACTAAACTTAGTAGTAGCTTCCTCAAGAGCACTAAAATAAATATTTAAAAGGTTCCCAATAGCATATTTATAGTTATCTATAATTAGCTCTGCAGCATCACAGAAATACGTCACAGAAATTGTATCTATAAATCAGACCACAATCTTCTTTTCACACTTATTCTCTGAGGACTGGCATGTACAATTACAAGATCTTCTCTAGGTCATGATAGCCTTAATCCACAGCACAGCCTGCACAGTCAGCGAGACTCCCTGGACTACATCAAGAGTTTGAGCCGAAGTCGAAGACCAATTCCTATCTAAGAAGTAACAGAATAGCTTCTAATTAGAAAACTACTTGATTCCACCATGTAAATTCAGCCCCAGCAAGCAGCTGAAAGCAGTCAGGTCTTTGGGCTGTGGTTGTCACAGAAAAGGACTGGCTGCAGGACGGCGCCAGATTAAAGAGGTGTAAAAGGGGAAGTGTCCCTAACACAATTTGCACAGAATCTGACAGAGGTCCACTGTGCAAAAGTCTTCTTATGGTGGCTGCTCACTCTACTCAGATGTAACCTGCTGGGTGACCTACAAGCCCGGTTTGGTAAGAGCCAGTAAAATAAAAGTATTGGTTTTCAGGAGAAGGATGAAGAGTAAGTGTTAGCTTGGTTACCTGTTTTACCCCACATTGTATTATTTATTAAAAAACCAAAAACCATACAGGCAAGCAGGACTTCTATGACATGCAGAAGGGCTGGCTGTTACCTGTGGTGTTTGAATGCTTTCAAAAGTTTCTCTCTACCTTTGGTATCAATATGAGATCCACAAAGTTAAAAAAAAAAAAAGGAAAAAACCACAACCTATCTGGCAAATGCTGATATACAGGAACTCAAATTATACAGCACACTGCTTGATTGGTTTTTTTTTTTTTTCATCTATATGCCAGGAACAATTGACCTAAGGCAAGACTTTTTTATTGCAACTTTTGGCAGATCCAGTCAATATCCATTATTTACAATTACGCTTTTCGTGTGCATGTGTGTTTCTGCTGCAGTACCTCTGTCTAATTATCAAGTCCAGAGAGGACTTCACCTATAATTATTCAAAGTGATACAGATGCAAGAGAGAAAAATAATACTAGTGAGTATGAAATTACATTCCTAACTGCACTTCTGCAAGATATCTCTGTAGGCAGAAAGCACCTGGCAAGCTAGGACTGAAAAACCACTATGCAGGCTTGAGACGCATTTTTCATGTTTCCTTCAGTAATTCAACATTGTTTGTTTGCCTCATCTACAGCAACAGGTAGATGCCTGGACCCACACTTGCAAAATGCCACTTTTACTATGGTGCAGCACAGAATCTACATCACAGATCTTGCTTAGGAAACACAATTGGAGCCCCTATGTCCGTGTTTTAAGCAGAGTTCTTGCAAATCACATCTGAGACCTCAGAAACGGGGGAAGCGGGGACGGGGGAAGTGCAAGGGAACTTTCCTCTGCTTTCTTGGTGCATTTGCTCTGAGCAACAGGACGGTGCTGTTATCCACACTCTACACAGCACTGCAGGAATGGTTTGGGAACAATCCTGGACTGGTGGACCATCGAGGACCAGGAGGAAGCAGAAGAGGCCACGGAAGAGACAGTGGCATAAGCGGTTGGCAGAGCATAAATTATTTTGTTACCTACTTCCAGAACTACTTCTCTGCTGAAAAATTCCAAACATCAATAGGAAAAAAAACCTAAATAACATTAATATTTTTTAAGGTATTACTTGTTTTAAAAATAAGTGAAATGTTTTGGGTAAATGTGAAAAAAAAAAATCTTTAAAAACTGATGTTGTCCTTTGTTGTCCTTTTAAATAATAATAATAAAACATATACCTACAGCCAAGCTCCTCTTTCCTGTCCAGACCAAGAACATAAAGCCTACAAGTCCACTGCCCAAGAACAATATACCAATGACAAGCAGTGAGGAGGTATCTCAGCCACCTGCTAGAACAAAGAGCCCCAGCTCTGCACCACTGTAACAGAGACAACATGGCTGAGGGACAGCACCAGCTGCTGTCTGAAGACCTGGCATAAGCGTGGACCTGCTGCCTCCCCAAGTTCAAAGGTTAAACTCAGCTTGACTCAACTCAACTAGCAGAAGGTTATGGAGTTACAGCTGACAAAGTTTTAACATGACAAATCTATAATAAACTGATAGGGTTTGTCACATGCCAAATCCATCTAATGGCCACAGGTTCTGACCTTTCCCTTGCTTTAACTGCGGGCAGCTTAGGCAGGTAACAGTTTATTTCCCAGCTACATCTGTGCTTCTCTCTTCTGCTCTGAGGACAGCCAAAAGTTTTTCTACAGAAAGGTGAAAAGGAGGAGTGAGGGTGAGGCAACGCAGTTTCACTATCAAATACACGATGTGAAACACACTCTGTCTGTACGTGCTTTTAAGGCTTTTTGCAAGTAACCATGTCTTGATGCATCTCCCTTGTTTTCACTCTCGGCACGCTCCTTTTTGCATGCATCTTCTAGCCAGTGATAAGAGTAAGCTTCAGGCTGGAATTTGCAAATGCACTGAGTGTGGGAGTCGCTCAACTCCCTCTGGAATAAATGGTATAAGTACTAGGAGTGCTAATGGAGGAAGGCGTCCAAAAATAATTCCTCTGAGACATAAGCTTATATGAATTACCTATCCTGCTAGGATTCTCGGAGGACAGAGGAGCTTTGGCAAAGCTGCACTTTGAACACCTCTTTCTAAGCCAGCATAGCAACAAAAATTAGTTCAAATGAGTAACGGCAGACCAAAAAAAGCTTCAGTAATAGAACTTTGCTGTGTGCTACATACAGTAAAATGCATGTATTCTGTTCCGAAATGCACCTCTACTAAAAAAGCTATTTTAACACTTCTTTGCACATCCCTTCTAAGGATGAAGGGTCAGATATTGCCCAAGTTTTGCATACCTTGATCATTGCAGGGTGACACACAGCTACACAAATAATTTTCTGTTACTACGCAATCAAGAGTGGCAGCAGAGTTCAATACCCCATGCAGTGTTCCTGCAAGGATTATGGGAATCAAAACTGGAAGAAAAAATTGTTCCTCAGCAAGCATGGGGAAGGACTAGTGTAGTGCTACAGATTCCTGAAACCCTGTGCAAGATTTACTTCTTCTAACTTGTAACAGGTGATGGAAGGAAATGTACTGCTAGTTTATTCATGCGTGTCTCACCAATGCCAAGTCTGAGCAGCTCCTCAAACCATGGCAGAACCAGGTTGATGTTACTGCTAAACTGGGCTGCAAGACACCTACTCCAGGCAGGCAGGACAGCTCACGGCTTCTCCAGGAAAGAAGCTGTTGCACACCCACAGACCGCCAGTTACGCTTCAAAGCTCGGCTGAGAGCACCCACGAGTCCTGTCCCTGCATCCACAGGCAACATAACCTGATGATCTCAGTCCCACTCCAACAGGAGAAATAAAAGTTAACACAATCTGGAGAGACAAGCATTTGAGCAGGCTCTTGTTGACATATGAAGCTGATAGATCTCATTATTTCCCTTCATTTAGATTTAGCTTTCTGTACTTAAGAAGTCTCTGAATCTGCTTAAAAACAAAAAGAAAAAGGTAATACATTACTCCTAGCTTGTTACAGATAGGCTGAATGTTGATGAAATGCGAAGGGTCAAAAAGCCTTAATTCCCTACTCAGCTCTGCAAGCCACCAGACCTGCCTCCTGGCTAACAATGTCCCTACCTAAGACACTGCCTGTAATTCCACAGGCAGGAACTGCTCACTTCTTGCTGCAGCTCCTGTTTGATTTACTCCCCTTGATCCCTCTCCTCTTGCCCCTCCAGAAGACTTCTTTCTTGGCATGCCCTCCTCAGGCTTGCCATTTCCTAACCTTGCCAAGCCATTGCTTGTCTATTCTAAGTTGTTCGTACGTTTACAAAAGTGACAGTGTGACCTCTTGTAAAAGTCCCTTTTAAAACACATAAAACAGACAGCCAGAATAGAAGCACACACTTCTCCATGTGTGCTGCATGTAGCATCAGCCTGACTCGCTGGCTTGGCCTCTTCCCTGAGCTAGTCATTGCTGCTCACTAGTGTCCTCTGTCCCCATGCAGCACTGCTTGGTGGATTCAGCTTCTGCCTGTGGGTCTTAAGGGATAGTTGTGCACGATTTACGGATGGCTTCTTGCAGGACCAGGTTAAGCTAAGTCATCTGAGCGCAGGTGGAGACATCATTCATGGGCCAACCTCACTAGTGCAAAGTGAAAGGCATCACACACACAGCAGCCAAGCAGCAGCTTTTTCAGTATGCAAAAACACCAGCAAGAAGAGCTCTAAAGTCCCAGTAGACTCTCTTGGGTATGAATTTCCAAAGCTATTCAGCCAACACTTTCAGCCATACACTCCTTAAAATGAGAGCTGGAAGTTATTACCGTAGCTAATTACGACAGCTAACAGATGCCTTCCCCTCAGCACACCACTAACGCAGTGCAGGGCTTCTAGGCCTCAGTGGTAGGCAAGAAGGAAGGGGAAATTTAGGACCTGATTTCTATTTCTCCTTCTTCAGATATTTGTTAAAATTTGCTCTAAAATCAACAACAGAAGTGTTATTTTCAAGGCCATTCTTTTCTTAACAAACACAAGAGCTGTTATAAATCAGCACTAAACATAAGCATAATATTAAGCATATATTTACAGAATTAATACTAGATGCTATGCCAACCTATATATGGGTAGAGTCTAAAAACCTCAAAAGGTTAGATGGGAATTTTAGAAACAGACATTTGTTGTCAGTAACAGCCTGGCACTCTGCAGAGTGTAATAGCTGTGCTGAGGATGTGTGGGAGAGTACAACATTACAGCTTGCAATCTGGAGTTCCTGCCTCCATTTATCTGCCGCTCCCTTTCTGTAGTTTCCTCTCCCTCTTAATATTCCCATTTCTGGAGTATCGAGTGGAAGTGGTCAGGCTAGCAGTAGCTCTGCTCAGAGGGGCGGAAAGATTCCTGTCCCACAGGAGCAAAAAGGTCCCCTAAGGCTGAGCTGTGAGTAGGGCACTGCACATCTGCTCCACATAGTCCACATCCGGAGACTACCTTCACACACACACACACACACACACACACCCCTCCCCATCCTCTCCTCAACAGGCTCCTTGGGAACTGTCTGCTCCAGGAGCAGTCCCTCCCTATGCCCTCCCCTCATGCCAGCAAGAGACCTCTCCTGCCCTCAGTGAACAGCCCTATTGACATCTGCTCTGCCTTTGCTGACTTGAGGAAGCACTAATGCTGTTGAAGTGGATGGGTTTGCCTTTTCTTCTT